>OZ023234.1:13600278-14047278 GCA_964006365.1 Trididemnum miniatum | reverse complement strand
GGGGTTGGGGACAGGGTCAAGGGTGTTGGGGTCGGAGGGGGTTAGGGTTGGAGGGTTGGGGGGTTAGGGTTGGGGGTTAGGGTCGGAGGGGGTCGGGGGGATTGGGATCGGGGGGGTTGGGGTCGGAGGGGTTGGGGACGGGGGGTTAGGGTCAGAGGGGGTTGGGTTAGGGGGGTTAGAGTTGGGGGGGTTAAGGTTGGGGGGGTTAGGGTCGGAGGGGGTTGGGGTCGGGGGGGTTGGGATCGGGGGTTGGGGTCGGGGGGGTTGGGACGAGGGTGTTGGGGTCAGAGGGGTTAGGGTTGGGAGGGTTAGGGTTGGGGTTGGAGGGGTTGAGGTTGGGGGGGTTGGGGTCGGGGATTGGGGGGTTGGGGGTCGGGGGTTGAAAATGTTGGGGTCGGAGGGATTGGGGACGGGGGGGTTGGGGCCAGAGGGGGTTAGGGTTGGCTATCCTGTATTCTACTTTGCTGTTCTTGTGTAAAACCTTCTGATATGGTTCTTGTGTTGAGTTTCCAGCTCGTTGTCTCTGCGAGCGTTCAGGTTCGCAAGATGTGATACGCGCGGCACTTCTTGCTTGCCTCGAGGCTTGAGTGATTGCGAGCTCAACCTCTGTTCGAAATCGTTAATCAGTTTTGAACGTTTTTTTTAATGAGTTTAAAATTTATCCGTTTTGAGTTAATAAAAATTTCAGTTGCTTCTTTCGGAATTGATGTCAACATCAAATTAGAAAAAGGGTGAACGATTAGCTACAGGGTCGAGGGGGGTTGGGGTTGGGGGAGTTGGGGTTGGGGTCGGGAAAGTTGTCGCCCTCGCGTCAAATCGTCCTTGCGTCAAATCGTCTTCGCGTCAAATGCCACCTTGCTGTTGTTGGTATTGACGTGCTTGCTGGTTACTTTGCGTGCAGGTACTGGTAAATAATTACTTAGTTGAGCAGCCTTGTATGTGAATCACGCCTTTGGCCAGGGATGACAAACCACTGACAGGCCCCAACTTGACGCTTCGCCTAACTTGACACTCCGCCACAATTTTCGGTTTGTACTGTACTTTTTAATCGATCGACGATAAAATAAGTCTTGAGTTGTTTTTCCGAAGTGAAGTGTGTGCTGTGGCATCTGAAATAAGTCGATTTTCAAAAAATGGGCGTCTTCAGTGTTTTTTCCGGGACCTCTCGAAAAAAGCACCTCCACGTTATTCCGTACCGTAGGCCTACTGTTTCAAGTATATGTTTTAGCCAGCTTATTTAGGCCAGCTTAGTTGAGGCTTTTATATTGTTTAGGGGAAAGCAAAGTTCGAATTACACTTTTGTCTGACTAAAGTAACACAGCAATGCCACATCTTTTGCCAATTCTTTTATGTTACGTCAATGACGGAGAGTCCTAAGCCCCGTCAGATTACAAAATTGCCCCATTCTCTTAACTACTCTGTAATACAACCTCGTGTAGCCTAGTCAATATCTTTCCTTCTAAAAATCACTTTTTCGTAGCTTGTGTAGTTGTTGGAGGGCCTTTTTTGCTGGGCGCCCTGGGCAATTGGCCCCACAGATCCCCCTTAATACAGCCTTGACTGAAGTGTTACCTGTTACTTCAAACGTTTTCCTTCGCCATGTTACTAAAACCTTGTGTGCCTGTCCTGTTAAGAATATTTTTGCGCTATAGCTTTGGGTATGAGTTAAACTGGTATTTTTTGTGGTTCGTAAGTGTTCGGCTTTCAAAAAACTAAAATCATGTGTGTTGCATTCCGGCTGAGTGCTTTAAACGGTTCAGTAAGAGTAGGCGCTCCCTGTGACCAAATTACCGGTACAAAAAACCACTCCAACCATCAAAGCGTTCATGAACTTTATCACATGGAGATAAGGGCGGTATACTGCTCAACTTTTGTTGTACTTAACGCAACGCGTTAACTTTGTTTGTTTAGTAAGTTAACGCATCGTGGTTGGGCTACGGAACTGAGAAATTGAGCACAGCCGAACCGTGCAAATCGAAAAACAGGTTTACATGGTAAGCGTTAGGTAAGATTCACACTAATCTACCGCTACAAATAAAAAATGAAAATTAAGCAATATTATTCCACCACCTACTGTCATGTTCGATTTGTTAAAGCGATTTCAAGCTACTTACCAAGCTTTGCATTAAAAACAAACTTGTTTAGACTTATCAGGTAGAATTGCGTGAAAAAAAACAAAAATAGAAATTTTCCTAAAATTCATGAGACGTAGATAGTAACATAGTTCTCCGTAAAAGCACCCCTCCAACCCCAATCCCAACCCAAATCCCCAACCTCACCCCCCCCAATCCCAACACTCCCGACCCCAACCCCCTCCGACCCAAACCTTCCCAACCCTAACCCCCTCCGACCCCAAACCCCCCGCCCCAACCCCTCCGACCCAACCCCCCCGACCCCACCCCCCCGTTCCAACTCCTCCGAACCCAACCCCTCGATTCCACCCCCCGACCCCAACCCCCTCCGACTCTACCCCCCAACCGTAACCCCCTCTGACCCCAACACCCCCGACCCCAATCCCCGTCCCTATCCCTTTCGACCCCAACCCCCGTCCCCAACCCCTTCGACCAAATTAAGCCCCCCGATCCCAACCCCCCAAACTCAACCCCCTCCGACCCTAACCCCCCCAACCCTAACCCCTCTGGCCCCAACCCCCCAACCCCTTGTCCCCAACCCCCCGACCCCAACCTCGGTCGTCCCCGATCCCCAACCCTTCCGACCCCAACCCTAACCCTCTTCGACCCCAACCCTAACCCCCTTCGACCCCAACCCCCCTCCGACCCTAACCCCCCAACCCTAACCCTCTCTGGCCCAACCCCCCCCTCCCCAATTCCTCCAAGCCCAACACCCCCAACCCCAACATTTTCACCCCCCCGACCCCAACCCCCAATCGTCCCCGATCCCACCCCACGACCCCAACCCCCCGACCCTAACCCCTTCTCACCCTAACCCCCTCTGACCCCAACCCCCTCGTCCCCAACCCCCCCGACCCCAACATCCCCAATCCCAACCCCCCCCAACCCTAACCCCCTCTGGCCCCAACCCCCCGACCCCAACCCCCGGTCGTCCCCGATCCCCAACTCTTCCGACCCCAACCCTAACCCCCTTCGACCCCAACCCTAACCCCCCAACCCCCTCCGACCCCAACTCCCGTCCCCAACCCATTTGACCCCAACCCCCCGATCCCAACCCCCTCGACCCCAACCCCCTCCGACCCTAACCCCCCAACCCTAACCTTCTCTGGCCCCAACCCCCTCGTCCTCAATTCCTTCGAGCCCAACACCCCGACCCAACATTTTCAATCCCCCGACCCCAACCCCGGTCGTCCTCGATCCCACTCTCCCCCCCGACCCCAACCCCCTCCGACCCTAACCCCCCCAACCCTAACCCCTTCTGACCCCAACACCCCTGTTCCCAACTCCTCCGACCCCTGATCCCAACCCCCCCGATCCAAACCCTCTTGACCCCAACCCCCTCCGACCCTAACCCCCCCAACCCTAACCCCCTCTGACCCCCCAACCCCCCCGTCTCCAACCCCTCCGACCCCAACCTCTCGATCCCAAACTCCCCCGATCCCAGCCCCTTCGACCCCAACCCCCCTAACCCCCTCTGACCCCAACCCCTCCGACCCCAACATCTCCGTCCCCAACATCTCGTCCCCAACCCCCCGACCCCAACCCCCCTGACCCCAACTGTCTCCCCGTCCCCCAACTCCTCCGACCCCAAAACCCCAACCTCCCGACTCCAGCCCCCCATCCCCAACCCCTCCGACCCTCAAACCCCCGATCCCAACAATGTCCATCGGTCCCAAAATACCCATTTGCCCTGGTGCTCATTTTTCCTGGTGTGCATTTGCCCCAAATGCCCATTTTCCCCAATGCTCACTAGCCCTAATGTCCATCGATCGGTCCCAAGGTGCCCATTATGCTCCAAAGTACCCATTTGCCGCAAATACCTGTTTGCTCTGGTGCTCATGTTTCCTGGCGCCCATTTTCCCCAAGTGCCCATTAGCTCCCAATGCCTACTCGTCCTGTGCCCATTTGCCTCAAAAGTTCTTGTTTGTCCAATTAAATGCCCCAAATACCCATTTGCCTCGGTGACCCAGTTGCCCATACAATTGCGCTCATTTTTCCTGGTGCCCATTTTTTCAAGTGCCCATTTGCGCCAAATAGCTAAGTGACCATTTGCCCCTGTGCCCATTTATTTTACATTCCTAACCCAAGTCAAAATAGTAATGGTTTCTGCCGCTAGGGGGTGCTAGAATTGTAGTACGTGTGCCCCTATGCATAGTCGTACCCCACATGAAATCATAGAGCTTACATGGATTCATAAACATTTGCATGTTTTTCATTCCTCTTCAAAAACAATAATTTGATATATTCGGCCACTAGAGGGTGCTACATATCATTTTGCATTAGTCATTGTCATATCCCAAGTCCCCAAAATAGGGCGCCCCTTAGTCCTTTGCCAAACGAGACCTGCAACGTATTTCTCGGACAAAACAACATATTTCTCAGGTAACGTTACCAGCCCTGGCAACGTATTTCTCAGGCAAAACAACATATTTCTCAGGTAACGTTACCAGCCCTGCAACGTATTTCTCAGGCAAAACAACATATTTCTCAGGTAACGTTACCAGCCCTGCAACGTATTTCTCAGGCAAAACAACGTATTTCTCAGGTAACGTTACCAACCCTTATGAATCTGTCCCCGAGGACGTCTTCAAGACTACTGACTGCAGGACTAGGGCTAACTTTTCGCTAAGGACATCCAGGAGGAGTTAGACTACTCCACCACAGTGTACTTATGTTATAGTTCTTACAGTGGGCTCACTTAACAAAAAACATTGTTACGTATGTCCACAAAAATGCTGTGAAGCCTGTGATGTAATAATAGCGTATTGTTGCCATTTCCAAAATTTGCTGTTTTTGTTTTCTGTTTTAAAACTTTGTTGCCGTTTTCGTTTTAAAACTTTGTTGCCGTTTTCGTTTTTAAAACTTTGTTGCGTATTGTTGCTGTTTCCAAAATTTGCTGTTTTTGCTTTCTGTTTTTAAAACTTTCACGGAGACATTGCAAATTGTTTAACTACCGTACGTAGAAGAAATGAAAATAAAAAGTGACAAGCAGTTTATAGTCCTGCTGTAAAGTTTTTGCCATCTTAAGACATCACAGACTTCTGGAAACGGCTTAGCTCACTGGTTCTCAAACATCTTGCTTCATGGCACGAGATGTTTTTAAATCGGTGGTCTGGCTGGACAGGATTTCTTTTGGTAGGTTTCTTTGCCTGTTGGGCCTTTTAGGGTTCTCTGTTATCGGCAGTGCTTGGGGTAATTAAGGCGGGTATTATGTGTTTTATTCTTGCTTCTGTTCTTCATTAGCTTATCGGTTTTATAAGCGCTGTCACGACTTGGAATAACCTTGAAAGGCCACACACTGTCATGCTTTTTTACCATTGCACCATAGCATGGCAGTGTAGAATCTGTGACTCTCTTTGCTGTCTTTTTTATCTGACCATTGTTTTTTTTATTTTGTTTGTCTTTTTTTTACCGTGCTGTATGTGTGTGCGTGCTCTTTTTCATTATTCGATAAATCTTTATTGTCGGGTGCTGCAACCATGCTTCTCATGTTACTTTTCTTGATCTTCTATTATCCCCTTGCATGTTACAACGTTTATCGTTTTGTTGCTTCTTCCCTTTTCTCGTCCTGTCCAATTATACTGTGTATTACTTTTGTATATAATTCTTGTGTTGACGGGTACGGAAGTAAAAAACACTACCAGTAACTAGTCTATCTAGTCCGACAAATACAATGACATGGCTCGCCATTATTTTTTTCATTTCTCAGTGTAAGAATGGGCAACACGATTTGAACAGATGAACTCTCAACTCTGACTTTCGTTCCGGACACTGAGCGCAGAGAGTGGTTCCACTGTTAGTAGTAAACTACCGGTAGTAATGGGTACACTGTGACTCCACTCAACTCAAATTGAACGAAGGTTGGTTGAAAAACCCGTGTTGCCATTATTCAGTTTTTTTAAAGATTTTTTAAATGGCAGGCGCAGGAGTTGAAAAAAACTAAGACAGCTGCTTATCACCATTTTTTATTTTCGTATGTAGTCAAGGTAAAACAATTGATTTTTTGCAAGTAAAAAAATACTTACTGTTTGAAAATTGGTAACAAGGGTCAGAATCAGAATCAATAAATCAGTTTTATTATGACGCAAAAACACAATGCCGACAAAACAATTATTGGCATTCGACAAAGGAGAAGCAGCGAAGGGACCAAAGTGGTCTTCGAGTCGAGTAGCCACCTTTAAAGCAGAATGAATAAAAAATCTGTAATTTATATTGTGACAGAAAGCGTAAAAATTAATACTGCCGAAGAAAAAACAACAACAACAAAGCCAAAAAAAGAAAAAAAAACAAAAAAAACAAATATAAAAGCAAGTTTTAGTTTAGAATTCATAGGCGCGGGAAGTATGGTGCCAGGGGTGCTCAAGCCCCCCTGGACTTTTTAGCCCCCTCCCTGAACCATCGGAGCCCCCCCTGACAATTGAACAAAATTTGCACTGAGTGCGACAGAATTAATGCTCGCAACGTTCATACTTAATACAGCAAATATTCTTTATAGTGCTTTTTAACCAACGAAGAATCACTATTCTTTTAAAATCACTCAGTTTTTATTCACCTCATCGTAAAATGTGGTAAAATTTTCAATGTTTGAAGTTCATTTTCAACAGTGTTTTATATCAGCGTTCGCAAATCTTTACAGCACTGCAGCAGTCATGGACGATGGACCAGTAAAAGTATAATGGCTGCCAGTTCTTGTAGCTGCCAAACACTTTAGGCCAAACTACTCTAAATGCTCAAGAAAGTCGATCGCAACTGATCGTGGGAATTACGCAAATCGTAAACGAAAATGCGTTGAAGTGCAAAAAACGGTCCTCAATCCTTCAGATGTTCCGAATTCCACCAAAATTTTTGTGAAGAGCTAAAAAAAAGGTCTTCACGGCCTGGACGCGTTATATGAACTGCAAATGTTGGTGGCCTACCTAATGTGTGTACAATTGCACTTGCCAAACTGGCCCGCGATCGACAGCTAAGCGTCCAAAGATCGATCGGTAAATCGCGATCGACTGGTTGGGCATCCCTGACCAAGCTTTTATGACCTTGTGCAAGTTCTCTTTTGTGGTTGAGTTTTTTAATGGTTTTGAATTTTTTCTACCTACCGTCTTTTACC
Source organism: Trididemnum miniatum (assembly GCA_964006365.1). Taxonomy (NCBI): domain Eukaryota; kingdom Metazoa; phylum Chordata; class Ascidiacea; order Aplousobranchia; family Didemnidae; genus Trididemnum; species Trididemnum miniatum. The sequence continues at coordinate 14,040,042 of OZ023234.1, read as the reverse complement.
GCGTATAATCCGCACTTTTTTCCCCCAAAATAAGCCTCAAAACTGGGGTGCGTATTATAGCCTATGCGGTAACATTTTTTTTGCTTTTTTTCCAACCGTCAAATTCACTGTGGCCGAGAGGGCCCAAGTCATCCGATGGGCAATATTCGGGGATTTGATTCCCCCTTCATTTGGCAGGGGGTCATGGCAGGGGATCGTCTCAAATTTTATAACTTAATTGCTAAGATATTGATCGATCGAGAACGAGATGCAATGTATAAAATTAATAAAAGTTGTTCCAACAAATCTTGTTCTGCTTACTGGTGGCAATTGCATTTATATAATTTATTTATTTTAAAAACATTTCTCGGATAATTCAATTGAAATAAAGAAGATGAAATATCAATTAAAGCAGTTATTAATATAACACAAGCAAGCAAACAAGAACATGTACCAAGAACAAGCAAGCTGTTGGCCGCGCTCCGACGAGATCGGCGATGCGTGTCATTGCGGGAAGACACGGGCCACTCTCGAAAATTTCACGGGGCAGTGCCAAAAAGGGGGTGCGTATTATACGCGGGGTAATCAATTTTCCCTCAGAATTTGGCTCAAAAAGAGGGGTGCGGATTATACGCGGTAAAAGACGGTAGGCCTACCTAATGAAGCGGCTAAATCACTACTAAACTGGCACCGATGATCTGTACTCGATTTGAAAGGAGATGCAAGGGGATGCCATCTCCCTGGAAAACAACACCATCCCCCCCAAAAAAATTTTAGCGCAACCCATTTCCTTACAAGTTACAACTATAATAACCATCCCTTGCGTGAAAAGTTGTAGCCTACCATCCCCCCATAAGTATTTCCACAATTCGAGCACTGCCAATAATTGTGACAAAAACTAAGCTAGGACGCCTACCTAAATACCTATATATACACATTTCAGTATATTAAAAAATGGCTCAGTGCTTTATTTTGATCTTGTGTTTTATGTTATTTTTAGCCATAGTGGGGCATTGTTTGTTGTATGTAACTCTGATCACTAAAGTAAAAGTTAGATCGGACAAATGTTGCTTGCCTACTTTTCGGTTATGTCATTGAGGTATTTGCATTTTACAAATACATAAGTAGTAATTCGTGCATAGTTAAAAAAGCCTAATGATAGTAAGCAATCTTGTTTTCCATGATAAAAAATTATCATGAAAAAATTCCGGTCAATTGAGCGGTCATGCAATTGATGTCTGTCAAGATAGGTCTGCTGTGTGTCCTGCTCCTAAAAACGTACATTCGAGAAAAGGGGGATCTATGGGGGCTTCTCTCCCCAGACGTTGACACGATCTTACTATTTCGGGTCCCCCTGTCTAAAAAACGTTCCCGCGCCACTGGTTTAGATATTAGGCTATTTAATTAATGTTTAAATGCTGCAGAGTCTGGGCGTTATTTAGCCTATAATAATGGGCGTTATCATTATAATAAAAATTTGTATTTTGTTTTGAATTGGTTCGGAGACTTTAAATTTCTAATTTTTGGATTAATGTTGTTCCATAATTTAGCACCCTGACACATAGGTGGGCAGTACCGCGGTACTTTTTAGAACCGTTTAGAACAGGTACCGGTACCGCAGTGCCGGTACTTTTGTTTCTCAATTTTTAGGCGGTACTTGGTACTTTTGCAAAATCTTCTGTGATAAAAAAGTAATAGCCTAATAATAACGGTGAAATCTGGACAATTGCACCTGTGCGCCTTCCACAGCAATCGTTTGAAAGATTTACTTTTAGAATACAATGCTGCCAACCTGTCAAGCGCGGCAATAGAAAGATTCTTCTAAACCCCTTGTTTCATGTATAAAACAAAAACCTGCCTAAAACCAAGCTTATAAAGTTTTCAAAATGCTACCGTTGATAATTTTTGTTCATCATGCTGGTAGCAAACACGCAGTAGCCTACGCCCTCCACCACCGTTTTAATTTGGTCATTGACCAATGACATCACCCCAGAAGCGTCTTTAGGGGGGGGGGGGGGCATTTGCATTTGCCATGGCCCCTCCCCTTTTGCCATTGCCTTTTAGTAAAACAAAACAAATGGTGTCAAGTGACTGAAATACGCGAGACTCTTTTAATGGCTTTTGTAGCTTATGGCTAGGGGCCGATCTAGGGGGGTGGGATGAGAGGTATGCATTCACCTCACCAGCCTTTTTCAACTAAGTTTTTGATAAATACACATTTTGCATAATTTCAAACCTCTTCGATTACAATAAGCCTTACGCCTTAGCACGCACAATTGAAAATGTGCGAACAAAATGCACCATATTTGGTGAAGTACTCAGATTTAGGGTTAAAAAATTTAAATAAAGCTTGCCTGAAAAATATTGAAAAAGCTTTAAAATAACCATTACAAAAAGTAATATTTCAAAAAATTCCCGGGGGAGCATACCCCCGGACCCCCAAAGTTTTTGTTTTTTAATCAGCTTCAATCAGCGCTGCTAAAAAAAAACTACGTTTAAAGAAAAATGGTGAAATTATGCTCCCCCCTCCTTTTAAGATTTCTTGCTGCGCCCCTGCGTCACCCCATGAACAATAAATACCATTTTCGCAACATTAGCCTCGTTATTTGGGTTCAGAATTCAGGCAAAATTGCAGACAAAAACATCCCCCCAGTAAAAATTTTCTACTTTGCACATCGTCTGCGCGATGTCAAGACCTTTTCTTTTTTAGAGAGTCAAATTTTGGTACCGAGGGGGCCCGCTTCATATCTCTGCCCCGGGGCCCGGATTTTCTCTCGACGGCCCTGGGTAGGAATACTTTTGTGTTTCGAACATTGTACAAAAAGATATATAATCACCAGCATCTGATTTCTGAAGTAGGCCAAGATTATAGGTAGAGAGGATTTAGGAGAAACAGTGATCTTTGATCTTGGAAAAGGATCTTCTGGTATTCATGTTTTGAATTAGCCTATCATAACATGCTATGCATGTGATACCGACATTCTCCTCTTTGCCTAACTTGAAGCCCTCCCCTCCCCCCCCCCCTTTGGCATTACAACAAGTTGACGCCGTCGCTAATAGCTGAGTCAGTGAAAAGTATCGACTTGCCGTTATCGATTGATCGATAATCTCTACTGTTACATATTGTGCGATTTTGGAACATTTGTTTTAGCGCTTAGCTGAGTTTCCAACCCAAGACGTAACGCCCTCGATGTTAATGTATTTTGTTCGCAAGATTTAATCACAAGACACTATCACGTGATTGTTGGTCACCTTTTTCTTTGATTAATTTCAAAATTGTTTGTCGCGCTTGTTTTTCAAAGTGTTACGCAGTTGTATTGGAGATTGCACAGAGTATTTTGTAAGCAGTAAGTACTGCAGTATACTTTTTGGTTATTTTTTTGCAGATTTGTTAAGTTTTTAAAGGCACTTTAAGTTACATAGTTTTTATATTTTCTGAGCTGTTGGCCTACGCTACGAAAAGGTTAAAGAGTGGTTTAATATTCAAGGTATGTTTATGTTTTTTCACTTGTATTTGGCTCTCTCGTAGTTCGTGTGTAAAGAGATTTATGTTTATTTTAGAGGACTTTTACTTGGCGGCGCTTTCCGTTTGATCTTGACTGTTGGGCTTAAAATAGCTGGTATGTTTGAATTTTTTAATGTTATAGATTTTATTTGTTACACTTGCAGCCCAGTTTATGCGTAATATTTTTTAATAGAAACCGAATTATTTTACACATCGACAATTCGTGTTTCCCCCTCTCGAGAAGAACTGACAAGCGCATGTGGCTATCGCTACATCTACTTTTTAGTTTCGTTATCGAATGTTCAAATTCTCTAATTTTTTTTGAGTTATCGAATATCGATATATTCTCTACTTTTTCGCTATCGGTTTCCAACCCTTGTCCTCGTCCGTGGTGGCACAAAGTAGGCCTAGCCTATTGTTTATTATTATGATCACATGAATCTAATTTACAGCTTTGAGTGCTTTCTGATAACCGCAGACACGAAAATTAAGCGCCATAAAAAAGTTTAAACGATTTACCCTAAGTGATGATCCGGAGTGCAACAAATTTCAAAAAACAGCGAAGCATGCCATTAAATTTTATTGGCCCTAGACTCTTGGAGCACTTTTACATTATCAAATTTGGTACTTCTGAAAAAATAATTGGATACCCCGCTCTACACACTTTGATGTTAAAAACCAGTTTTTATTTTAAAGACTTCCCTAAAAGGTTGACGTCATTACGATTTATGACAAACTCTTTCCATTGAAAACTCCAGCGTAGGCTACTTCTAGTTCTGGGGTCCCCATTCATTCAAAATCCTTAAACAATCTTTTTGTCGCATTCTGCGCTGAAAGTGGTCTCCAATAAAAAACGTTTTCGCGTATTGCGATGCGGCCCATTCCCAGTGATGGAGTCGAGTACTAAACCTTCGAGTACGAGTAGGCTACTTGCCCTGAGAATCTTCGAGTACGAGTACTGGTGGTTGGCTTCGAGTACCAGTAGGCTATTACAAGCTCGAACACAACGTTGTGTTTTTCCATTTCATTTCGCTAATATCTCAAAAACTGCATGCGATAGAAATTTGATTTTTACGTTTAATGAAGAATAGAGGCTAAATATCAAATGTACGCAATAAAAAAAAATCGAAAATTTGGCTACGTTGTATTCTTCCTGAATACGGCAGAAGTCTTGGGTCACTTTCATGTAAATCACTTATTTTGGTGAAAAAGCAGGAACCGGAACAAGCCAGCAAATGTCCAGGGGTCGGGGTATACCCTAAAAATTGCAGCAACGTTTGTTTAAATGAAGCCACGATCGTGACATCTCGGAAAAAAATATCAAAGTACTCGTGTACTCGACTGATTTTTAGACCGAGTCCGAGTACTTTCAGGTTCGAGTACGAGTACTTTTTGAGATTAAAAGTTTTGAGTACGAGTGCTCAGAAAAGCTGCACTCGAGTGTACTCGAGTACGAGTGCAGTACTCGAGTACTCCATCACCAGGGCCGGTTTTAAGCCGATTTTGCCAAATTGGGCCCCGCACATTGAGGGGCGTCGCGCAAGTGGAGTTCTTTTTCTGTATTAGGCTATGACTTAGGACTAGGGCAAGTTTTTGTTGCACTAAAAAAATAAAAAAGTTGCGTTTATTTTTAACAAAAGTTGCAATTATTTTACAAAAGTTGTGAAGTTGCATGAAAAAATTTAAAAAGCGGTGAAATCAGTTGTCAAAGTTTGTGTCTATTATTGACATGAACATGATTTATTGAAATACCGGTGCACTGCTAAACATTTCCAAACATCGTCATGAGCAAAGTGACGGTCTTTAGCTAACAGCTGCTTTGCCCAGCATGCTGAAGCTCATAATTACAGAATGTAGCGAGCCTATTGTTACAAAATAAATGACGCTGGAAGACCTCATTCATTGCGCATTCTGTGACAATTACTCCTCGCATTAAAACAAAGTAGACGTAACGCAGGCTTACTTACATCAAGGAAATTATTAGTAAAATAATTAGACATGACTGTTCATACCTTTTTGCGAGATTTTTTAAAAATATTTCGTAAAAGTTGCAAAAAAAAGTTGCCTCTAAAAACGAAAAAAGTTGCAAAATAAAATGTTGGCAAACAGTATGGGGCGCCGTGTGTAAAGCAACGCAATATAAAATTTTGCATCATTTTTTGGTTAATTTTGGTTAAATTACATGCAATATCATATATTGTTGCAATTTATCTATATTGCTGCAATATGTGTTAAATTGTAGCAATTTATCTATATTGCTGCAATTTGTGTTAAATTGTTGCAATTTATCTATATTGCAAAAAAACACTTAAATCGCCTTTTAATTGCCATGGTGATATGCTAACAAAAACAGTCAGTGTTGCCCTTTCCCTTTTTCCATGAACTCGTGTAGCGTACTGGCCTGAGGCGCTGTTGTACTGACTGTGCAGTGTGCGCTTATTGGTTTGGCTGAAACACTTTGAAATAAAGTGGCTTGGAGTTTGATTGATAAAATACTGTAATGATTGGTAGATACAATTGCGGACATATGCAAAAATGTAGACGTATACGGTAGGCAAGTTATGAGCAAGCTACCAGTACCCATGCAGGTATCGGTACCAGCCATGTAGCAGTTGCAGGGTTTGGAAAGTTGTCAGACTAGATAGCTAGACTCCCACGTGGTTTTGTGCTGATTATTCTTTTAGGTAACTTAGTAAAAACCCATTCATCAGTAACTTGTTTTAGTGGCAGCAAAAAAGTATGGGTACTGTTAAGCTACTGGTACCGGTATCCTTTGGAATACCAGCAGCTAGACTATACTAGACTACCGGAGTACCGGTATGGGGGTAACAACTAGTAATAGCTCTCAGGTCCAGTTGGGTTAGGTTAGGATTAGGTTCAGTTAGGGTTCGTTCAGTTACAAAATATCGGTACCGGTATCTGAAAAATCTTGGTTTAAAGTGCAGTACCAGTAACCGGACATTAGGCCCAGTCTAGCTACCTCAACCTATGTTTTTGTGACATACTACTATCTCGTTGCTAATGCAGAATGGCTTATGCTGTATGGCTGAAACATGTCAGATTACAGTAACTTCTGTGATCTGTCCACAAAAAGCAGGTAGGCTACATCCTGACATCAGCAGATCAGCACACCGATACACCAGTAGCCAGTGACATACGGTAAACTGTAAAATTAAAAATGTCAAACTAGTCTACCGATACCGATATTTTGTAACTAAATTTAACCCTAACTGAACCTAACCCTAACTGAACCTAATCCTAACCTAACCCAACTGGACCTGGGAGCTGATACTAGTTGTTACCCCCATACCGGTAGTCTTGTCTAGTCTAGCTGCTGGTAGTCTATACGTCTATATTTTTGCATATGTCCGCCATTGTATCAACCAATTGTTGCGTTCACCAACACACACACGTTGTATCGGCTATTGGCAAGAACACTGATCCTATCTGACATAAGTTCGGCGGATGTCAACTGCTAACCACTCAGCAATAAGTTAATTTTGAATCAATCTATTGCTATGCCAACAAGGAAGTAGGCGATTCAGTTAGCAAGCATACGATATGACACGTTACACTACGTTAAAACACCGTACTCACTTCACTGAAAAACAAAACCGAAAAAATAATAGGCTTAGGCCTACCAGCAGTAAAGCAGACAAACTGTCTTAATTACAGGCTCCTCAGTCCTCATAATTTCAAATTCAACATACACACACTAACCTTAACCTACACCTACCTCGGCAAACAATTACTAAGCACAAACACTCTAACTTAGCTTTAACTAACAACAAACAAAGGAAATATCTGCTCCAAATTCTGTCACATGGCCTCGAAAACTCCATAATTTACAGAACAAAGAAAAAAACTAATTACGTCATACAGGGTTGCCAAAATTAGTACGATAATAGCAAAAGCGAAGTTAAACAATTCCGCATTACACAAAGTGTTGCGCTAACACCAATCATTACAGTATTTTATCAATCAAACTCAGTGGCGCGGGAACGTTTTTTGGACAGGGGGGGCTCAAAATAGTAAGATCGTGTCAACGTCTGGGGGGCGAAGCCCCCCAGACCCCCCTTTTTTTCGAACGCACGTTTTTGAGAGCAGGACACTCAGTAGACCTATTTTGATAGACATCAATTGCATGCCCGCTTAAGTGACCGGAATTTTTTCAGGATAATTTTTTATCATGGAAAACAAGATTGCTTACTACCATTAGGCTTTTCTAACCATGCTCGAATTACTACTCATGTATTTGTAAAATGCAAATCCCTCAATGACAAAACCGAAAAGTAGGCAAACAAAATTTGTCCGATCTAACTTTTGCTTTGCTGATCAGAGTTACATGCAACAAACAATGCCCCATTGAGGTTTAAAAATAACAAAAAACACACAATCAAAATAAAGCACTGAACCATTTTTTAACATAATGAGATGTGTAGATATAGGTATTTAGGTAGGCGTACTAGCTCAATTTTAGTAACAATCATCGGCAGTGCTCGAGTTGCGAAAACACTTATGGGGGGTGGTAGGCTACAACTTTTCACGCAGACCTAAAAAGAGATGATCATTATAGTTGTAAGGGAATGGTTTACGCTAAAATGTTTTATGTGGGGATGGTGTTGTTTTCAGGGGGGATGGCATCCCCCTCAAATCGAGTAGCCTACTGATCATCGGTGCCAGTTTAGTAGTGATTTAGCCGCTTCATTGGGTTGGTAGAAAAAATTCAAAACCATTAAAAAAACTCAACCAGAAGAGAACTTGCACCAGCTCATATAAGCTTGATTAGGGGTGCCCAACTAGTCGATCGCGATGTACCGGTCGATCTTTGGATGCTTGGCTGTCGATCGCGGGTCAATTTGGCATGTATACAAATCAGGTTGGCCACCAACATTTCCAGTTCATGTAACGCGTCCGGGCCGTGAAGACCTTTTTTTTAGCTCTTCACAAAAATTTTGGTGGAATTCGGAACATCTGATGGATTGAGGACCGTTTTTTTGCACTTCATCGCATTTTCGTTCACGATTTACGTAATTCCCATGATCAGTAGCGACTTTCATTCGAGCATTCAGAGTAGTTTGGCGTAAAGTGTTTGGCAGCTACAAGAATTGGCAGCCATTATACTTTTACTGGTCCATCGTCCATGACTGCTGTAAAGGTTTGCAAACGCTGATATAAAACACGGTTAAAAATGAACTTCAAACATTGAAAATTTTACGTTAACCAAGTGAATAATACGGTAACTGATTGATTTTTAAAAGAATAGTGATTCTTCGTTGGTTAAAAGCACTTTAAAAAATATTTGCTTCATTACGTATGTACGTTGCAGGCATTAATCCCGTCGCACTCAGTGCATAATTTTTTCAATTGTCAGGGGGGGCTCAAATGGTTCAGGGGGGGCTAAAAAAAGTTCAGGGGGGGCTTGAGCCCCCCTGGCACCCTACTTCCCGCGCCTATGATCAAACTCCAAGCCACTTCATTTCAAAATATTTCAGCCAAACCAATAAGCGCACACTGCACAGTCAGTACAACAGGGCCTTAGGCCAGTACACTACATGAGTTCATGGAAAAAGGGAAAGGGCAACACTGACTGTTTTTGTTAGCATATCACCATGGCAATTAAAAGGCGATTTAAGTGTTTTTTTGCAATATAGATAAATTGCAACAATATATGATATTGCATGTAATTTAACCAAAATTAACCAAAAAAATGATGCAAATTTTATATTGCGTTGCTTTACACACGGCACCCCATAAAATAGCTCTGTAGATGCTCTAATGAAATTTTTCGTTACTTAAAAAGCTTCCCGAAGCTGTAAAAAAAAGTAGCAAAAGTTGCAGAAACTTGCCCTACTTATGACATACAAAATAGGGGAAAGTACTAAAAGTTGAGCCGGTGCATAGCAAAGTTTGTTTACGAAGTAATACGTACTTTGGTGCATAATACTTGTAGATCATTTTGTTTTCTCCTAAATTAAATAAAAAATCTGCAGCTGTTAAAACCAAGCATTGGTAAGGAAAAAAACTAGCGCATTTGTTTAATCACGTGGGCTTGCTGTTTACAAGAAAATATCTGAACTCTGATGGTTTTAAAAGAGGTTCATTTCATTTCCAGTTTACAATTGCTTTTAGTGGAGAGCATGCGTCTGTTTATGGAAGCATGCTCTCCACTAAAAGCAATTGACACGGGAGTTAACTTAAGTTGTCGAATGTACGCTATTCAATAAAACCAAAAGCTTTGAGAAATCCTCAAGATTCATAGCAACAAAATCAATGGCACAGTGAAAACAGCACATCGAGTTAAGTTGAAGCAATTTATGGACAAAAACGGCTCTAAGGGTCAAGGCATATATGCATCCCCGAAAATTTTTAAATTTTTATGCAGTAATTGCAATTTTGGTGCTTTTTGAAAACTTTTTAGGGATAATTTTTGTTTATTTTTTGCCTTCAATTCGACATCTTCACAAATATGAAGCTTTTTCGTAGGCACATTTGCGATAACGGTACTTAAGGCGTACATAAGCCTATTTGAAGAGACAGCGGCTCTTGAGCATAATTTTAAACTTTCTATGTTTTGTTGAAACAGCTGCGGCTAAACTTTGCACATCGTTTGCCATAAAAATTATATTATTAGCCTAAATATGGAAATTGCGTTCGTTAGCAACACAACAAGCAACGAAGCGTCTTCCACTGCTTGTTTTTTGTCTTCGAACTCGTAAAACGATATGAGATAGTGACATAACCATAACACTTGCACAGCTATCCCATGCGCTACTGCATCTTAGAGATCAAATCAATGTCAGCTCGATGTAAAGTTCTCGTTGATGAAGTAGACTGTTACACGAAACGTTATTGTAATTTACAAAATTGATCTAATATTTGCCCCCCTCCCCAAGGCGGCTGTTCTGGTGCCGGCTCTGAATAAAAGCATCCAAATTACCTAACATTGTTTTGCAGCAAGTATTAAATGTCTACCTTTTTTTGGCTTGTACGTAGCCCTATATGTATTTTTTTAATATAAACATCCATACATTTTACTTTAGTACCGGCCGTTAGCTCAGTTGCAAAGCGCACGCTTTCGGTGCGGGAGGTCTGGGGTTCGATTCCCGGGCCGGTCAAATCGGCACAGTGTCGCCAACGACTCGCCGCCGTTGCGACGTTTCTTCGGAGCTGTGTAGCCCAGGCGCTAAGCCGCGGAGATGGGCCCCGCAACTCGTTACACGCTTCGGCGTAATGCGGCGAGTATAATGAAGATTTGATTTTTTTGACATTTTACTTTAAGGAGTAGGAGCCCCGCCATCAGATTTCTGATTGGGCCCCGCAGCTTCCAGCACCGGCCCTGTCCATCACTGCCTATTTCTATGGGCGAGGAAAATGATTGCATCATTCTTCTGATTTTTGTTGCACTAACCACTAATTATAGCTTATTTTGTACCGTGTTTTGATGGTTGATGCAAAGTTTGTGATTTGTGAATTGTGCCGTACCAAGTACTACCGGTAACACTACCATATTGAGTAATTAGATATTTAGCCTAGCTAACTAAAAGCTATGGGCCTACCGTGCAGTTTTAATTAAAATTTAACAAAATATAGGGCAGTGCTTTCTTTTTGGCACTTTTTCGAAAAAGTACCGCGGTACTCTTAATTTCAAGTACCGGTACCGACTGGTACTTTTAACAAAGTAGCCTACCAAGTACCGGTACCGCCGGTACTTTAAAAACGTACCGTGTCCACTTCTGCCCTGACACTGAATTGAATTTTGTACGCGATTTGTTCTGTAAAACGGATTGAAGTAGGCCTAATTGTTTTGGTTCGCAGTACGTGTACATTTTGTGTGAACTTGACTGGTCTCTTGAAATAGATTATTCATATCATTCAGCTGGTAATTTATTTGTGTTAAATTTATAGCCTACATGAAAATTGCCGTTTCGAGTTTGTATAGGCTACATCCTCGATTTTTAGAATTTTGAGTTCTTTGTTAAAAAGAGTCGCACGCTCTCTCCACTTCCCCCTCTTACTACTTTGATTGCTTTGTTCTGTAGCACTTTAATTTTGCTAAGATAGGTTTTAGAAGTAGATCCCCTGAAAAGAATGCCATATTGTGAGTGAGAGTGGAGAAAAGAGAAATACAATTGTAGCATGAAGGAGGTTGGTAAAAAAGATTTGACTTTTCTCAGTATTCTCAACTTTGTCCCTCTCAGCTTTGCTTGAAAATCTCTTCTACATTTCTCTCGCGTTTAGTAGTTATGTGGAGATACGTTGCGATGCTTTTTTTGTTCAGTGGATTCACTGTAAAACATCAGCTTTAAGTACCGGTACACTGTAGTAAAGGTAAATAAAACGTGGGATAACGCCACCAAAAGAATCACCTCGCGTTGGCGCTAAAGAACTTGATCGCAGCCGATACCGGAGATCGCAATTTCATGAGTTCAGGCACAGCTGGTCGCAGTGACGGTGCAGTCACCGAAGACCAGGCATGCAACGCAGGACCAGATTGACTAGTTACGGCAGTCACTACTGGCATTCGGGTTACAAACTGACGATAGAATGGTGTTTCTGAAATATTAACATGTTGTAAGCGTTGTAGTTAGTACTTAAAGAAATTGTGCACAGATGCAGGCATAGGCTAGCTGAAGTCATAAAATGTTAAAGTTGAGGCATGGATCTGTGGATCAAGCTGTCAAGTAGACTAATCTACTAATTGCTGTTACTGAATAGCCTAGTGGTAGACTATGATTTAAATGGTTGTTGCTCAGTTACCCTGTCCACATGTCCAATTTTAGTAGGCTTTAGACGTGCTGTTCTTGATTTTAGTTTTTGCGAAATTACCGGTATCAATTTTTTGATCTGTTGATGTCATGATCTGCTGGTATTATCTGATTATGATGCAAAAACTAGGCCTAGAACCAAGAACCGCGGGCCTAAAACCCAATAAAATTGGAGATGTTGATTGGTTGATTTTTTCATCCTTAACCTCCTGTTATGAGAAAATGGCGGAGGCTCTATCTGGCTATGCGTAGGATGAATCCAGACTCAATGAGGAGTTGCCTTTGTTTCCAAGCTTTCCGCTTGACTTTTCTTCTGACTTCTTTAATTTCCTGCTTGCCAGATTCCACCAAGCGGAGATAATCATGGTAAAGCATCTTATCCAAGGACGCAATAGTGAGGCTAAGTCTAGGTTGGGAGTTGCTCCATTAACCTTTCGATTATGGTCGTTGTAAAAACAACGTTCCAAACCACTGCACCATGCTGCTGACATATTGGACAGGGTAAATGTTGCAAGTTTCAAGGCTGGCTGCATATCTCTGGCATGCTAGAATACTGAGTAGTGCATTGCTAAAAATTGCACTTATTGTGTTACTGGTACTGGGCAGCTTAAATTGCTCTAGAATTTGAAATGCATTTTCCAAAGAGGCCTTGCCTGTTTTTATTTTAGGGCTTACTAGCCTACTATTAGCTAGAATGTGTTTTTTTCATTTCATATTGGACTATACAAATGCATTTAAACTGTTTAGTCAGGTAAAGGCCTTGTGGCACTTTTGATAACCAGCTGCAGAGCTAGACAGCTAGAGTTGTCGAAAATTGTTTACTGCTATGCAGTATAGGCCTATCATAAATAATACATGTGCTGAGCTAGTACCAGTGCTAATGCACAAAGAATGTATAGCTGAAAGCTTGAAACTATTGACAGATTTGAACTGTTGAACAATGGAAATAATGTTAATGCGCTGGTATATAGACTAGAGTAATCTGATAGTACACTTTTACTTGTTTTTTTTTTTGTTATTGTTCATTTCACTTATGATAATAGTATTGAAACAGTGCCTACGCTATTTATTGAAATTTTTTGAATTTAATAATTTGTGATTTGGTTTGTTGATTAGTCTTGAATTAGTAGGATGGTAGACCTGTTTGAATTTGTGTTGATGCCCAGTGCAGTAATAACATACCGGTAATGCTGAGCTGATGACTTCTGCGAAGATTTGTCAAAGCTGATTCACCACAGATGATTCTATTTTACTTATTGATTTATGTATTACTTTAAATGCTAGCTTGTCCAAGTTTTGGGAAAAGTGGAAAGTCAGCCATCAGTGTTGATGATTGCAATAGTGCTGTCTAAGCAGTGTTGCTAAAGCCTGCAAGAGCACAAGGACCGCTAGGGGTGCTAGTGAGTTATTACTGGTCTTAACCCCTTGAAATAACTCACTAGTGCCTCTAGTGGTCCTTGTGCTCTTGCGAGGAATGGTCCTTGTTATCCTTGTGCTCCTGCAGGCAGGGCATGCTATGGAATGGAATGGGAAACGATTTTTTCCGTATTTCATACTGCAAAATTTCTTCCATTCAATATCCATTCCATGCCAAAAATTTTCATTCCATACTATACATTTTTTTTCCATATTCCATTTCATTCTTCCATACTAATGGTATTTAACGTAATGGTAATTGGTAAATACACTGTCATTAAATTATGCGGCACGTGCATTATCTGCAGGAGATGCTTTCCAATCTAAAGCCAGTCATGCTCATTTGTTGAGCAATCCTACAGTACGCTACTTGGCAAAAAAACAAAATAAATGAACACATGCATGTAACATAGACAAAAACAATGTATTGATGCTTAACGCAAAAGACATAATACAGTCACAACATGCTGAAAACTTATGTATATTATAGAACCAAAGAGTGACTAATTATTCTCATTCTAGCTTGGTAGCAGGGCCGCAGCCAGCCTTCACATTTTAGGGGGGCTGAAAAATCAACCGAAATTTTTTCTAATTTTGTATGTTTATTGTTACGCAAGCCAGAACATATCAATTTCGGTTGACTAAAAAGTTAATGCAGAAAGAAAGAACTTGCACGCAGAAACGAAAAGTGCAAGTAATAACTTTGCGTCAATGTACTGGTGATACTCTCAAAACTTACTGCAATCCCAAGCCTAAATAAATGATAGAGAGAAGTAAAATGTGTTAATTAAGTAAAGGCTGAAAAAAACAACAAAAACATAACGTGCCTAACAGCAAAGTTAAACGGCTTAGGATTATTCAATTATTGCAGTTGCTTATTACCAGCGGTTGTGTTTTCCACAGACGATGGTGTTTTCATAATGCAAATTGCGTTAGCTGCGTTTATGTATTGTACAATTGCACAACACTCAGACATCAGTCTGTTTAACGGTAAAAATTGAAACCCCTTCTGCTTTTAGTACTAGGTTGCAAATCAGAAATTATTCTTCAGATTTAAATTTAACATCGATTGAAGCAGCTATCTCATGAAAAAATTAAGAACCATTGAGTTTTTATTCTGTCATCATTTCGACATATATATGCTAAATATTTTTCTGGGGGCTAAAATAAATTCTGGGGGGCTTAGCCCCAAATAGCACCCCCATGGCTGCGGCCCAACTTGGTAGTAGGCCTACTTAGAAATTTGTTGTAAGTTTTAATACATAGAGCATATACATTGCTCGAGTTGTAAAAACACTTGTGGGGGAAGGTGCAAGCTTTTCACGTAGACACAAAGGAGAAATGGTAATTATTTTTAGGGGAATGGTTTACGCTAAAATGTTTTATGGGAGGATGGTGTTGTTTTCTTGGGGTATGACATCCCCCCTCAACTCAAGTACTGCATATTGGGCCTACGTAGTTAGTATGGAAGATGATCTCCATTTCATTCTGAGCATTTTTTATATTCCATATTCGGGTGGCTGCTTGACTAGAAGACCTTAAACGGTTACTTCGATGTCGCCTTTCGAGTTTCCTTCGCTTGTTTTCTTCCTTGTTTATTATGTGCTTGATTGTTTTTTATGCTCGAAAAATAAATGTTACTACTCACTTTATACCAAAATTCTCCTTCCATTCCATAGCATACCCCGCCTGCAGGTTTTAGTAGGACCCCTGTCAAAGCATAGCAATGTTAATGGTCGATGCAAAACATTATTCCAAATTTCTAGCCTACTACTACAACTCAATTGGATTCTAGGTTATGAGACTAGAGGATTTAGGAGAATTTTTTAATCAAACGTAACCATAAGGATTCCACGTATAAAAGTTGGAGATCCCTTGCTGATTCGACACATCCATTCCGTGAACTCTAACTCCACATTTATGGTTGGTAGATTTGCTTCTCTGACCAAAAGCTAAAGCAAGCACCACCGTTTTAGACTCGTAATCAGAAAGCCTGATTGAAACTCGTATTGATAGTAAAAGCCCAACTTGTTTCTTATTTTAGCCTTGCTGAAGTGGAAACTAATTTTGGTATATCAAAATAAAACCAATGGTTTCAGTTTGACTTCTCAAACTGCAAAAAATCATTTTTAATAAACAAGAGCTGCAAACAAATGAACTTGGCTTAATGAGTGCACGTTGTCATATTCTTTGGTATTGTAATCAATTTTATTAGCATTGTGATATGTTATGCTGGTATCTGTATTGTGTTGCAAGTTGTAACTACATTAATTTTTGTTGTTTTCAAGTTTAATGATATGTGAGGTACATTTATGGTTATTGATTAATTGAATCATTGTTTAACCATAAATATTGATTATCATTTTAAGCCGTTTGTTTCGTTTGGAATATTCTTGATATTACGGACATTATGGAAGATGAGTTGTGGAGGCAATGTGTGCGGTGGTTAATTGATGCCGGAGTTCTTCCAAGCCAACATAAAACCACTTTTCAGCATGCACAAATATTTGACCTGGCTCAAACTTTGAGAGATGGTGTAGTTCTTTGTAATCTTCTTAATGTTATTAAACCCGGTGCCATAGACTTGGGTCGCATCAACATTAGGCCACAAATGTTACAGGTAAGCATTATTTTAAACTATTGTCAGATATCAGAATTTTTGTCTGGTTTAGTTCTGTGAGACATTGGGATAAGCATTTCTGAATAGTTGACTATTCCGCAATTATTCCGAATAGTTACAACCGAATCCTATTCTGTTTTTAAGTCAACCTCTTTTGCGAAAGACTCTACGTCAAACCAGCAGTAGTAGAGAAAATAGTTTATTTGAAAAAATAACCTCAAAGCAACACTTCATTACAATGTGGAACAGTGACGGCAAATCCAATTACTCAGTTTATACCGCAAAAACTATTTTGGATAGTTTGGGATTCGGATCCTTTTGGATTAGGTATTCTAAAATGCTCGTCCCTGTTGAGACATTTTAGGAAAGTGAAATGGCACTATTAGTTGATTGGCACTATTAAAATTGTAACAACAGGGTGTTAAGTTTTGATATATTTCAATTCAAAATAAAATCTTCATTATGCTTGCGGTATTACGTCGAGGCATGTAATGAGTGCATGGCCCATATCCGTGGCTTAGCGCCTGGGCAACACTGCTCCTAAGAAAAGTCGCAGCGGTGGCAAGTCGCTGGCAACACTATCCGATTTGACAAGCCCCACAGTCAAACCCCAGACCTCCTACACCAGTAGCAACGTGCTCAACAACTGAGCTAACCGACCGGTCAAGTTTTGATATTTGTGACTTGTCGGTGTTTTACTCACGTGTTTCAATCTGCTCTTTTGCTTTTTAATTTGGTTAATTTAGTGTGCTGGTATTTGGTTTATATTATTGCATTAGTTTTTCACGTAAATTTGAACCTATTTCGTTTTTTTTTTTTGTAGTAGTTAAACAATTTCGTTAAACCCTTATGTGGGAGGAGCTTGAATGTATGTACGCAATGCAATGCCTTTGAACTTCTTTTTAGAACAGTTCTTTCTTTTCACGTTTTTTCTTTTCAGTTTTTATGCCTACAAAATCTTCGCACTGTTCTCCTTTCCCTGCGCAATGTGTTTGGATTTGCTGAGCACGATCTCTTTTTGCCCCATGATTTATACAACATGACGAATTTTCGCCAGGTAACTTTCGTATTATAGGATAACAGTTTAAGATTATATAAGGTTTGTTTCTGTAGAACTGTTTTAGGTCCTCAGTATGAATTTGTTCTTACAATATTCAAAGATTTAAGGTGTGAGTATTGTTTTTGGACCTTGTGTCATCGACATGGCCTAGTGGTACCATGCCCAGGTTACAGATCCTACGTGACGGGTTCGATTCACAGCTGGAACCAATCTCATTTGACAGATATACTGGGTGGCTGCTGACTGGAAGAGTAAAAGCTCGCTTCGCAGTTTCCCTCAATCTGTTGAATTTTCTTTTCAATATAATTTGAAAATAACCTCAGTTGTTTATTTATTTATATAATCATAGTTATGATGTCGTCTAAACCTGAAAGTTATAGCTTAAAGGGAACAATGTTAATTATTAACCTGCTTTTATAAAATTTTGTGAGCCCTGTCTTATAAGTGTGCTGAATCCACAAAAATCTAATGTTTTATATGTGCTGTCAGATTAATTGAGCAATCTTTAAACGAATCTACAAAAAGAAAAATCACTTTTGCATCGGTGTGGTGTGTGCTACCCACTTATCCCTTGCGTCATTATTTCGATCGCTCTGCTTATTGTAGACACCATGCACCTGCTTAACTGCCAGTGTTTGTCCATGCTACTATGTTTGTTTATTTCAATCAGCCAAAATGTCAGTGTAAGTGTGTGTTGTGATAGCTTATTATATGTTATGAAACTTCAATATTTAGGTTCTGCGTGTACTCTCAATGCTGTCGTATTTAACTGTTTCAAGTTCCAAATTCAGGTAATGAAATGTATGTTTTATGATTAATGCATTCTTAAATTGCCATTGCTTTAAACGCCTGTTTTAACTAAAATAGTTGATAAAATTTAATCTTCATTATACTCGCGGTATTATGCCGAAGAGTGTGTAGAATGGTGGGACCCAACTGCGTGGTTTAGCACCTGGGCTGCGTCATTCTGAAAAAAACTTTGCAGGGGTGGCGAGCTGTTGGCAACTGTGTCACATTTGATCGGCCCAGGAATTCGAACCACAGGCCTCTTGGGCAGATGGTGGTATGTTTAACCGCTATGCTAACTGATTGGTTAAGAGAGTAGATTCTACGTTTTATTATTCACAGCTGGTTGTTTTTGATTTAGGAGTCGTTGATGTGACCCAGTTTAAAATTGCAATCGAGATTGGCCGATCTGTAAGCAAACCCTCTTTCAGTCTTGGCTATTTAAAATTGACTAACAGATGAATAATACAGGATGTTCATAAAGTCCTGATACAATTTCGAAATCTTTTTACGAAGTCAATTCTCAAAATATCTCAACCAGGTTGGTGTTATTTTAATCAGTGCTGCCTGAAGGTTTTATTCAGGAAATAGAACTTAGTGTTTCAGATACGATTTTTATGTGTTTTGTGAATGTGTTAAGTAAACCCTTATTAAATCATTGGGGGTTAATTTAAAACATTCATGAAACACTCTAAATTCGTATCGGAAACACAATGTTTTGTTTTAAATAAAAACTTAAAGCAGCGTTGATTAAATAAACCAAACTGGTTAAGATATTTTGAGAAATGACTTCGTAAAAAAATTTGATATGAATACCCTGTATTTTCATAAATTGAGATTTTGCGTAGGCTGATTTTAAACATTTTAGTATTCGTCTTAGTTATTTTTAATGTTGCAAAGTATACTGTACGGTTTCAAACTGATAGAAATTTATGAATTCACGCTTGCGCTTTTGCACTTGTGATGGAGCAGTGCATTCAATAAATGAAGCCCAAATGTATAGGTCAATTCTAATGTTATTTTAATTAACTCATGCTTTTGTAATAGACCTTTTCCAAGTGACAGAAATCAGCATCACAATGTCCCTAAAACTGAAGATGAAGAAATATACAGAAACCTGCCAGATCTTGCAAGGTGCAGCAAAACTGTTCATACCTAAATGTTTGCTTAAGCTGTAGTAAATACTAGTTGTTCTTATCACAATGTAGCAAAGTCACCGTTCAATGTTAACTCATTTGAATGACTTGTAATCTTAATTGTTATTGTAGCCCAACGTTGTAGATAGCATGCTGGATCTGAGCCAGGCGTAGCTGAATAGTTTCGTTTGTTAATTGCTTGATTATCGGCACTTGGTTGCATTTTCGTGTCGTTTTTCACGAACGCTTGAACTAGTGTCGAAATATTTGTAATAGTTTGCGGCTTGTTGCGTTGAGTGCTAACTTCTGCAACCTTGAATGTATTAAGAAGCACGAACTAAGATTTTCTTTTCATGATAGTTTATAGAAATATGATCTAGTTCATTGCTACTAGGTATCCATTTCACTCAACATTATAAAGACCACTCTTTATTAAAAATATCTATATATGTGTAATACGATTCGCCGTGGAGATGGATTGAAAAAACAGTTATGGTAAAAATGCTGATGATCGCTTTGCTATGTATCGCTAAGTGTTGTAGTAGTAACGGTTCAATAAAGTGGCTTCGTACTACGGTAGTGGTGGTATTTACCTCAAAATTTAGCGTAACATTGTCGTAAATTTCAATACAAAAACTTCACTGATAATGTGGTCTACTACGTGCTGCATACTGAGTTAATAAAACGTTGTTATGGTAAATTTCCGTGTTAGGATATGTGGGTAGCTGTATGTAGGTTGATGATACGCATGTTTTGTTGCATTTCCTTGAAGTTGCAACTCGTAAATTTTAAGAATGTTATGAAAATGTCATTGAGCATTGTGCCACTAGTTTGTTTATGAAAGTGTTAAACTTTGAGAGATTTACCAAAAAGTGTTAAGTATTTATTTCGGAAATCGTTTTACAGTTCGCCAGCAGATTTTTATGATTTTGTGAGCGTACAGTAGGGGATACGGCATCACTCCGTTGTAACGCACAACATACCTGCTTGTGCTTGATGGTTATTTTAACTTTTGCAGTGAAAGGGAACTTGTCGATGAAGAAGAAAATTTATATGACACTGTTCCCAGGGAAGAAAAAGAAGAAGGGATATATGGGACTGTAGTTGGGATGAAAAAACCTCTCTCTCCACCAAAAGTACGCCATTTTGCTTCACAATTTCTAGCTGATGCAGCTAGAATATGTTTATTTCGTTTTGTTAAATGTAGCATTGGTACTAAGTTGGAAAATTAAAAATAAGTTTAACGTTGATTGCGTTTGTAGTTTAATTTCAAGAACTTAGATTTGGACTGCTTTTAAGTTATTTATTTGTAGCTCATGTAAAAAGTGAAAGTGCCACAGCCTTTGGCAAAATGTTTTTTAACCGTTTTTTTTCCTCGAGCCCTAAAACTTTTCAACGAAACCTTACGTAGAGTATCAAACAAGTTGTAGCGGCCAATACTAAATAGTCTGCTATTCATACCGTATTTTTTATTCAAGTTGACGAAGCCCGTAGCACCTCTGTTGAGTAGACTCCTAAGGGGTTCATCGATCCCTGGTTAAAACCCTGCTCCAGCAAAACTTGGTCTTATCGATTCAATAATTAGTTGCGAGGCATTGTTTGGAATGCAGCCATTTTCGGTTGATAATTTCATTTTGCATTCGACATTATTGCTGTCTGAATATGCTGCCGTAAATATTAAAGAATAATATTGATGTCATTGCAAAATCTTTGCTGTTGTAAACACTAGTTGGAAAGTTCAGGCGCCACTTGCCCAATTTTTTTTATTCTTATACGGTACTATAATTATTAAAATAGCTTTCGTTTATCAGGGCACTATTACTGTTGGGTTGACGCGACCTTTTGATACATGGATTTTGGCAATAAAAGTTAACGATTATAGCATTTTTTGTTGTTTGTACTTGCCCGTGGTTGCAGCATCAATCGATAGACATCAACTGCAAACTTTAACAAAACAACATCAAATTTTAACCTTTTTAGAAAAACTCCGCAATGGCAACGTTGTGCGTTAATGCATAAATATAAAGCCTTCTTGCGGTTTAAGGCTGAAAAAAGTCGTTACTGCAGGTATAACAATGCTACTGCAGGTTATTATAATGTCTGTGTTTTAGTAATTGTCACTGAATTTGTTGGCCGAGTGGTTGGTGGATTGGGCTCCGGAGCTTGGCTGGCTTCGTGGGTTTGATGCGCAACTAGGTCAGCTTTCATGATGTGCATTCGTCACTATCATAAAAACCTTAGCTGCAATTATGTGGCTTGGAAAAAAAAAGAATTTACGAATAACGTTTGTATTGCAATAACACTAAAGAAGACGCCGCAGTTGCAAAAACGCAACAGGATATATGAAGTCACAGCGTTTTTTTTTAAATTTTGTGTGTTATGTGAGAACACGAGACTGAATAAGTGACAGCGTCTATACGGTATTGTACTTCGTGGAATATGGCTGAAAAAATGTTATCTACAACGTAATAATAAATGTCATTGATGTTCTTCCAGTTTACCAGTCACAATTTTGGAAATAGCGTCATTTAGTGGTAATAGAATTAGCGAAATTGATACTTACGGATGGATGATTTTTCGTACCTAATATTAACCTGACCAAACTGTAAAAGTACCAAAAGTTTTATCTGAAAATGCTACTGCGGCGTTTTTGATACATTTGGCAGTGTGTTTACCCTCCAAACAGCTGCGTTTGTTTTGTGTTTAAAATTTAGAAGTTTGAACTGCAAGCAATATTGATGCAATGCTTGTTGAGTTCATTATTTATCACTGATACAGCGGCACATAGATGCACTGATACCAGTGCATGGCATTACCGCAATGTTACTTTTGGAGCATATTTTTAGTAATTACGAAAATGGTTTAATTTAAAATTTTGCTGTAACTTCAAAATTTAAGTTCAAAATTTTGCTTAAGTTCGAAATCGACAATGAAGTTCGAAAATAGAAGAACGTTGTATAGCTGACTTAATGCTGGCTCAGATATGTTTTCAAATCTTGGTCCATTCATGGCATGTTCTTATCATCTCATTTCCACCCACCCATTGTTTTGTGAGCGTCTACATTTTCTTTGAAGCGTGATATTTAGTAACTGAATTCATAAAATTAACTTAATAATCATGGCATGTACAGGATAAGCGTTGCCACTGTGTGAATGAAATCGTTGAGACAGAACGGAACTATGTTAACCATTTGGAAATACTGCAACATAAATTCATTGATCGCTTGCGTGGTGTGTTAGACGAAAAGGACATTCGTGCCGTTTTTTCCAATTTAGAGGTAAGTTTTCAGATTAAAAAGGTCGTCACTTTATTCGACTAACCTTTGCAATGCATTGTTATATAATTGGATTTCGGCAAAATTGTTTTGATTTTTTTATAACTAATCCCGTTGACTGTCTCAAAATTTATGCCTGAAAGTTTCAATGTAGATATACGTCATAGTCGGACTGAGTGATCGTTTTTTGTATCTATTAATACTGCTACTAGCACTAATGTCACGTTAATAAGCAGAAATTAGAATATGGATAGCTGTTACACTACATGATGGTGCTGTAATGAGTCGTTCCTTATAGAACTTACGTCGCGCTGTCGAACTTCTATCGCATATAGTTAAACGTCATTTGAAACTTAAGATCCAAACCTTATAATGAGGAAATTGCACTACTTAGCTATAACTGACTCTTGTAAGGGGGCGGACTTACAATTTGCGATCGTTTGAAAGTTTTATTGAAACTAAAATCCCAGTTATCTGTTAAAACCCTTTTGGGATAGCTTTCTCGTCATGTCATGACGGTCGATTATGATGGTATTTATTTGTCCATCTTTCGGTAATGCTGGTGATAGAGCCAGATAAAACGAACAGTGTGTATTCTACAATCCACTGCGTCCCTTCATTGCACCCTGGGGTGTATCCAGAAAAGGGGCGTTTGAGCACCCCCAAAAAACATCTATGTTGCAGCAAGCATCTGTGAAAGCCATATACGTAACATTATGAGTTGAAATATTTAATATCCATGCGTTATGACTAGTAAAATAATGAAAGTACACAACCCCACCCTCAAGAGCGTATTTAGGGTACATTGTGCCATGCTCCCTCCCTTTTGACTTTGCCTTTCAGTGAAAAAGAACAAATGTTGCTCTTTTAATGGCGTTTGTTGTTTATCCCCCTTCCCCCGCTATGGAAAATTTTCGCTCCGCCACTGCCCACCCTCAACAGAAATCTGGGATCCCCCCGTTGTTGTTTTTTGTTGTAAACTAGCCCTGTATTTTGACGTATACACGTTGCAAAGCTGACTCGCGTGATGAATTTGAAACGACCTCGAGTCGCCTGAAATATGTGCCATGTTCTGGCACACCTTGCTATCTTTAATATCATGGCCGAAATTTTGGCATCAATCTATTTTAACTGCGTTAGTTTTAGGTGTGACATAACCACGAGCTTGCGACCAAGATGGTCGGTTTACTCTGCGTCTGCCAAAAATGATCTCACTATTTGACAGCCCTTGATTTTTTTCTTCCAGCAACTCTTACCCATTCATAAAGATTTTTTGAAACAAATCGAAAACGCCGTCAACAATAACATGATGAAATTAAGTCAACCTTTCATTAAATTTAAGGTAAGACGCATTTTCTAACTTTTAACATGGTGCTACTTCAAGCAAAACCGGTCAGTGGGCGTGGGGGTTGAAGGCATCGCTATCAGTGCCGGAGGTCTTTGGTACGATACCCGGCCCTTTCAAATCGTGCACAGTGTCACCATCGTCTTACCACCGCTGCGATGTTTCGTCGGCACTGTGCTGCCCTAGCGCTATGCCACGGAAATGGCTCCGCCACTCGTTACACGCTTTGGCGTAATACCGCGAGAATAGTGAGGATTTGGTCTTTGTTAACCTCAAGCTTTGCTTTTACAGGACCGGTTTTTAAAATACGGAGTTTATTGCAGTAATTTGCAAGAAGCAATCGCCTACTTGGATCATTTAATGAAAAAAGACAATGTTCGCGTGAAGGTTGAGGTGAGGTGTTAGTTGATGGGCTTTAAGTTATGTCGTGTTTTTTCATACTCTGCCATTCAAGGAAATGAATGAATGGAAAAGTATTGTTTATATTAGCTTATTGATATTTTTTGTCGTGTTTGGCCGATGGCGTTCTTCCCAAAATCTTGGCACCATTATTATTCATCCAGGACATGCTCGGAAATGATGTATTACGTACAGCGTCATGATGTCAGTTTAAGTGTTCTCTTGACTTTGAAAGGAGTGTTATGTAATGATCGTTTGTGAATTTCGCTTACTGCTTTGGTTTTTGTTGAAATCTAGAATATGTTTGACTGTCATTTTTTTGGAACAGTTGTGAAAAAATTTATTACTTAATCCAGTGGTTTTCAAACTTTGTGTTTCCACGCCTCCCTTAGAAATAGTCGTTTACATTCGCGCCTCCCCTAAGAATAGTCCAGCAGGTAGTCCCCTATGAATTGTCCAGCAGGAAGGTTTTTGGTTAACATTCGCGTCTCCCCTTATATAGTCCGCGCCTCCCAGTTTGAAAAACGCTGACTTAATCCCAACTGGCTTGATACGAAAATTTCAGTTAACGAGGTCTATTTTTGTTATGATCACAACGTTATTAATAAGCTATTAATACGTGAAATAGGAAGCTTATTACGAAGCGAATTCGATTGTTAAAATTCCTTGCATAATTATAATAGAAAATTAGTTTTTTGGATGAAATATATTAAGCTGTTGTGTCTGCTTAACATGATTAGCTAAATTAGTTAAAATTCCAATCTGATTTATGAGCAAATCCATGTAAAATATTGATAACACACTGTATGACGAATCAACTTTGAAGCAACGCCATATTTCTGTCGATGACGAAAAATAAAATGCAGTATAGCCGTGTCGTTAAAACAAGCTTTGTCCTAAATATCGCCCATTTTTGTAACAGTTGACCCAAATTTTGCTGGGTTTGTGTAGTTTTGAAAGAGTATCTGCTGGCGAAGTCAATATGTTCCAAGCATAGAATGTTTACCTCTATCATTTATAGTACGGTACTTTTTTCATAGATTTTGAATTTTTTTGCGGTTTTCAGCTTCCTCTCTTAGTTGGTGCCTGTGTGTTGTGTTTCCTTTCTGTGCTGTTTATTTTTCTTGTTGTGTCACACGAAAAATTTACTTGTGCAATTTTGGTTGAGAAAGCGGCTCAATTTTCTATCAGCGACAGCACAAGATGTTGAAATTTTTTTGCAGTTGAAACTGAAATTATCTTTCATTTTTCTGTTTTGCTATATCGCTGAAGCGGGAAAATACGCGAACAGAATTCCTTTAGTGGTATCGAAAATGGGCGTTTCGCAATTAAGATCGCAGTTTTCTTGAATGATGTCACACTAAGTTAGCTTATCCAAGTTTTTGTGGTCATCAGCAGTTAATTGTTTGTTATTATTTCAAATATCGTCGATTAATGTTTTTATAATTGCTCTCAAGAATCTTGCTCTGATTAACTGGCTTGGTTGATCCTTTGCCTACAATTTCTATCGCTGTAAGCCGTCTATTCAAACAAAAAAGGTCGTTGGCCAACTTAACTTGTTCAGTTTTGTTCAGTGTTCACTTGCAAAAGGTTTTCATAGGATTAGCAAAAAGGTCAAACGTATACTTAACTCTTCGAAAAATGGTTATTTGTGTGGTGCGAGACATTTGTACTGTATAGTAGTATTTTTTTGAAGAATTTATATGACTGAACTAACTTACCCACAAGATCTAAGGCTGACCAAAACGTGTTCAGAAAAGTCTAATCACAAGTGGGATTCGAACCCATGGCCACACAGACTCGTGACTTGTCACCAGCCCCATGCTTGTGGTGAGTGTTAGCGGTTTTTTATTTTTCCTTTTTGTTAGGAATGTCAAAATAACGGTGGTCCCAACAAATTCAAGCTTCGAGAACTGCTTTTCGTTTCAATGCAAAGAATACTGAAATATCATTTGCTTATCAAGGTATGTTTATTGCTTTTAATGTGAATTTTCGAGCTCAATACAAAATGCGTTACAGGAATTGTACAAATGTACAAGCGATTCCCACGCTGATAAAGTTGAACTCGGAAAAGCCTTAGAAGAAATGCAGGTTGGTTGTATGTGAGCTTGTCAATTGCTCTATAAATGAATGTATTGATGGTTATTTTGAAATTCGTAGCTTGCTGGCCTACACCCAAATGAATATTGAAATAAATGCTTGCGTGCTTGTAGTAGTGCAAGCATCGAACCTTGGCTCATCGAAGGGTAAATGCAAGATTTTTTAAAATGGCATTGCTGAAATTGGTGCGATGTTTTGACTTACGTATTTTTAGAAATGTATTTGTTGTAATTAATATTCTTAGCGATATATTATTTTTCAAATTAATAGTTTTATCCATTTCATCTATTTATATGTTAAGAAATAAATGATTGCACTTCAGCAATTTCTCTAAGCCCCTCACTTGCAATCCTATTGCCAGTGCTGAGGTCTGCATGAACTATCTATCAGCTCATGTTGGCCTAGTTGGTTATTACCGGCTGTGACCTTCATTTAACTCTTTTGTCAGACAACCTTTACACCTTCATTTGTATTTTATAGTATGCCAAGCTGTGCGAGAGCAGGTTTGGCGTCGAAATAGCTGCAATTCTTACTTAGCTGCATTGGCGACGATTCGATTTGCGCTGCTTTTTGAAAATAGTTTGTTTCACAGCATTTTTTTGTGTGTGAAATTTTGCGTTGTGCTTTTTCTATCTTAAGTTCCCCCAAAAGGCTCAGAATTATCACAATTCGGAGAATATTGCAGGAAGCCCTTAAATACTTTTTGGCAATTTTTATCTGTTTTAATAATCACAAAGCTCATGTTTTGTCAAATAGGAATTATCGCATTACGTGAATGAAGTGAAGCGTGACAGCGAAATGCTGCAAACGATCAGCAAAGTTGAATCTTGTCTTGTCGATTACACAGTGGTAAGTAGGTATAAGAGGATTCGAAAACGATGCACATTTTTTCTGTAAAATTGCTAAAATTAACAAAATTTTTATATTCAACCAATTAGAACGGCTCTGGCTCAATGCTAGAGAAGGATTAGTTATAGTTAAGGCTCAGAGTAGGCCTGATTCCTCCATTTTCTTGTATATTCTTTAGCTTCTTCATTAATTCGCACCTCTGGCCTTGTAGACCCGTTTTACTCACCGTAGTTTTCAAAATTTTAGTTGTTATTAGAGTGGTCAAGAATGGCGTCTGTTGAAAGCATAAAATGTGAACTAGGTAATCGTGAAACATGACCCAAGAATGAATTTCCCGGTTAGGACGTTGAGAAGTACCATGCGTGTGTTGGAAGATGTGGTTCAGTGAGGATGTTTAGCACAGCTTTATTTCTTTAGCAATTGCCATTAAGTACGTACGGTCGTTTGTTAAAAGATGGTGAACTTAAAATCAAGAGCACTACAGACAACCGACCAAAGCAAAGATTCACTTATTTATTTGATCAAGCTCTTTTTATTACAAGCATAAAGGTAAGACGTGAAATCGATCTTGGAAACGTTTTAGCATATGCGCATTGTTTAGCTTAGCTTTTTGTCGCTGCATACCTCTTTTTGAAACTATCTTTAAAATCATTGCCATGAAAGCATTGTAAAGAATTTATGCTGTTATTTTGCTATGCTATGCAAGTCCTTATTATATTACACGTTACTACTTGAGAATCGCAATTAGTCTCTGGCCAGTATTTTATTTCACGTTTTTATAATAGCGTTTTGTACGGAAATGCAAAAATGCGCGATGATGATTTCTTAGTAGAATTGTCTGATTGTTTAT
This sequence comes from Trididemnum miniatum, assembly GCA_964006365.1. Taxonomy (NCBI): domain Eukaryota; kingdom Metazoa; phylum Chordata; class Ascidiacea; order Aplousobranchia; family Didemnidae; genus Trididemnum; species Trididemnum miniatum. The sequence continues at coordinate 14,011,954 of OZ023234.1, read as the reverse complement.
ATGTCGTGATGTCGAAAATTTGATGCAACAAATGCGAAAAATGTGTCTGTTGTGAAGTATCTGGTGTGGTGGTGCTTAAGCTGCTGACGCAGTCGTTTTCCATTTTGCTAGTGTTTTCTTAATACTTTTGAATCCTTTTGATGAGGCGAATAAGAGCACCGCAAACTCGGTTGTTCCCGTCGTAGTATGTAGATAGTCTAGTGTAGATTTCCTTGGAAAATTTAGCGACTTGAATTCGAAGAGCATCCATTTCTACCAAAGATAAATATGTCATGGTTGTCAATTTGTGTCTTAGGCATGCTTTGCAGTGCAACTTTATAAAATTTGTGAATGCATTGTGTTCTGTCTGTTTAGAATACCGTAATGTGTAAACCTATGGTTTTCAACCTTTCTGGTGGAGTGGAACCCAATGAAACATTCCAGAGACTCGAGGAACCCTGGAAATTAATTTAACTTTAATCCAGCTCTAAATTATAAATTTGCAGCACTCCGGTTGAAAACCACTGGTGTAAACTGATAACTTTAGTTGATGGTTTACGTACTGATACTCAATGAATTTTTCAGAATGATACCTATAAACTGAAAGACCTTCTTCGGTTAGAGGACCACGTTTTAGATGATGCCCCACAGTCAAGAGCCGCAAAGGTACACTGCCAATACCTTGTTCAATTAAACGCTTACAAATGGTACTGGGATAAAATTCGATGCTAATTACGTCATGAATTACTGAATTATTCATTATTTCTAATCGGTTTAAATCCACAAATGATGGCTGTAATACCCTAGCTGCAATTGCATGACTGCTTAGAATGCCGACGCTGATTGACAAGTCGTAACTTTAACCCTGCTTCTGTAATTGAATGCTGGACGAATAAGACCTTTCCAGCCGATTATGGAATTTTTGAGTTTAAGAAACAAAACTGCGTGTTTTTAATTGTGTTTGTGGTTGTGTTTTTTGCGTTTCGTGTTGGGCCTATACGCTACAGCCTAGTTTTTGAAATACGAGAATTGTGTAAGGTCTAATCTAATGCCTGCAATGAAATGCGCTTACAATTTAATTGTTTTGTATCTGCAAGGCTGTATTTTAGCAAGTTTTTCCTCGTTTATGGCTTTGAAATTTCGCGCAATATGCGCCAATGTCATTGAACTATTAATCTAAACTTCCCACGACTTGGGAATTTCATTGCCAATACTCTACGCATTGTGGCTTGTTATTGCTGCCTTTGCTTTGAGCTGAGTTTTTCGGGCAATGTCATTAAACGCTGCATGACCCCTTTAAAGCAACTTGAGTATCGCGGTTTGCCGCTCTATGCGGAAGTTCAACTGATGTACAACCCAGACATGATGAAATATCTTTAACAACCGCTGTCTATTTTTCGCGATGAAACTTTTTTCACCACCTTGTGGATGCTTGATGTGATGTTATCTAGAAGGTATATCTTTGTTATAAGTCTGAACTTAATAAGACGTTCTCAAAATAGAAATCATAAATATAAACCACAATAGCACTTCCACACCCTAAGGCAATTATAAAAATCGTTTGTAAACAACTATCATAGTTTAGCAAGAACAAACAGTTCCTGTTGTTTTTGATATATTTTCAATCGGCTTGTGCTGCTCTACATAAATCATGTTTTGTTTACAGTGGTCTTGGCACTGGTCATTACGTGACAAATACGGTTCGCATACATACATTCTTTGTGCCAAGTCAAAAACTGATAAAATGAAATGGTTGGAACACATCAAAATTGCATTGTAAGTTTGTTAATCTAATCTTGCTAATTTTGCTTGATAAATATTTAACGTTTTGCCTTTAGCGATCTTAATTATAAGCTACTGTTGGAGTGTTTGTTCAAAATTGGTATGCCAGTTTTTCCATTATTGCTCTTTGCATTGCTTGCATTCGCACTACAACTTGCTACTATCAACTCGTATAAGGAATTTAATGCTATGTTTTAGATTGCTTGCTAACAGCTGTTCAGCTGGGTCAATAGTGAAATGCTTTGGTTTTGAACTAACATAGTTGTTTAAATGTTATAGACTAACCGGAAAGAATCTAAAATATTTATGTTACGACACTTGTGTTGACATAGCATCACGGAATTACCTACAAAAACTTCTAAAAGGTAGTGAAATTGCCTGTGAAGATAATAAATTATGGACCCGGTTTCTACATGGTGCTTTTATATAATAGTTTTTGATTGAATTCACTCAGTTTTGCTTCATTTTTGAGTTACTGTAAATCTGCAATACTATAATAGTATAGCCGTGGTATTGCATGTGTGCCCTGTTTGAAATGGAAATAAGAACTGTTTTTTCATCCCATATTTCATGGGTAGCCTTTCCTCCATGTTGAGGCGTCTTTGTTGGTGGTTATTTGGTATATCATTAGTTGTACTATATTTCATCTAACGACCAAGCTATCACAAACAGAATAAGAAACCAGAGAAATGGTCCCAAAATAGGTTGCAGCGGCGAAAGGAAATAAGTTGAAAATGCATAAAAAACACGACGTAATAAAAAACTGCAAATGCGTGGTCGTTGCACCTTGACATTGCCTCTTAATGCTCTTAGTGTTGTTTTTTTTTGCCTGCAGTGAAACGATCAGTCCCAATGCTTTGAAAGGCAAGCAGCACACATTCAGAATGACAACCTTTAAAGAACCTACGTACTGCAGCCACTGCAAGAAACTACTCCTGGGAAGTTTTTATCAAGGATATTTTTGTGAACGTAAGTGTTTCGTGAGACTCCTCACTGTTGCCGCGATAGCTGAAGTTCTCCTCGCAGGTACAAAACCGAAACGTAAGTCTGTTGGTAAATTTTACATTTCCGTTAAAGTTAATTAATTGTCAGCAACGTGGCATTGCGGAACCGCGCGCAGGTGACAGATCCTACGTGACGGGTTCGATTCGCGGCTGGAGACGATCGCATTTGATATGTATAACGGGTGGCTGCTGTCTCGCAGAGCGCAAGTTCACTTCGTAGTTTCCCTAAATTACTTGGTCTATGCCTTGCTAATTTGTTAATTTTGGCGCTAATTAACGGAAGTTAGCCACGTCCGTTAATTTGGTACCGCACTGACTTTAGATACGTTCAACTTGAATTAGATCAGGGAAATAGCGTCACTTTTGCGGAGTTTCATCTTGGCATTTTGCATTCAGCTTTCAAGCATAGGTCACAGCTAAGTTAATTTAGTAGCTATTTCCATTAGATTTTAACGACATAGTTGTTTAATAAAAAAATTAACTTTGTTATTAGCGAATGTATTCTTATGGCTAACCAACAATCCAAATTTCAAATTTGTATTGTGTAGTAGTAGCTGCTAGTTGGAAATTTTGTATGCGAGTCAGTTATGCTGCTTGTACTAATTATGTTCTTAAGGGCATGGGCAGCATTTTAGTTAGTAGTAAATGTCTTTAAAATGAAACTACTGCTCTGGTCGCATGCTGCCGGTGACAGTGTAAAAAGTAGTACTGAGCTCGAATTGATCTTGGGTTAGTTCGTTCAATTCCCTATTGTTTGATTAACGGAAATATTAATATTGGTTGTTTTTACCGGTTTGTTAAATTGAGTTTCTCCTATTTCATCAATCAATTCAACAATCAGTTATATTTTTATCTATAATCTAACCATGCTCTAGCTATTTTGGTGATACTGTTGGTTGCTAAGCAGGAAATACGAATGAGGTAATCGATTTGTTTGCTGTGGTTCGTCTACGTTGTTGATATATCATGTTATTAATTGTTTTACGCGTCTATCGCTCCCTCGCGGTTTTTTCTTTTATGCAAATTTTTTGCCCATTCAGTATTAGTTTTATGGTTTGATATAATTACATAACAATCCATGCACAACAAGGTCAACTAAATCAGATGGATGCGAATTAGAACGTTAACATTTGACGATGTAAGATGACATAAATGTAGTGATTTTGTGTTATGATGACAACGGTGTTGTTTCTGTTGCTTTGAGCGTAACCAACCAGTAAGTGCGAGTTCAAACCTAGCTGGCTGCCACACGAATGGTTTGGATATTGTGCTTTTAGACATTAACGTAAGTGGGCTAGTTAACCCAAATCATTCATTAGTCTTCGCTAACCCACTTCCGCTACTTAGAGCAATTTTGTACCTTCGTTTAAGTTCATTCGTAAAGTTAAGCTCTGTTAGTAGAAATTTACGAAATCCGTTATATCGTTAGTTAATTTGCTAGGATGAATGAACGCTTTCGTTTATACAAAAAAATTGGTGAAAAATTTTACTTGTGCAATCAAGTTTTGGTTTGTGCATTAATAATTTTTTCCACACATGATCAACAAAACGTTAGCGAAGTTAGTTACTTGAATACATGAATTAGCGAAATATGTTTAAATCCGTTAATTTTTAAATTTTAAACAAATTTGCTAGTTAAAAAGAAATTTGCTTCGTTACTGGCATTTTTTTGTTCTCCAAAAAGAAACTAGTATTTTTGGAGCAGAGTTGTCTTTTTAATGCTCCCGTATAAGATTAATAACGGAATCGGTGAAAACGGTGATATTATTATTTTTATAGGTTCCAATAAAGCTTGTCACAAATGGTGTCTCTCTGAAGCATGGAAAAGTATAGAAAATGCAATTCCAGGTCAGTTGACTGACGAGCCGTTTCTCCTAACCTCAATAGCTTGTTTTGATCTCAAAATTCTTTCGTGAATGACAAACGAATTGCTATTTCAAGTGCTGTGTTAGTCATTACCTGTTATTATTATCTCGTGATATCATTTTTCTTGTTACAGACCCAGTATCTCCTGTTGATAAAGTGAGTATTGTGAATGCTGCTATGACAGGTAGCACGTACGTGCTTAAGCAAAAATTTTTCGTAATAAATACGCTTATATTGCTTGAAAAATGAAAATTAATTATAACCAGTGCAATTTCAAATCAAAGTGTATCTTTCATTATATGCTTAAACAATTACTAAAAAGTACAAATATTCTGCATTATTATTTCCTTTCATCCAGTGCTCGTGGCAAAGCGGCCTTAGCCCTTTGAAGTGACAACAATCTTTAAAAGATGTAAAATGAAAATAAGTGCATACGGTGTAACCATCCCTTTTTTCTTTCTCTTTTCGATGACCAGTGTAGATTTTGTATTTATATACTATTTAATAATATCGTCCAGAAGCGGATCCAGAAAATTTTGGTGGGGGATGCAATTTTGAATTAGGCTGAACGTTAGCTAAATGCAAAGACGCTTAGACCCGAAAAAGGGCGTAAATAAGCCCTCTGAAAATGTTTCATGTCAGGGGCGTTTGAAAAGTTTTTTGAGGGAGAAAGCACCAAATTTCTTTTTCAGCGTTGTTTTTCCGGCCGAAATAATTTAAAACAAATTGAGGAACAAAAAAAGCTCCGCGAAAAATTTTTGAAAACTGACATACTGTAATGGCCGTTTTAGTGCTTTTTGAACAATTTTCAGGCGAATTAAGTTTTTTGCCTCTAATTCTGAATGCTTTTTCGGATATGATGCATTTCTTTCGCACATTTTAGATCATGCTTGCTGAAGGCGCTCGGCGTATTGTGATCGAAGAGGTTCGAAATTATGGAAAAATTGTATTCCTCAAAAACATTTTGGAAAATGGCTGGTGGGGGGATTGCATCCCCCCCTAGATTCGCCCCTGACTACTGTTACTTGCAAAGTATTAAGTACTGTTAACTTCTATTTCTTAAATTCGCTTTTGTGTTTTTTAGGTGTCTCAATCTTCAGGTAAATGCAGTTTTGTTTTTTGAACATTCGAATTTTTTAAAAAAGAACTAAAATGGTGCTTCAATGTTGAAGTGTATTAATGGCTAATCGCGTCACATAAAATTTTCATTATGTTGATCTCTGTTTTATGGGATTTTATTTAAGCATTACTTGGCTTGGCTGTTTAAAAAGTAACATCTGCGTTCGTTCGTATGAGCATGATTTTAGATGTGCGTCCAAGATTCATGCTGCCAGGTTTTCAACATCTGCGTGTTCTGGTTTTACGATTCTTTGCCATATTGTCATCTTTACAACGGTTAAACGAAAGCAACATAATGCTTTGAACTGCTAGTGGTGTTTCAAACCAAACAAGGAGAACAGCAATAAAGAGCTCGCCCCATCTGGGACTTTCTTTGTCCACTGTAAAACATCCGTTTAGACGTGGCGCCATCGAACCGGTTTTTGGTGAAAATGCTAAAAATTTAGCACTTTTGTTTTAGTACGTAGAAAAGTGCAGCGACGTTTACGCTGCGCTTAAATTTTTCCCCGTGTTGTAGAAAAATTTTATCAATTGATTCCGCTTATTGTTTATGATGTTGTTTGCTTTCGCTATATGCTCACTAGATTTTTGTATGCAGCAATGTATCGAGCTCATCGAGATTACCACGGCCGTCCTGTGCCCCCACATGAAGGTGCAAGCTACATATCGTTCAGTATTGGCGAACAAATCATAGTGGAAGAACAGAAAACTGCTGAATGGTGGCAGGTATTGTTGCTATTTTGCTTCATTAATTCGCTTCTTGTCATTCACTTTTATCAACGATATGACTTAAAGCGGTCCTCCGCCCGGGTTACAGATACGACGTAACCAGTTCGATTCACAGCCGAATCCCGTTACATTTGACATGCATAACGGGAGGCTGCTGACTCGTAGGACACAAGCTCACTTCGCCCTCTTCCTAATTGCTGTCAAATTTTCTGTTCTATTTTGTTTTCAAATTATGTGCATGATATCTAGCATTGTTTTACATCAATCCCCCTTTTTTTTGCCAAGGGTTGACGGCTTTTCATAACAATTTGATAAAAAGCCAAGTTGTTTAATTTACTATATTTTACCTTGTTTATCTTTTTTAAGGGTCGAACTGTCTCTCACTTTGATCGTAAAGGGTACTTTCCCGCTTCTTACGTCAGTCCTGCGGTAGGTTACTGGATTTTATTAAAAATTACTTAGTGGTCTGAAAAACATTTTCATCAGGGCTATTTTTTAGGCTTAACATTTTGATGATCCCTCCGTGGTTTAAATTTCTTGCATGACAATGTTGCTTTCGAGAAACGCGCGGATCTAGTTTGTCAGAGTTTGATTTTCCTTGATGTTACTCTCACTGTTTCTGTAGCTTAGGGGCACGTGCTTACATGGTTTATGCAAGAACTAAGTCTTGACACTAAGTCACTTTATCAAAATTGCTTTTGCTTATAAGACCTTGATTATGATGCAACTGGAGGAGTTTTTGATGCAGCGGATGCTGATAAAACTGTTTAAGCTTGCGAGATTTAGAGCATGGCGGGGTTGTTTCTAGTTTCAGCCGTGCCCGCATTTGATTTGCAGCCTTGATGGTTGTGAATTAATGACAACAGATTTTGATAAATTTACATCACGACCGATTGGATTAATTAATTTGATTAGTAGCTGTAAACAATCCTTGTTAAATAACTGGCTGATAGCAATAATTACAGACTGAGACGCAATCATTCTATGGTGTTGACCTCATAGTGATATGATATCAGCTTTTAACTATGTTTTTATTGCTTTTGGCTTGTGGTTTGTTTTTTTACTTCTTACTGAAACAATTTGTTAGATTAATTAATCTAGCTTTCTTACTTGTTTCTTTACAAATAGTTACCGGGAATTTAGCATTGGTGACTTTTTTGCGTATATATATTATTTATTTTTGTGTTTTATAACCTTCAGCCTTCCTGAGCAATGATTTCAGATACTAAACTTCTCTGATTAGGCATTAATTGACTTTTCTCTGAGCAAAACCATGCGAGGTTCGCTTTTGCTAGTGTGCCGGAACTTGTCTTTCGGTTACTTATCAACTCGGCACTCTCATGCTACCCACCTAAGCTGCAGTCGTCTTCATGGCAAATTGGCATTGAAAGTGATACTTTGGCTGTTGTTTGGTCGAGATTACATGACTACACAGTCAGGCAATGTCTGTTGTGGCTGTCCTATAGTTAATGCATCCAATCCCGGAATTACCTTCGTACTGAGTTAAACCAAAGTGTTCTGCATTGTGGTAAAAACTGTCAGTTAATTTGTTTTAAATTACGACTAAATAGGGCCCTTTTCCGCGTCCTTTGGGCCCTGCTTATGTGGACCCTGGGCAAGACGAAAACTCCCAACCATTACCTGATCTTTATCCTAGCAGCCATCCTGCTTCAGTTCCCTTAAAGGAAACTCACTGGTAGGTGGCGCATAGTGTCATTCTTTCAAAAATAGCTATTTTTTGTTTGGTTTTATTTTTTATTTATCGGTGTTTTTTTTTTATTTTTTCACTCGTATTGGTTACTTCCTTTTCTTCGCTGTTTCCTTTATTTGCATGGTCATACATTTCAACTACATCCTTGTTCTTGACCTACTTTCATTTCACGTTCTTTTCTTTATTTTCGAACCACCTCACAGCAACCCCATGGTCCAGGTTCGAGCAGACATCGTCCAGGGACGTCGAATGGCAGTGTGTATGATGTGGCCCGACCAATGCCCTCAACCCGGGTCCAGTTGGAGCAATATTACTGGTACCACGCACTAGCAGCATGAAAGCACGTTAACTCATGCTTCGGCTTCAGTGATTGTAATGGAGTGAAGGTGGCTGCTTGAACTGTGGTTGCTTGAATGGCTTCGGCTTTTGCGTCTGTAGGGCGGGTTAATTGCGAAGTAAATTCTTTTGTTATTATTGTTATTAGGGGGTTTTAAGGCACTTCACAACCATTAAGTCTTTTCGCGCCAAGACTTATAAACTTGTAACATAGGTATGTGTGAAACACAAATGAGGCACACACTACGCAACATACACAACGCAAAGATATGTGAAATAATGCCATAAACCCAGAAAAAAGTTTTTTTTTTCAATTTTGATTTCCCCCCAAAAAATAATAATATGTTTGGTAAAGGTCTGCACCAAAAAACAAAATAATAAATATAAGTAGAGATAAATAAATAATACGTGTCAAATTTGAAGTGTCGAAGGAACAATGACACTAAACGAGGCTTCTCAGTTTTTTTAAAACTTTTTGGTTTGTTTTATAATTACATCTTATCTGCTCAAAGTCATTGCGTGATGACATAACAACCAAACAAATAAGTTTTCCGTTAATATTGGAACGTCTCATTTGGTCTGATTTGGCCTTAGCAGTCACTTGTATAAGTCAAAGGGCTGGTTTGGGATATATGACATTATATTGAAGAGCTTTACTTTTATTCAATGATCACTGTTTTGCCTGTATGGTGTGCATGCTTGATTATGTGCATGAGGTGTTGTGTATTAGCGGGATCTCTGGTTTGGTGTGAAAATGTAAGTAGCATGCCTAATGAACATTTTAATAGGTAAACATGAGTAAATCATGAAACCAAATCAGTAGATTATTATTGAATGTTTTGAATAGATGATTTAACCTGATTTGTTATGTTATTTTTAGGTTATTTTTGTTTAAAAAAATCCGTCGCTGTGTTTGTGCTCTGTGTGAAATACTGTTACGATTGCCATTGATTTATCTGGTGTCGTTTGGGTTTTAAAATAAATCAATGCCTGACAGTTCACTAACCCCCGATCATGTAAACTCACCGCATTTACATCACAATCTTTCATCTTTTCATGCTTGCTTATGCTTTGCTTGCTTGAATTTTTTGTTTTGTTAGGTTTATTTGTTGTAATTTATTGTGTAGAATACAGCAAATATTAGACTAAATGCTTAGCAGGAAAATAGAAATTTGTAAGATTTTTATGACAGACTAGATCATGGAAATAAAATTTTTTGTTCAACTTTAAGCATTGCTCTCAGCAATGTTTCAGCGAGAACAGATTTGCCCCATGAAAAAAGTAGTAATCATTATTTTAAGTCTGATCCTCTTTTTTTGCTAATTTTGCACTTAAGGAAGATTTGCTTTAGGTCTGGTACAGTGTGAATAAGTTGAGATGTTGCTTTCAGTGTAGCAGTAAAATAAGTTGTTGTGCACAAGCCTTAATGATACTGTAAGCAATAACATTTGATAGGTATTTCACAGTAGTGTAATAGTAGTGCTGATTACGATTGCGCAGAAATAAAAAAAAAAAAAAAAAAAAGGAAAAGAAAAATGCAGAACCAGGAAAAGGTCAGTCCACGATCGTAAGCATAGAATAAGAAAAAAGAAGTAGAGCGGGCATATTCAAACATTAAATTTGAAAAGTTAAATTAGTTGCTCAAATGCTCACGCTATTTTTAGTTGCAGTAACTACGTGATTTTTGTAGGTACGCCGGTGTCATAAATCGTGAAGGTGCTTCCCAGCTGTTGGAAGGAAAACCTTCCGGAACATTCCTCGTGCGAAGCCGAGATGATCAGCTTGCTATTAGCCTTGTGTAAGTTGATTTGTCGGCTTAATGGTGCTTGGTAATCACCATTTCACGCTATCGGTGTTTCATTTTTTGATTTATATATGTGTGGAAGTTTTTAAATTTGTGCTTTAGGTTTAAATTTCGTGGATCTTTTTTTGCTTAATGTAACCGAGAATTTTCTTTCACCCTTCAGGTCCCAACAGTTTTAATACATTGAATAATCAAACTGCACGTTTCCTGTACTTGCTAAGTTGTATTTGTAGAGCGTGTCAGTGGCCGAATTATAGTGAGTTGTATGCCGAGACATAATTGCTGTCGAGTCCATGTCGAAAGCAACATGATATTCTGTGCGCAAGTTAACTATCTACTGCCGATCACTTCATCTTGACTGTAGAATAGTTCGTTTCAGAGGAATCGTTTCCAAACAAACTACATAGAGTGCAGAGGCATAGTTAGAGCTACGAGCTGTATGTGAAGTTCGCGTGTCGTTTTAACGTGTTCATGTGTTTCAGATTCCAGAATGAAGTGAAACACATCCGGATTCTCAATTCACACAACATGTTCTACGTGGCAGAGTGTAAAAATTTTAAATCCGTGCAGGTGAGATATTGCTAAGTTAACATTACACGGACTGAATAAAATCTCCTGTTTTGGTAGTTGTTTGATACTGGATGTTTGTATCGGCAGGAAGCTTGCGATACTATTAGACATCACATTTTTCGAGCCAATTATTGTCAGATGAAAAGAATTCTACGTTACGTAGCGTTCAAGAATGTATGTGCAATTATTAAATATGTGTTTTTTGTAGGAACTGATAAAATTTTATCAAGACAACATGATGAATTCTTCGTTTCTTGGGCTTAATACAACCTTAAAATACCCCTACCGTGACCCGAAATTCTTTCCCAATTCCGCCCGATCCCCGGCTCCTGTCCATCGAGTGTCCCTGCCCGGTCCCACCCCTATGCCCCACCCTCCTCTAGCCCGTAATCAGACATTCAGTCATTCCAATCATGTTGATTCACACCATTCCAATCATTCAAATGGTTCTCGTCGTATTAATGATTCTCACAAAGTTATAAGTAAGTGATCTATGTGTTTTGATCATTAGAACACTGGTTCTTAACGTATGGGGAATTTCGCACTGGTGAGAAATGACTGGTCGGACAGAAGAACCACTGCTTCAAAATTTAACATTGCGTTGAAATGTTGACTTACTTTGCAAATCAAAACCGCTCACAGACTCTTTTGATAACTCAACAACCAATATATTACTATATTAAGTGTTATAAGTATTGTTTTGGTTGTACTGACAACGCTGATGGTGATATTATGGTGAGATTAATTCATACTTGGATTTAGAGATTTCCTTATGGTGGGACATGAAAAGTTGACTAAAAAAGTGGGGAATTACAGGATATCTTTGATGTAGGAAGTAAAATTCCATTTCTCCTACTTATCCCATCTTTAACACATCATGGTATACAGTAAGCAATGCTTTATTGCTACCTCGACTCATGATTGACTTTTCATGCTAAACCCAGTTCGCCGAGTGGATTCGTCACTTTTTAATTTACTTGTTTAGAACGCCCATAGCCATCTTCCTGGGTGGGTTGTGGTGGGCCGCTAAATTTCGTAATATTTTTTGAGATTTTGGTGATGTAGTATTACCGGACCTCATCAAAACATAGTGACTTTGCCCAATTTTAGCAGCTTTATTAAGCAAAGCACAGTCAGTGCTTCTTTTGTTTTTGCCATTTTAGTTCATTATTTCCTTGATTTTCAGCTGCTGCCGATGGGAAGACATTTGACTTGGTTGGCAAAGGAAAAGTTTTGTATGATTTTGAGCCGCGATCAACACAAGAGCTCGGTTTAAAAGCGAAGCAAATCGTTAATATCATCAGCAAAGCAGGAGATAAGCATGGATGGTGGAAAGGCGAATATAATGGAAGGGTAAGTTGGTGGATTGACGACAGGAATGGTCTCAGCTTTAATTAACAGCGTAAGCTCGATGAGATTTTAAATTTCATACAAATGTGTGAAAAAGATGCTATTTTTGCTCAAGGCAATCAATAAAGCCCGCTCGGTAGTTGTCACCCGGTGTTTCGTTGTCTAATTTCGCTGATCGTATGATTGCTTTGTGACGAGTTAAATTTGCAAGGCAAAAATTTTGAAAATTGAGCGAGAGTTGCAAATAGGCCTTGCGATCAAGTTCGTTAAGAATGTCCTTTTTCTCCATTGCGTTGTAGGTTTCATAAAATCCGATCGATGCGAAAACAAAATCGGGTGACAATGACATTGCGTGCATTGCACTTCCTTTATCCTGGATTTCAATACCATGACAATGCTTGCAAATAATATCTCCGATTCAAATTCGAGTTTTTCTTCTCCGATCCCCTTCGAGGTGCCGCATCGACTTTTATTTTTAAGGGAAAAGAAAACCGCAGCAAGTCTGAAACTGGATATTTCGGTAAAAGATTCAGCTGTCATCATTAGCAGCGTAAGCAGGCGGTACAGAACTGACAAAAAAGTTGTGTACCACCTTGCTTACTTTGCTGATGATGACGGCAGAATCTTTGTTGCCAAAACGTCCATTTTTAAGAATTATTGCGGTTTTCTTTTACTTGCTTAGTTATCGTCGCACCATGTTTGTTTATTGTACCTCAAACTTCTATTTCGCAGGTCGGTTATTTTCCTGCATCGTTTGTGGTTGAAGTGGAAGATAAGCTTTCCAACGTCAGATAACATCCGTGACTGCAATCTTTTAACTAGAATAATTTTACTGTCATTAATTATTTTTGCCATCGTCAACCAGTATCGCCTTGAAACAAATTTGGAAATAGGATTGAACAGAGAGAAAGAAATTACAGCACAGCAACAAAAAAGCTAGGAGAGCGCTGATTTGCCCAATTTGACAAGCCGAAAGGAGCTAATCACCATCATTGACTAATGTTAAAATTGTGACCGAAATAGATCAGAAACAAAGACAACATCGCTTGACCTAGAAGTTCTTGCTAGCCGCCTGCCTTGTGATTCGCGATTGAATTTTCCTTCAAAATTTCTTTCGCGTGGAGCCACCGAGGCAAATTTCGCATTTTTTGACAGATTTTGTTCCAGTTTTTACTTTTATGTCAGAAGGAGCTCTTTCCAGATAATCCCGACCTGTGTGGTATGTAGACCAATTTGTTACAAGTTTCAAGATGCTAATTGGCCTTGTTCGGCAGCGCTCTTCTGTTTTGACCCTGAATCGAATTGTACAACTAACTTCAAAGAATACTATCATTAATATAATTTTATTTGTCTCTGCGAAACAAGGTTTTATTGGAATTCAGCTGCACAGGGACGACAGAAATATTGGCATGTCTGTGAGCTGTCGACACACTTGCAATTGCCTCATGTCTTTATTGCTTCTTGTTATTTATGTGTGGTTTGGGCCGTACATAAACCTTATTGTCAACTTTCTGTTCTTATTTTATTGTACTGTTGCATTACGTTTAATCTAATAATGTCGGTTTCAGCCATAATTACAGTTAGAAGCACCGCCCTCCTGGTACAAGTTCCCACATCTTGGATTTTAGCAGAGCCGTTTTTAGATTTGTCATCAGGTTTCTGTTTTGGGCAACTTCTGTTACTGCCATATTTTCGATTGTGTTGGTTATTAACTCACTATGCTTATAATCTATTTGTTTTAGTCCACTGTTTTACATTCTAGTTAGCCAGTTTTTCATATATATTTTATGCAATTTAGTCTTTATCACCCTCAAGCATTGATCCATTTTGGATATAGTTAGTCGGTCAGAACATCCAATCGATTGGTTGGTATTCCCTTTTAAGTCTTACTACAGACTTTAAAAATAGTATTTGCGGCTTATTTTATTCAACGACGTTGATTAATTTTTGAAGGTTAAGAGCCATATGATGGGTAAAGGAGTTCAATTTTGTTCAGAAATTACAATCGAGTTTTAAGACAATCTTAGAGAAATCGTGTTTATCTAAAGCTATTGCGGATTTATTTAGTGAGTTATGTTAGCAAAAGTCGTTTGCTGAAGTATATGTCTCATTTGCTGAAACCCCCAAACGAGGCTACGACCAACTTCCTGAACTTCATAGGATAGGCGGAAACATCATAATGAAATTTGCAAAAAATACGAAAATGCAACTCAAGTGAACATATACAATACTCAATTGCTGTGTTATACAATACTGTGTCGCAAATTGAGAGTGTTTTTGCTGTGTTATATTGTGTTGTTGATTAACATTGGAGTATTGTGTATGTTTACTTGTGTTGCATTTTCATAATTTTCGCCTTTGTCGGCATTCCTTAGCTTTCTTTAAGGTAAAGTGCTTCAGTTTTTATGTTTTTTGGTTGCTTTTTTGTTTCGTTTATGTAAATACTAGGCCTAATTAATTTTAAATATTTACGATCTTTCAAAATTTTGTGTGCAATTTGTATACGGTCGTTATAAGAGAATCAAATGGTTTTAGGTGGATCATTATGAACTTGACAAACGATTTCCGCTGCTGGGGTGCTGCATGTATAGCACCGTTAACGGTATGTCGTTGTCGCTTTGCCGATGGAAACGATTTTTTGGTATTACTGTTGCGTGGGGCTTACTAGGTTGAAGATGAACTCATTTATACCAGTGGATTTGAACCGGGTTCCGCGGAGCCTTGAGGTTCCGCCTGTACAACCCAGGAGTTCCTCGCAAATTTACAATTTAGAGCTGGATTCCAGTAAATTATTAAGTTAAATTAATTCCCATGGGTTCCTCGAGTCTCTGGAATGTTTCATTGGGGTTCCGCTCTACCAGAAAGGTTGAAAACACTGGTTTATACGAATGAAGGTAGTTTTACCGGTAGGCAATATGCCTTAATGCTAAACGCGATTATGACGTCAGAAATCTGATTTTTGAGTGATCGGTGATCCGAAAGTAAAAGATCACACGAAAAAATTGTGCGTCGCTTTACAGCTTGTCGCATGTCAGTAAATGACTAAATGAGCTGTAGTAATTGTGAGCAATTTTGAAGATCTTTGTCGGTATTACCTTTTCTTAGGTGAAGTATTATGAAGACTAAATTCGTTTTATTGATTTGTTGATTATTATTGTTGCTTTGTTTTTACTTTTTCGAGCTTGTTCTTGCATTCCGCATCATAATAAACAAATAGCGCTACTTTTGTTTTTTTTTTTACTTATCGTGTGTCTATAATCTATATTTGAGTAAATGTCATGGATCAGAAACATGGTGAGAAGTTTTAATTTCTTTATCCAATCAAGTTTGTTTTTAGTTTTTGACGCGATAATTTCATTAAAGTATTTACTGGTGGGCCAACTCCGTACCGGTTACTTTCACATAGATGCTCGGTATAAAAATGGCCTGCAAAGTAGAACTACTATGCAGGTTTGTCCTAGCAGTTTAGATTCCAGTAAGCAATATTTTAGTTTCTTGAAACTTTCGTTAAAAACGAATACTAACTTGTTCACAACTGTCTGCAATGGAACTGCAATCAAAATGATAATGTTCTTGCTGCAAGTACTTTTGTACTGTTTTATATTTAGCAGATTTATGCTTACCGAAATTGTCGCTCGCTGATTGAAAAAAAAAGAAACTAGGCGAAACTATTGAAGCAAACAAATAGAAAATGTTTGAAGATATTTGACAAGCCTCGTTAGGAAACAGCATGTTTTACACTGGAAATTCAACAGTATTTTAGAGATATTGGGAAATGAGCTTGCGTTTTTCAAGTCAGCAGCCTCCCAGTTCGTATATCAAATGCCATTGGTTCCAGCTGTGGATCGACATTGTCACGAAGTATCTGTAACCTGCTCGCGTTATCGCTAGGCGATGTCGCTGACAAAGACTTGTGTGGAATTCGAAATTTATTGAAAGCTATGGTGTGTGCCAGCTGGTCACTTCTTAACTCATCAGATTGATCTAGTTGTTCAAATGATTTGGATGAATCCAGGTTACAATTTACAACACAGTGTTCTTGGACTAGTATGGGGCAGGGCAGGTCTCGGTTTTACGAGATCTAAGATAATTACGGGAAATTTTAAGTTAAATATGCTGCATCTGCAATAAATTAATGATGATTGCTTATAGCCTATTAGCAATATTTCTGCCATCCAATAGCTTGCAGAGAAATTGATGGGTTTTGAAACTTGCTGTAATAATTGTTTAAAAAAACGGCAAATTCGACTTTTAAGTTCTCGCAAGGTGGCGCTAATAATTAAAATATTGGCACATCTTTGCAAAATTAAAGCCAACTGCACACGGAGCTGGTCGAGTGGTTGGTGCGTTGGGCTCCGGAGCTGGCTTCGCGAGTTCAATGCTCAACTAGATCATCTCCATCATGCATATACTTCGCTACTACAAAAAATCCTACGCTGCAATTAAGTGGCTTGAAATGAAAAAAAAGATTAAAGTGAACTGTTTTCCGCTAGACCGTGCGAATAACTAAGTCGTACAATACTTGCAAAAGAGGTTTGTTTAATCGTTTATTCGAACCGTGGTTATACTGTACGAAAAATTGCAAATTCCAATGCCTGAACACAACGTAGGTAAGACTTCTTCAAAAATTTACTGCATGCTTCGTATTTCGATCACGGGATTTAAGCCACATATTACAAATAATTGCGTATCGTAAACAAGCGATTAGGTACAACGTGCAGGACTCTTTTACCTCACTCCTTCCAATTGTGATTTGCACGAAGGAGTGCTAAAAC
Organism: Trididemnum miniatum; assembly: GCA_964006365.1. Lineage (NCBI taxonomy): Eukaryota > Metazoa > Chordata > Ascidiacea > Aplousobranchia > Didemnidae > Trididemnum > Trididemnum miniatum. The sequence goes on along the minus strand of OZ023234.1, from coordinate 13,994,929 downwards.
TTACCAAGCTACAAGTAGGTTCGTGCTGCTTAAGGAGAATTTGATACATTGCGACTGTAGATGCAATAGTAACCCCAGTTTTTTTTTTAATTAAACCAAGAACATTTTATTTTCAAGTCTAATGTTGATTAGGCTACATTAGCAAATATACCGAAAGTATGCAATCTCACACCAAACCCATCATACAGCGCTTATACTAACTGCCGTTCTGCAAGCCTCTGAGATCTTGCGGCGTACTTGAAGCAGAAAGACGACAATAAATGACTTTAGACAATACATTTTTAAATTATAAGTAAAAGAAATAAAACTAGCGAATTGTAAGCAAGCTAGGATACAGAATCCGCTAATAGGTCCTAGGCTACTTCGTACGTTCGTAATAAACTGACTACAATATGTGCAACTGCACTATTTCAATCGAAATTCATCAACATGATGTCATAAAGGAGTTGATGTAATTACGATAACAACTATCTTTACCACAGAAAAGCAACTAAATCGTTAAGCGTAGGACGGTTAGCTTCACGTAGGTTTAGCTATCGTCTTTGAATTTTTCGCCGGAGTTTAAGCTTGTAGGACAATTATTATTGGACACAACTTCTATACATATATAGTGAAAGCATAATAAGGTGAAATGCGGAAGTAACTCCAGTATGCTCACAAGTCATAGATCATTCCTTTTTGAAACCCAAACAAATCGTTAATTTCTTCCGAGTAAAAAGCGTGGGTTTCGTCCCCAGCAAGGTCAAGTATTGCGCAACCAATATGCCTAATTTTTGTATGGGCCGTAATCAAATTGCGTAAAGAGCTACGCTGTCATAGCGTTAGTTAGATAAGTGTCTATCCGTAAACAAAGAGATGTGGGCTAAATTGACGCAGAAAGATGAATGGTAAACGTTCAGTTTTTTTATGGATTTCGATTTCCTCAATTTAAACCCATCCATCCCTTTGAGCCTATTCTCTTGCCACATCAAAGTTTTTAATGGCGTCTAGGTACTTTGAAGCAAAGGATGCATCTGACTCAAACAAGAAGGAGCACATTTGCTAATTTTAGTGTTGCACAAACTGGAAAACTTTTGCATTTTATCGGGTTCAGTCGATAACCGTTGGATGAAACTGCACTTCTTGAACCAATTTGATGAAATAATCGGTCAAGTCAATGAAGGTAGTTTACAAGCAATATAAAGTAATAGCAAGAAAGTCTGAGTCTCGATTAGGTGCATAGTCGTAAACTGCGATTACTAACAAGCGCTAAGTCGAAGCCAGTGAAAATATTTCACGCTTTCAAAGTTTTAATAAGGTCAGTCGAATGTGGTATCTCGCGGCGCCAAAATGACGGGCAAAGGCGTCGATAATACTTCAAAGTCTTCGCTGATGAAATTTTTCCATCTCGCTGTGAGAGCGTTTTAAAAAGATTTATAATTGCAATCAATTTCGCTTATCATGCCACGTTCGTGTTGACTTGATATTCGCTATTACGTAACTGTTTTAACATGTTTTCGTTCATCAATGTTAATTAATTGCTAATATGCTATGTCGCTTAGCCAAATTGTTTTGTTATGGCAAAACTTGGGAAGATATCAAAATGATGAGAGAATAAATGAATAAATAAACATTTGCGCTATTGCTATAAGATAAAACTAAAAACTATTTCAATCAATCCAGATCAGTATCAACTACCATACGGCGCCTGCCTTAACGAGATAAACTAACGTAATAAGATTGTGGCTAAAAAATGGCAAGAAACTTTTAACGTGTAACGCAAACACGTCTATGCTGAGTTAAAAGTCATGAGAAGTAGATAGGCCAGCACAAACCACACGTCGGCGGACTGGCGCCAATTGCACCTGGTAATGTTTGCCACTTTTTGAGCGCATAAAGAGAATAAAAGAAAAAAAGAAAGCGAAATTAGTGTGAGAATTGCGCATTTGCATTTCTCTTCTCTGACAACAAATTTGGAATGCGTAAAACCTATTGAAAAAGACAATAATTACTTCTGAAGGAAGAGCAAAGTTCAAAGACCGGATTTCCGAAAACATCACCGACAAAATAATAAAACAAATTTAGATGTTCGCAGAAAATGTAACATTGAAATAGCAATAATTGCAACAAATCGCTGCTTGATGCGCAGAATTATAAACATTTTTACGGGACATTTTTTACAGATAAAATTCGTGTTGAACTTATTAAACTGTTTTTTAAAATATTACATTGAGCTTGAAGTTGATAATTTTTTCCTGCTCTAAGCATTGATTAAAGCTTTGCATTTTTTTGACCAAGATGAGCGCATTTTTGTAATTTTTATTTATGATTTTTGCAAATTATTTTACACGCTCAAAAACAGCTAATGCAGATGCTTTGCAGCTGAGGCTGGAACGTTCAAATAACATTTACGTGCTAAAGTCAAAATAAAAAACAGTTTTGCGAAACATCAATAGTTGAGTGTGTTGAAACATAACGACCTGACATATTATTCTTTCCTCAAACTTATTATTATTGGGGCATGGAGACAAGAGCTTTTCGTTTTTTACAATAGAGGTCAATGGCGCCACACATGAATAAGTATTGGACTTTTATCGAGGATAACCGTTAATTTCAGTTCGCTTGTGCTAACTTGTCACAAAAAGTCGCCACACACCTCGGCAAAATCTTTGGAAATAAGCTGATAATGTTGATTCTGAAACACTATACTTGCAACAAGATTTGGCTGTGAATACACACATCACAGATTTTCTACTCATTTCTAGGAACACTCATACATATGGTACAGCTCAAATATTTTTGTAGATTTTTTTCTTTTTTGTTTTTTCGTGACCGACTTGAAACCGAGTCGGTTAAAAATGCTGATGCCTCGCTGGTGTTCTGAAGAAAAATTTCAATTTTCCGCTTATGACGTCACAGTTTTGGTTTTGGCTCCACTTAGCCGAGCAAGGGGTGAAACGTCACAAGGCCTCTGTTATTGTTTATGCGCGAAGTGTCAAAAATGGCGCCGTATTAGCGTAATCAGTGAATTTGCTTTTTTAAGTCTTTTCATTTACGTTCAATTGAATTTATAAAAAGTTATTGACAGTTTCTATTGTCATTTTGATTTATTTCATTCAAACTTGAACAGTTTCTCTTAAATTTTGGTTTTATGAGCCCGATTTGATTTACTTCTAAACCAACTTTTTTGACATCACGGCATTTTAACACTCCCGATGATGCAGAGATGCATGTTGTCACGTAATTAGACCAGCGCCGTCAAGATAAGTATTTTAGCGGGGACGGTGGAAGAAAAAGTGTGATTTTGCTTCCTTCTCACTTTTTCGTAGATTTTTGAAGGTGCAGATGAGTGTTTGCTGATTACCAAAATTAAAAAATTTAGCATCTTAGCAACCGTAATCTCAGATATGCATCATCAAGCACTGCAACTACTCAACTAATTAGCTCATGGTATAAATTTAAACGGCAATACCTTCCATAAAAATGAAAGTTCCATTTTGAACTTGATCAAGACTCTTGAACCAACCAAGTTGAAGGCAAAAACAATTTTGTTTTATTGATTCATAGTACTGTATTATACTATATTAGACTCAAAATTATTATATTTTTTATCTTTTTGGCAATAAAGATTCAAAGCAGTTTTAGAAGGAGCTGTAAAAAGCATCAAAACAAAAATCTGTTTCACGTAAATGTATTGCAACACTGAGGAACATATTACACAAAAATTGCATTTAGCAAGATTGTAAAAACAATGAGGTTAAAATAACACAACTGCAAATAAATGCATCAAATTTTCACTACAAATCAGCAAAAACTGGACAGACACCACGAAAACACCATAGCAAAGAAAAGACGTCATTCAATTTAAAGCAAGATCTCTTGTCCAGTATAAACCTTTGGGGGGTCGGAGGGGTAAAGTTCATATTTAGGATATACTCATGGCTTGAGTAAAAGCTTGTGGATTCGTATCAGTATATCATTAGCAGAAATGGAATCATAATAACTTAAGAATTCGCAATTTAAAGGAATTATGAGACTGAACATTAACAACACTTTCAGAATACCATGCTTAATTTGGCAACACAGGTATTTTCACTTGTGGTGAAATGGTTTATTCAACAATAATTTCAGTTGAACGTGCGTCTAATTGAGAGGGTTCATCTGCGCAGCGCGCAGGTAAATGAATGGCTGGAGAAGTTTGTTTCAAAGAAGATTCGTCTAAGTTAATGGTATTAGAATTATGGACTTTATGCTCCAAAAAAACGGGGTCATCGTCCACACTTTCGACGTCTACGATGTCATTGTCAGTTTCGATGACGTCATTATACACGTCATCATTTGTGGATGGAGTTTCGCTGGATAGATTTGTGTTATCATTTGTTGAGCTTGAGGACAAATCATGGGGTCTATATGGTAATAAGGGTGGAGAGGGTTGGTTTGCTTGGGTGCTAGATGCGCCATCTAGTGAATCATTTTCCTCCCTACTTCTATGACGTTCGTAATTTTCCATCTCCATTTCAATTTGAGCTTTGTTATTTTTTCTTCTGCTTCTAGCGCGGCTTTCAGACTAAAAAAAAATATTATCGTTAGTTCACCAACAAAAATAATCGAAAAGCAAAAATTAATAAGCAGCAGTAGTGCGAATTATGCGGCGAGAACCGATTGCATTGGTCGTACATGCTAAGCGGCTGCTGCCTACAAGAGACAAGCTTACTTCGCAGTCTCGCTCAATTATTGTTTTTAGTAATTTGAAAACTGCATTTCTGCGAGTTATGAAATATTTGCATTATGACAACAACATTTCTTTAAAATATAAACAATAAACAAAAGGTTACCATTTTGAAATAAAATACAATTTTTTCTCAATCACTTTATTATTTGTGATTTTGCAAGCATTTAATGCAAGCCTAATTAGTGATGACAGAGTTTTGTCCGACAATTCTACAAATAAAAGAAAAATAAAAATGCGTAAAATGTCAAATTATCTTCAATATAAGCGTGTAACGAGTGGTGGGGCCTATCTCCGCGATTATAAGCGCCTGGTCAACACAGCTCCGAAGAAACATCGCATCGGTGACGAGCCGCTCACAACAGTGTGTCGATTTGATCGGCCCGCGAATCGAACCCCAGACCTCCCACGCCGGTAGCGATGTCTTTTAAACTACTACGTCAAACTGCCGGTCAATATATCCACAAAAACATAAGGTCGTCCAAAACCAACCACTTTTCGCTCATTCCAACTACATCAGTGGTTTTCAACCTGGGGGTCATCAGACATTTTTTTAGGGGTCGCGAGAGGTATGTAGTATTTGTTAGAAACCCCTTTGTCGCAGACTTAGACGTTGTTAACATGTTCAGCCGAAATGATGCCACACAAGTGGAATTTATAGCCCCCCCCCCCCCCTGAAAACTGCGGCGTGCGGACGTGATGACCTTTTTTGTTTTTCACTTGATTTTGGGTGGAAAATTAGACATCTGCGGACGCAATGATCCTTTTTTTCGCTCATCACTTGATTTTTGCGCAGTGAAAATTTGATAACCCTAATAAATTTATTGAGTCTTTCTTTTAACAGGGTGATATTACAATACTTACGTTAGTCATTTTTATTGCTGGCATGCATGCGCAACTGCATTACATGTGCTTAGTAACTCATAATTTTGGAAGGGGGTTGTTTGGTTATGTCGGATTGCAAAGTGGTTCGCTGAATAAAAAGGTTGAAAACACTGAACTACATTCATACAAAAGTAATTGACAATAAAACAAAAACTAGTCAAAATTCCATAAAAATCATACCTGAAGCACTTTTGTGCATTGGTCAACACCTTGAGCAAACGTCAACGACTCATCCCGTCCAACAAGAACCGACAAGGTCCGGATATATTCACAGGCGATTCTGAAATGAACATGATAGACGTCATTATTCAGGTAAATAGCACGATTAAAACAACTATTACTTTTGCAATGCTAGCAAGAAAAAGTGAAATCCTAATGCATACAAGATGCCCCTAAGATTGCATCAAGTGAAGCCATTTTTCTTAAATGGCGAATTGAGAAACCTATACATTATTTGAAATGTACCATGCCAAAAACTATTCGATGATAAACCGTACAACATATGCTAAGCGGAATAGCACTGCTGATGATGATAACAGCTGAATCTATGTTGCCGAAACGTTCTGAACGTTGCAATATTCTTGAAACATTTACAATATAATTAATAAAGTTTTGATAAAACGAGAATGTTTTACCAAATTTATTGACGCAATTTGCTGGCTAAGCACTCGATTTCGTGGCCACAGGCAAAAATTCTAGTCGCATGAAAACTTGTCTGCAAACATTTTTACCTCAAAATGGCGAGTTTTGAGAGTTTTTGATTGCAAGAATAACTCGGAATTTGTGCGCGAAGCTCATCAAACGCGGAACTAATCGTATGTACTCGGGTACGTTCGCGAGCATTCGCAACCAATCGGCGTTCCCGAGTCAAGTTTTTGTACGATGAAGACTTCAATGATTGGTTGTTGGCAGGAGGAGAATCAATGGGAATTTTTGTGAGATCCTGGCATAAAAAATAACGATTAATTTCACGCCGCATTACAATAACATCTTCTTAAAAATGTCAAACATACCTCTTGCTCATTGCTTGCTTGTTTCATCGGTAGAGAAAGTGATTCATTAGTTGAAATCTTTTGACTGGAAGTGCCTACAAAATATATTGCATCATAAATAAACTGATTGCAAAGATAGTGTATCTGTTATCACTACTTTATATTAATTCATAAAAAATGATTGCAGTCCGCAGTTAATAAATAATACACAAATTTGGAGTCTAAAATTCAAATTGAGTAACATTTTTTTAAAATATCAAGAAAAAAGGACTTATTCCGCAAAACTTTACCTTTCGATTTTGCAGAATCTTTGGTGCGTCTTTCATGACGTTTTTTCGATGAAGACTTTGCACGATTGAGAAATTTGTGTTGTGGTTTGGAAAAACTCTCGTTTTTGCTGGTATTCAGATGAAATCGCTTCTCATTACCTTGTTTGGTTGTTTCATCTTGAGAAGAAAATTCAGGCTTCAAGCAATTTCTGGGAGGGCCAGACATTTTCTTTTTTCGTCTCAGTAGATTCGGAAAATGTGAAAGGTTTCCTTCTTTGTGGAAAGAGGAATTTTTTATATCAGGCTGAGTTTTAGGGGACGTAACTAATGGGGAAGGAGAACGGTCAGTTTTGAATGTTGTAGTCTCAGAAGAATGTCTTGAGTTAACTTGGCGTTTAGCAGCTAAAAGTGGATTTTGCATCATCGGTGGCAGCATGCTTGGAGGAGTTTGATAAGGATTTGAAGAAAGAGGAGACATATTTTGACAAAGCATTGCAGACTGCAGCTGATGAAGAGCTTGCAGCTGCTGTGAGGAAACTCCATTGGAGCCAGGAAGAGAAGAAAAATTGTGATTGGGAAGAAAAGGCATCGCATTGGCAAGTCCAGCTGAGCTCATCATTTCTCGCATCATTACAGAATTCGTTAAGTAAGGGTTAGATCCAAAGAGCAACGGATTGGGTTGAGGGTAACCAGGAAGAGGAAAATTGCATCCACTGCTTGGCATCGTCAGAGGATTGAATCCAGTTGATGGATAAAGTAGGGGATTAACAAATGGAAGCCAGGAGCCATTTTGTTTGTATAAACTCGGTAAACTTTTCCGATCTTGTGTGGAGTCATTTGAGTCAGATGACGAATACCTGACTCGCTTTGCATCTTCAACTGGGGAAGCAGAGTCTTTTTGTGGGTCACGAGAGCCAAACGCATGAAGCGGAGAAAACTCTGAAGATAGTTTTCGTTTTTTAGGGTATTCCCTGCGACTTTTATGCTTTAAGTGAAGTACTTTTGCTTGACTGGATTGTGCATTTTTCTGGTAGTTCATTTTTTCGCCTTCAGCTATTTTCTGGTCATTAAAACTGCTTTGCTTGTTTTCTGCTGATTTGTCTCGAGACAAAAAAGAATTTTTACCGGAATCATTTTCCATATTTCCATCATTCCTTTTGTTTGCCTTTTGTGAAAAACAATTTGCAGACTCTTCATTTTGAGGTTGGATATAATTTTGATGCTGGATGTTGCAGTCTTTTTCTGGATGAATATTGCTTAAATTTTTTAATGTGTTAAAAGGATTTGCTTTTGAAAAATGGCTGTTGAGAGTAGGTCCGAAGGAAGCGTACATTTTTTGCAAAATCTCACTAGAGGATTCGTTGTCGGGATTGTTTGTTTTTTTGGTATTACTTTCAGAGTTGTTAGTCGAAGATCTTGAAATTGCTTGAGAAAGTACACCTTTTGAGTCATTGTCTGTGTTTTGAAGAATTCTCTTTTTTAAAGGATGACTTTGTTTGGGAGAATTAGCAACGTTTACGCGGTTGGATTCATCTCCGTTTTTGCAGGAAGGATTTCGAGAACCTTTACATTCATCTAGCTCTTTGCTGTTCTCAGTTTTGTGTGATTTCGAGTGAGAATACGCTTTGGATGTGGTTTGCTCAGAAGGAGTCACTTGAAACAAGTTTCCACGTTTTTTTCTACCTCCAGATACATGAGGTAAATTTATCGATGCTTCGTTTAATTGTACGGAATAATGCAAAGATGGAGAACTCTAAAAAATTAAAAATGGAGGTTAAAAAATGCACTTCACAATCAGTGCTGTTTTTTAATGAAAAATCTAATGGAAACTATCAAAAATTGATGAGTTAAGGTTCAGTAATTTAAAGCAAGAATATGACTTATACAATTTCAAAGAAAATTACGGTCAAATAAAAAACTTTTATGCCCATGAAATACCTGAGTGTGAGATTTAAAATTGTTTTCGTATTTTGGAGAACCTGGAGAGCTGGACTCGGAAAGATGTTCCGTTTCATCTCTGACATGAAAAAAATTACATTAGTAAAAGCGCCAACTAAAGCAATTGTTAACAGCAAAATTTACCTTGTGTATTCCCGTTGGTATGGCTCGTTGCCAATACGTTGATATGACGTAGCTACACACGCTGGCATGATGTCACGATTTCGGTCTATAAATTGATGTAAAATTGACGTATTGACCTAAAAACGTCAAAATGTTAACGTGAGTTGGCAAATAGTTATCATTTTATGAAAATGGAACCACGTTATTACCAGATTAAATAGTATTTAATTAACTTCTTTGCTAAAAAATACGAATTGAATAAGAATAATATTTCATGACGCATTTATAACCGTAGTATTTTCATAAAATTTTTATAATGCTGGATTAGCTGATTAGAATTAATACAGGAAAAACATAACAGTAATTAATGTAACTTCTGACAAACCCCTATCTTATCGAAACACAAATGAAACTATTCGGCAGCAAATCTCTTTTTGAATTTTGTTGATAGACCAGACATTCGGGGGGAAACAATTTCATACCCGTAAAATAAAATTTTTCGATTTTAGTAATCTAACATTAGTTGTACCTTTGCAGAAGTTGATGTCATAGCATGTGACGTCAGCTTTAAATTAGCTGTGTCTCATTTGTCAATGAAAACATTTTTTTAAACACAATTTTAAACTTTCATAAATCTGTTTTAATAAAATCAATTGATGCAATTCAAATAAAGAAAAGTTCCATTGTAACTTTCGCGCAGTTGTTCACTTTGATTACAACTAATTTCCCGATTAAGCTATCCAAAATATTACGATTTTCTTATGTTAAAAATATGGATTGCCACAAACCAGAGCTTTAAGAATATAAAGAAGAGCTGCTGATTTCCCTTTTAATCCTTCAATTATAATTAAGGTTTTAATAGCATCTAAATATCGGGTGGTTCGGTATAAATGGTTGCTCCTACTGAACTCCGTTGATTTCAAAATGCATTTCGGGTTCGCTGGAATCTTTATCCGGATTTGCGAAAAAATTTTCGGAGACAAAATTAGAAGTAGTCGATGGAATTTTTTTCTCACGCTCCATCTCGACTTATTGATCGTTTGCTCTAATACCTTTAATTCGTAGAACTTCTATATTATTGCTTCACTGATATTTTACATCGACATGCAGGCATCTTTTGCTCAAAATTAAAGTATACTAACATACTTTCTTTAAAAAACGTAAAAGAATGCTCAACTCGATTTTCGACAATGTTTAGTGATTATTTTAGGGCTTAGCACATTAGATGGGCTTTCCCAATGTTTTCTCTATTTTTTTCTTGCATTTTCAATCTGTTTTTGTTGCAGCTAATGCATAATGCATCAGCGTGAGCGAAGCACCTGTCCTATATCTCGCTCTGCTCTTTGGCCAGCTGCCATTCTCGCTCGTCCTCGTAAAATGCTGCGCATTTGCCTTGTGAAAGACTATTTGCTTGACAGACGCCAAAAAATGTAAAAACGATAACAACTGCTTCCACATCAAATTAATTTCATTTTTTCTTTTCCATCTGCCAGTCATTGTAGCCGAGCATGTCGTCGCTCTGTCTGCTCTCAAATTTGTTAGTATCTTTTTTCTCTTATCGCATTTTATTCTCTTTACTTTTCACACTTTCTTCCTCCAGTGTCAACAATAGGTTGTGGTGGTACAAGTGCTCTACTTAGGCTTAATCAACACATTACAAAAGAGGATACTTCTTTCGTTTATCGACTATCAATTCCGCTCAGTTCTGCTATTGTTTCCATTTTAAATTTAACAGTGCTATTTTTCGCACCTTAATGTGTTAACTACTTAATCAAAGGCTGTGGACTCCATGAGAATTTCATTGAATTCCCGCTTAAATAAATGTATCACTTTCTTTTATCAATGAAATTCTATCAGAGGAGAAAAGACCAACGATATATACGAATACTGAGCAACATTTATCCTAAAAATATTAATATGTTGATATGAAAAACTAGTGTTACTGTTGCAAGATTAAATGTTATAACAAAAGTGTGCGTAGTTACACAATTTAAATCCTTAAATTTCGTCATTAATTAGAGTAATTTGTTAAAATAATACCTTGATGAAAATAAATCGATACCCGAAAAATAAGCCGACAAACTATTTGGGAATATCTTGATAGTGTTGGTATATTGGTTTCTTATGTGCAATTTACTACAGTATATTGTTATCAAAACAACAGCAACATTTTTGCAAATTATTGCTTCTCTCTTCCAAGATTTGAAACCTTTATCTCAGATCATTTTATAAAAGAAGAATAAATTATGATTTTGCTCCTCCTTTTGCTTTTAGCCTCTGCCAGCATTTAATTTGGTTGTATAATGCATAAGCAGTCGAAAGCAATTCTCACTTGCTTTAAGCTACACAAAGATTATGTCGATCGCTACGTTCTAACACGAATCTTGTGCAATTGTTGGTTTTGCAACAATTGGCTATTTCTACTTAATATGATTAGTGTATGACGTGCGGTGTCGTCATGTTACTACAAGGAGCAATTTTAATTTACATTAGTGCGTTTGCGAGGACGTCAAAAAAATCAATGGCAGCTGGCGGGCTCATGTGAACGGCTGTTGCCCGACAAGGCCACCAAAACGTATTTCGATTCCCCATGGGAGGCTCTGAATTGTGCCAACATCTGTCGAAAGCGAGCTTAGATTCAATAAAAGAAACCGTTTAATTTACATGAGAGCATTTGCAAGTCGCGCTCGCTTAGCGTGTCACAGCTGAACGGATTGGAAATCTGCTATACGCGACGTTTTTTGTTCGATATCAAACGCTTCGAATTATTCTTCATCTCAGCTCGTTTATCATTCGATTTTTTGCGGCTAATTTTCGTGACTACGATGTGTCAAACTCGAAAGTCCGGAGCAACAGCTATATTACCGTATGTACTGCAAGTATGACTAACAGTCATGCATATTGCATCTACTATATTGTCTGCACTCTGTATATTAATTACAAACACTTTATAGAACTTTAATGACGTAACAAACTGTCTTGCGATTCTTTTAAATTTTCATCACCAGAATACCAATTAACCGGCCGTTAGCTCATTGCTTAGCGCATACGCTATCAGGTGCGGGAGGTCTGGAGTTCAAATCCCAGGTCGGTCAAAACGGACACAGTGTCGCCATCGACTCGCCACCGCTGCGACGTTCCTTCGGAGCTGTGTAGCCCAGGCGCTAAGCCGCGGAGATGGGCCCCGCCACTCGTTACACACTTCGGCGTAATACCGCGAGTATATTCAAGATTTGATTTGATTAGAATACCAATCAAAAACATCAAGTACAAACCGCAGAGAATGATTTGCATACTTATGCAACTTTTTTGAGTTTTATTTCATTGAAAACCTGGTAGCATGAGCTATCATCGGACAAATACAATCTCGAGCGGAAAATGTAATCGCCCAGTCAGGGGCCGATCCAGAAAATTTTGGTGGGGGGATGAAATTTGGAATTAGGTTGATCGTTAACTAAGTACAGAGAAGTTAGACCCCAAAAAAGCGTAAATAAGCCCTTTGAAAAATGTTTTCATGTCTGGGGCGTATTCAGAATTTTTTTCAGGGAGGAGGCACCCAATTTCGACATATTTTTAAGCGCAGTTTTTCGGCAGAATTAGTTTGAACTTGAAGCATATTGAAAACAAAAAAGGCTCTAGGGGGGTCCGGGGGCATGGTGCCCCGAAAATTTTTTGAAAATTTACATACTGCAGTGGCCATTTTAGTACTTTTTGAACAAGTTTTAGGCAAATTTTGTTTAAAATTTTTGCCCCTAATTCTGATTGTTGCATCAAATATGATGCACTAATTTTTGTTCGTACATTTTGAATTATGCGTGCTAAGGACGTTAGGCTTATTGTTATTGAAAAAGTTCGAAATTATGGAAAAGTTGTATTCATCAAAAACATGTTTGAAAATGGCTGGTGGTGGGGATGCATCCCCCTCATCCCCCCCTGGATTCGCCCCTGCGCTCGGTCGCCAAGAAAATCGCACGAAGTGACTACAAATTAGCAAATTTTTTGTGTTTTATTTTATTGAAAACCTGGTCGCATGAGCTATCATCGGACAAATACAATCTCGAGCGCAAAATGTAATCGCCCGGTCGCCAAGAAAATCGCACGAAGTAGCAACAGATTAGCAAATAGTAAAAAATTAACTTCAATCTACTTCCACAGCGATAGATATTGAGTGGTGGTTCATGATTGGCGATATTAGACTTTAAACCCTCTTTATTACATGCTTTTAAACTATGTTGTACATTGAACAGTATCAATAAAAAAAATATTAACGTTTCCCCTTTCTGCAATATCACAAACCGTAGCGAATGAACTAATTATGAAACAAAAAAAGTGTTGAAAATTGAATACAACTTACTGCCCAAACTTCCAACTACGATTTTCATTTTAAGCGATATTGTTATATTTAGCCTTTAAATTCTTTGAAGATGTTTCTCCTAGTTGTGTTATTTCGGTCGTAAAAATCGTCACAAACTTGGAAAACAATATTTCTTTATTTTTTCACCTAAAAACAAAGCCAGGTCAATGTACAGCAGTACTTTGCAATTTTACAATGCAGTATATTAAAGCTTTACGACAGGTTTGAGAATCAATAAAACAATATCAAGTCGTCACGGTTGACTGCACAAACGAGATCTGATTGTAATAAACCCATTACAATGCCAACCATCAATGTTGTATTAAATCTACATTTTTTTGGTAAGTTAGAGACCATTTAAGGATATTATGATCATTCTGTAATGCACAAAAATTCTAAAAAGTTTTAAAATTAGTTCTCTTTAGAAAGAATTTCTTTCATTCATAATTCTTTTGCCAAACTGTGCTTGCTTGACTGCGACACAACCAGCTTTCAAACGTCACAGGTTTCTGATACTTTAAGTTACCAGAAACAGTAGAAGAAGAGCAAAATTATTCGAGCCTAAAGATTAAGCCGATTTTTTTCATGGTTCCGATCACCCACAGTGTTGAAACATCTTGATCTCTTTTCTGGATCAGAGGCGTTGAGAAAAACACCTTAGTCGCAAGCAGCCTGCTTTCCCTGGCGCCAGGGTAATGTGCCATCAGTTACAGATATTAGGCGGTCATTGTCTGGCACGACCTTCATCTTTCAACACTGACAGATGGCCAAGTTTGTAGGAAGTTAATGAAACAATTTAGGGCTGAAACAACTTAAAAGGGTCATTCATTATGGAGAGAGCAAGGCGTATACGTGACTGAACCGGTAACAACACACAATATCGTATTATGATTATTTTAAATCCACATTACAATTTGACGAGACTTTTTTTTGGAGCCGAAACACAAATTTGCGTCTTGCTTTTGTTCTCAATTTCGATTCTCTCCTCTTGTCATTGATGGAACTTTTTACAAAGAGATTATGGTACCGGTACACCTGAACTAGGATCTATACTTACCCATACGATGAGAAAATCATTAATGCAATACCGGTACAGAAAATAATCAATTTGCGTTATAAAAATTAGGACACCGGCAACGCTTTAATCGAAAAAATACTGTTTTAGCGTGCAGTAGCAGAGCAAAAAAAATGGAGCCGTCGAAAAATGTTTCGTTATCAAGCATAATGTGTTTTATATGTACAGTTTCTTATCCACCCCTAATCAAATATTTTTACATTATTGCGTATTTTTGCTTGGTTTTGGCAATTAGAAAATAAATAAACGTCAACTGTGATGATGAAATTTTCGTGATTACTTTAGTAGAAAATAATACGAAGTAAGTCATTAATTAATAGGTTGATTTTCACGTATTTAGTGATTAGTAGTTTGATAAATGCTATGAAACAATCAAAATTTAAGATCTGTGTAATTAGCTGCGCACCAGTCAAGTAATTTCAACATTATTTCTTTCAAAAGCTTGAAGGAAAATGTAAGTTTTAATTCGAATTACAAGTAGGAAAATAGAATTAGGAGATAACTGAAATATTGTAATTATCTGTTGCACATTCGCCAACGCAAATGAGATAGGCGATTTTGTAGAGCGAATAATTGGAAGCTTAAGTACTTTCCATTTAAAAGAGACCGCCGATTTACAATTTGATCGGTTTTGTTTGCTAGGTGTCCTTCTTGCGCGACACTCTGGCGCCAGCCAAAACTGAGACGAGAGGTTTGCCACCTGCCCTTCTTCGCTGAAACACGCGCTTGTTGCCTTGTTTACTGTTATCAACGCACCTCGTTCTATCCAGCTGTTACCGCTATGAGAGAGTGGGCTCTCATTTCGCGCCTTCTTTGTTTCTTTTTTACTCCTGATCAATGACGATCCGGCGCCAGAGCGTCGTGTAATTTCGCGTATCGGCAATCTTTCATTGACTCCCATGCAGTGCTAAGAACCTGACAGTTTCTGTATTTATCTTTTACGTGTACTTTGTTTGACAAAATAGCACTCGGTTCATTGTTGGCTCTGAGACGTATCAACTAGGGCGCCGAGTAGTCTGGCCTGGCCGTGAAACAAAAAGCGCTTTCCATCGGCCCGGCTAACAACAAATTGATCGGCATAATCTAAATTCGTTTCTTACCGGTTTTAACACGGCTCAAAACGACTTCGCAATTTTCACTCAGTACGTTTAATTTCAAAATATTATCTTCATCACGCGTCAGATTTATTTGCTGTTTTGACGACTTTAAACACAACAAAAGTAGATCTGCCCTTTTCACACGCCTGCAATCTTCAAAGAGACAGGTAATTTAATAATGACCGGATAACCTGTTGTTTAAAAAAATCCTTCTTCGGAAGTTCAATTTGTAAACTTGTTTTTTTAAAGCAAGAGTGGCATCAAAAATTCCACGACTACAAAGAAAAATTTACAATAAAAATGTTTTTCTTAAAAAAAACAACAAAGCATTCGGTAAAACTAATTAGCAACTTTAAAAAATGAAGAAGCTCTTTTTGCAAACTGTGGGTCAGTCACCAAAGCCAAAATAAAGATCAGTTTGTTCAAATCAATCGTAATACTTTAACGTCAATGCAAAAACCACTAGCAAACTTTAGAAAAAAATTAAGCACGAGAATAAGACTTAGGAACTGTTTTGGATTTTTACTCTTTGTTCAGTAGAATTTTGCCGAGTGCTGTGTGATGCTCAGACGTGTTGCGAATTTTGCTCGATCTTGGAAAAAAAATCTATTAAATCAAAAAGTTTGAGTTTCTAAAATAAAACTATTTACGTACCCCATTAAAAATTAAAACAACATAGTCAACGCTAAAACTTTTTTCACAGAAAAGTGAATTTTCAAACAGCAAAAATATTCATCGCAATTTTATTCAACAACAAAAGTAATAAGTTTGATAGCGTATAATATTCTTGTTTATATTATATTTTGTTGAGGGAAAGATGTAAAGTAAAATAAGTGACATTTGACGACACAAACACATTTTCAAGAATATAAACTGCGACCAGTAAAGTACTTCTGAAGTAGCCTAAACTTCAAACTTCAATTTAGTTCATGCTTGCTTCTTCAATCAGCGTCAAGATATGATCATTCACATTTATTGCGTATATTATTACCATGCAACTGTTAAAACTTTTTGCGTAAAATTTTTTAGTATTTTTGATCTTAAAGAGATAGAGTAGGTATTAAACTAATGGCCTTCTTTTTTTCTTGATCCTTAAGCTTTTTTAGCGATTTGCCAATCGTCCGTGGTTTCTTTTTTTTTTTCCTTTTTTTTTCCAAGCCCCATAATTGCAGCTCAGGTTTTTAAGTTAGCGAAGTATACGCATCATGGAAGATGACCTAGTTGAGCATCGAACCACGAAGCTAGCTCCGGAGCCCGACTCACCAACCACTCGGCCAACTCCACGTGCGCCAATCGTCAATGGTATTTCTTGAATTCAAAAATATTGCGCTATAACGCCACCTTATGGGGCGCCGTTTGCAAAAAACAATTCGTTTTGTGAACCATGTTTTTTGAGCTTATTTAGATCATAGTTTGTCCGACATATATGTATAGAAAAGATGTGACTTATGTATCGGACAAATCGCACTTCAGGCCGGACCAAAAAACACACGCAAAATAAGTGAAAAAAAAAACGATTTTGTGGTACATGTTTTATCGATTTATTTAAACCAGGGGTGTGCAACCTTTTTCACTGGGGGGCCACTTTCGAAAATTTTAACAACGTCGAGGGCCAGTCACCGTCAAATATGTATAAAACTTTAAAATGTTAAACACAACCCGTGTATTATAGACGGTACAAATAGCTAAATAAATCGATTTAAAAAAAAAATTTTTTTTGTCCTGCCATCGTCGAGGGCCACATTGACTGGCCTGGAGGGTCGGATTGTGGCCCGCGGGCCGTGGGTTGCACACCCCTGATTTAAACCATAATTTGTCCAATATCAGAAATATCAGATTTGTATATCGGACAAATTGTACTCTAAAAAATTATAAGTTTTGTGAACTATGTTTTTTGAGCTTGTTCAGACCATAATTTGTCCAATATACAGGAAATATCCGACTTAATTTGCGCGTGTTTTTTGGTTTGACTTAGAGTACAATTTCTTCGATATATAGGTCGAATATTTCTGATATACATATCGGACAAATTATGGTCTAAATAAGTTGATAAAACATGTATTGCAAAATCATTTTTTTCCAAACAGCGCATAAGTTTGAAAAAAACGGCGCATACAGTAGGTTTGGAAAAAAATAATTTTGTCCAACTTGTTTTGCATGTATTTTTGGTCCGACTTAGAGTGCAATTTGTCCGTTATATAAGTCAGACATTTCCTATACATGTATAGAAAATTTTCCTATATTTTCCTATGTGTATAGAAAAATTTTCCTATATATGTATATATCGGACAAATTATTGCTTAAATAAGCTCAAAAAACATGGTTCACAAAACGTATTGTTTTTTTCAAACGGCACCCCATAAGGTGGCGTTAAAGCATAATATTTTTGAATTCAAGAAATTGGCGCGTATACCGGTAGTTTTTTTCTAAACGGCACCCCATTACCACCTTTCGGTAAACATTCGCAATAATTTATTTCGACACCGTTGCACAATGCACAGCCACGACATGTCGAGTCGTAATTACTGTAAAAGTTTTTCTACCAAGCCGATGTTCTGTCTTGTTGTTCATTTTCAGCAAGGCATAAATTGTAGTGGAGTTTTCCGAAAAAACGTCCAGTCTATTACCTGCCCATTATGCGCATGCTTTATGTGAGCGTTTATATGATGCGAATATTTCAGTTATTATTAACTACTTCAAATGTCCTAGGCCTCTTACAAAACAGCGCATGGGTTTTGTGTGCAAGAGCAGTTGTTCAGACATGCAAGTGTCGTATAGCAACGCAGGCGGTTATTTGTTCGACGGTTTGTTTTCCTAATCGGTTTTTTGGTTTGACGATAAAAAGACGAAAAACCGCGGTATAGGAGCAATCAGCACAGTAAATTAAAAAAATTAACATTGTTGCCTATTTTGGGACATACCGAAGAGTTTCATGTGGCATTGGGGTTA
This sequence comes from Trididemnum miniatum, assembly GCA_964006365.1. Taxonomy (NCBI): domain Eukaryota; kingdom Metazoa; phylum Chordata; class Ascidiacea; order Aplousobranchia; family Didemnidae; genus Trididemnum; species Trididemnum miniatum. The sequence continues at coordinate 13,976,539 of OZ023234.1, read as the reverse complement.
ACACCTTAAACCTCATACCGTGCGCTGCACGTTTTGGGCTTTGGAAGTAGTTCGTAATTTTTTGGGTTACGCAAGTTTTTATTTTCGTAAGTTTTTTGGTAATTTTAAAGTGTTTTGTAACAGTTTTGGGATGCGTAGCATCATTTTCCGAGTTGCTCTCTGAATCTAGACACTGATGCTATGATGGATGACAGCTTAGACCAGTGGTCGGCAACCTTTTTTTAACGCGGCCCAGATCACCCTTTCAATTGCTATTGAAGGCACACTATATTTAAAACCACGACTACAAAAGGAATATTCAACACGACTACAAACCAGGGTTGCGAACTCGATCGATTTTTAACCGAGTTTAAGTTTGAGTTCGAGAGCTATTTGCAAGTCCGAGTTGAAGTTCGAGCTCTAAGAATTTTATTTTTCGAGTTCAAGATCGAGTTCGGCGAAAATGACCGAGTTCAGCGAGTTCGAGTTCAAGATCGAGTTCGCAGCCCTGGACTTTATAGATCGCAATGGCATGAACAAATAAACGGCATGCAGCTTTTCTTTTGGTAAAATCATAACTTCGATTGCACGATTGTGACTACTTGAACAACAAACTGCATTTCGTAGTGATCTTTTATTTCTTTTCAACAATTTAAATATCTTTCTAATGAACTCGAGCAGTTTTATGCGAGTTCCAGTTCGAGTTCAGAAAAAATACTTTTTCGAGTTCAAGTTTGAGTTCAGCGAAAATGACCGAGTTCAGCAATTTCGAGTTTAAGTTCAAGTTCGCAGCCCTGCTTATAGCGTTGATAATGCTGGAGGATGATTGGAACGGCATCAATTTCAAGTGGAGCGCTGTTTGGTGTTCGGTATAGCCAGTCACCAGATTTCAGGGTAACAAGGAGAAGATTCATGAGAAGCGTTTCACATTCACGGGGGTTTTGGTTAATGCAAGTCACTTGAGATGATTTAGCAGGTAGAACTTTGAAGAAAATCAATACATGGTTTACACTATAGAACACGATCTGTAACGATCGTCACGATTCAAAAATTTTGCGACACAATACGATTTTTACTTGCTTTTCGACTTTGTACAAGTTTTTGCGCGAGTTTTTACGTTTTTATGCGTTATGCCACAATTTGTGCCGATTCGGGACAACAATTGTCAAGAATTGCGCAATTTCGTCGAAGTTTTTTCGCGACTAAAAAAGGTTGGTACAAGAATTCTTACGATTAGCACGATCCGCTCTTGGGATCTATCAACACCTGCTAGGATCTATTGCGAGCGCAAAGTTTTGATCTGCTGGTTTTCAACAATTGACATGTTATTTTCACGTTTCAAGCATTTTCGGCACGATTCTTGATTTTGTGAGGCACTTTACCTTTGTCTTAAAACTGATTCTCACCCTCAGGCACCAAACTAATGATTAGAAATGATACTCTGGCTAATAGGCCTATAGGTCTTTCATAAACTCCTCCATTATTTTTATAGGCCTATTTATAAGAAATTTTGAAGCTGAAAAATTACAAAAACAAAGCAGTACCGGCATTGAAAAATTGCCTCAAACATCACTCATTTCGTTCTTTCCAAAAAAATCAATAATTTTTGATTTTTGATTTGTCACAAAACAAGCCAACATTCCTCTACTTTTGGGAAGAAGCAGAGCTTGGTGAACTTAGATTTGTTAAAATAATTGTTTTTATAGACCTTTTCAACTTTCAAAATTTTTGTATACTGTCAGCTAAATCTTTTGAGGTTGAGAATTAAGAAGTTTTTGTCAGGCTAGGTGCATCCTACTGTAGAAGGCCCAATTAACTCTAGGTTTCGAGATTACAGCCGCAGGAACTTAAGTGCTATTCAACCATATTCAAGCTGGCTACCGCATGGGGCAAGTCGGCCGATTTCGCTGGTGCAACTTGGCCAGGGTGACCAACTTACACCACGCAGTAGGCTATGTAAAATTATGTTCTTTGTTTTTTTCGTTTTTCAAAGCAATATCGATTAATATTTTAGGAAATTATTAACCATGAGAAATCGAAAAAAAAAAAAAAAAACAACCTATAGAGGGGAAGTCCCTCTGCATATTTACACGCGAAGAAGCTGCACGGCTTGTCAAGCAAGGTTTAAAAAATCTGCCGCCGTGCAGAAGTTCAAAAATGAAGGATTAACTAGAACATCGCTTCGTTGATAACTTATATCACAAAATGCAAAACAAAGAGTCAATAGAATTTGACCATGGGTTATGGTCCTGGAGGTCATATAGAATATTTTCCGACGAGTTTGAAAAGGATTTAGCTCAACACGCCGTTAACTTATCAGCCAGATTCTTCGGATTATCATGCGTTCAGACGAGAAAACTTGCATATAATTTTGCAACGCTAAACGATGTTGCTATTCCTGCCTCTTGGCTCCGTGATAAAGCTGCAGGATTAGATTGGTTGCAACTCTTTATGGGACAAAATAAACTTTCTGTGCGAAAACCAGAAGCGACATCGCTTGGCAGGGCAACCGCTTTCAATCGTCACAACCTTGACGATAGGCCTATATCTATTCAACTTGATTGTTCGTTGTTTGTTCTTATTGGATATTGGTGCATGTTTGTGCTGTATTTTTCGAAAAGCATATCTTTGATGAATGCCGAGTGCCTGCGATTATTAGTCAAGTCGAGTATGTAATACTTGAAGAGTCTATAGTTAGGCTAAATGTTTTTATCCGGCAATTTTACTTTTTGACTAGGCGGAGGTACAAAACATCTCTTATCCTTAACTCAATTATGATTTTCAAGTATTTTCAGTGACGACGTTAGACTCTTGCATTCATCCTTCATTACCGGTTACAGTTACTCGCTGTTTAAAATAATTGCCTAGCAGAGATAATCACCACAAAACGTTTCACCCAAATGAACTTACACTCAGTGGGAGATGAGCCATAATTTTCTGTGGGTGGTTGACGCTAATACAACCTATTAACAATTGCGCTGTTGTGCCAGATTTTGGCCAACTTACTCCCCGCTGGTGACTAACTTAGCCCATCCATGAGGCAAGTTGGTCAGTTTAAGAGCATATTATCGTCATGCTCTTAAGGTATAAAAAACTTAAACTGGCAAGCTCAAAAAAAGACAAAATATGCGAAGAAGCTTTGAGTTTCAAGCAATATCCTGAAAAAAGAAGAAACCTCAACAATTTTGGAAAAAAATGGTAAAGAGCAAAAAACTGGCCATCTAACCCCGACCTCCCCTGGTAGCAGTGTCTTTTATTACTGCACCGTCAAAATAAATAGAATACAGCAATATAGGAGCTAAACTACAAACGGACACCGAAAAGGGAGGAAGCAACGAAACGATTAACGTCGTAACATGCTAGCGAGAATGAAACTTGAAGATGGGAGAATGAGTAGGTATGGTCGCAACACCCGATTAAACTAAGATAGGGTAAGAGCGGTAATCCGAGAGTTTTAGGTTTGTTGAGATCAAAGTTTTGGAGTGGGAAGAAATGATGTTAAAAGAAATTTTATTCATATCAGAGCACTGATTTTTGAGGGTATAGATTGGACTTCAAATAATTTTTTTTGCCAACTCACATGGGCCGAGAGGTACCAAGATTTAAAGATTATCTCGGCAAAGCTCGCAGTGATTCTATGTTTGACTAGTAAGCTTGGGAGCCGCAGAATTTTCTGTAGGGGGGGCAAATTTTTGGTTGGTCAAGTTAACGTTTTACGATGTCTGTCAATCTGCTTGATTTGATTGTAATCAACACCTTAAGATGAAAAAGCAGTTAACCATAGGCCCAGTGGCGTAGCAAGAAATTTTAAAAGGGATGGGCCATAATTTCCACATTTATTTCAAGCGTATTTTTTTCGGCAAAACTGATTTGAAGCTGATTGAGAAACAAGAAAAGATCTAGGGGGGTCTGGGGGCATGCTTTCCCGGAAAATTTTGAAATTTTACATCCTGTAACGAACTTCTGTATCTACGAGGGGCATTCAAAAAGTAATGCACTCAAGTGCATTGCTCGTACAGGATTTTACCAATCTTGTTTATGCGTCCCACAGGGTTCAGTCCTGACCCCCCTCTCATTCAACACCTGTAAGAACGATCTGCCAACGACGATTTCCAAGAAATTTGCATACACAGATGACTTAGCGATCCTTCACTCCAAAGGAGACTGGCAAACACTAGAGGGGACTCTTACCCAGGACATAAAAACACTATCCTCGTACCTCCAGATATGGAAGCTGAAGCTCAGCGTAAACAAAACGGTGACGGCAGCCTTCCACCTCTACAACAGGGAGGCACGACGTGAGCTAACAATCAACGTCGAAGGACGTGCCCTATCTTTTTCTACCACACCAACTTACCTCGGTGTAAAGTTGGATAGGGCTCTCACGTTTCGCCAACACCTTGAGTCACTGCGCAAAAAACTAATAACTCGCGTTGGGCTTTTGAGACGATTAGCAGGGTCGAGCTGGGGTGCTAGTGCCATTACTCTGCGCACAGCCACCCTGGCTTTGGTTCATTCCACTGCTGAGTACTGTGCACCCGTCTGGTGTCGCAGTGCCCACACTCGTCTCATCGATAGGCCAATTAACGACGCTTTACGCCTAGTGACCGGATGCTTACGACCAACACCAACTGATGACTTGTATGCCCTTGCTTGTATCCAGCCATCCGAGCTTCGACGCAAAAGAGCCACGCTGTCTCTTGCTCGCCGTGCACAAAACCCAAAGCACATGCTTCATGAGAGGCTCTTGTTCCCTCCTTACGGAGGACATCGGCAGCTCATATCCAGGCGCCCTTTCGTTCCTGCTGCACTAGATTTGCTAAACGACGTCGATGCCTTGATCACTAGTGCGGTAGGTAGTTTGGCGGATCACAAATAGAACACGGAGTGGCAGGAATGCGCCTCGCGACTCCATGGTTTCATTGCCGACGTCGGTTCTCTGCCATTGGGAATGCATTTCCCCAGACCCACTTGGGTCAGGCTTAATCGCCTCCGAACCGGCGTTGGCCTATTCCGCTCAACAATGCATAAATGGGGTATTGCTCCCTCACCGGCATGCGAGTGTGAAGCGGATGAGCAGACTGCAGACCACCTAGTAATATCTTGCCCTATTTATCGCCATCCAAATGGGGCTGGTGGTCTCGCATCGGATGACATGAAGCTGAAGGATTGGCTTTTGAACACATGCCCAGCTGTATGAATTGGGTTTCTCAAAGAAAGATCGAGCCCATACGAAGAAGAAGATTCCATGCACCAAGCAGAGATAATTGTCGTGAAGCATCTTATCCAAGGACGAAAGAACGAGGCTTGGGTGGGAGTTGAACCATCAACCTTGCGATCACGGTTGTCGTAAAAACGACGCTCCGAACCACTCCCGCACGCTGCACTGCTGGCTTGCAGCCAATAAAAATTTACAGAAATAGAAGTTAGATACAGGAGAGCTGGCCGACTGAGTTCATTTTGAGCTTGTTATTTTAGCCTTTAGTACATCAAGCATACATTACATATTGCTAAAAAAATGTATTCAGATTTGTACAGCCTGAAGCAGTACAAAACAGTTTTGTACTGCTTTGCATACACTGCTGATGATAACAGCTGAATCTATGTTGTCGAAACGTCCAGCTTTGAGATTTACTGCGGTTTTACTTTTTGTTCCAGCTTCGGCAAATAGTTAATTTCTGTAATTGTTTTGTTAGCTTAGGACTCGAACCGTAGTTTAATGTTTCACTTATCTTTTCACCTTTCGAGCCAACGCACTGTTGCGCAACTTGTTTTGTAAGCACTTCAATTTGTTTTCCGGTACAAGCGCTTCACACTTTGTATGTAATTTAGTATAACAGTAATCAAAACGCCTTTTTTTGCACTTTGGACACAGTTAAAAACGCTTTACTTTTTTGCACCTGGTTCTTTTCAAGATACTTTGAGTTTGAATTGCACGTCAAATCGACTGTTAGATTTTAATTTTTGAGTTAAACAAGAAAAGATAGTTTTTATATAGCTGGGATTTCCTCGGTAAAATTTCGCTCGCTCGCTCACTGACTCATAGAAAATCTTGGACACCCCTCTCCTCTCCTTGTTGTACCGAGATATTGCCGTATTTCAATTTACCCTTTTACATTTTAAATCGGAAGAAGTTTAGCCCTTCTAATAAAGAGATTTTTATGGTTGGTCAAGTCTGGTCGACAGGAAGGCGAGAGTGAAGAGTGAAGGCTTTGGCGTTCCGCCCGAGCAATTAGTTTTACGAGGAAAGTCAATATACGTGTTGCGACGGTTTCGTAACACTTTTCCTCCTTGAGATATTTTCGTCCCATATTTATTGTATACCGATATATCTCTATAAAATTGAGAATACAGGTCGGCTGTTGATTTACTGGTACGCAGGAAAGTGCTCAACTGGACCGACCTGTTGAGCACTTTCTCGCATACAAGTATAATTGCGAATATAATGATAACCGATGAGACCTATAACTAAAAAAGCAATGTCTTTCCTGGCCTACTGGACGGGAAGTCATAACGACTTCCTCTTGTTGGGTCGGAAGCTGTATCAGCTCTCCATCACCAACAGTGCAAAGCACTCCAGTCAGGGCTGGCGCCTGGCCCCCCCCAATCGACATGCTTGCCTCCCCGCCAATTAACAAGCTTACTCTTTTGAGGACAGCGGCTATTGTGCTTAATTTTAAACTTTGGCCCCCCTAAGTCGACTGCTCTGGCGCCGACTCTGACTCCAGTCAAACGCACCGTAGAGTGGGACAACGCTGTTTCGGGCTATTAGTCCTCATCAGCCGCCCTCAAGTAAGATACATTTACCTTCCTGAACAAAAGATCTTGCCGAAATCACTCATCCCTTCGCATATATATATCTTAAAGAATTTAATTTTTGTGGTACGTATCCACTCGTGTGTTTACGTCACCACGCTAGTCAAATCCTTTTCGTGGCCAGGGTGAAGATCAATAACTAAAAAAGCAATGTCCTTCCAGGCCTACTGGACGGGAAGTCATGACGACTTCCTCTTGTTGAGTTGGAGGCTATATCAGCTCTCCATCACCAACAGTGTATCTTACCTTACCTTAGATGAATACAGTGCCGGATTAACCACGTAGCAGAAGTAGCATTTGCTGCGGGCCCCGCGCTTTTCAAAATCATGATTCAAATTATAGAAAAAATTAGGCTACACTTTTGTAAAAAAGTTTCGGCTATGATTGGCAGTGATGTAGTCCAGTACTCAACCTTCGAGTACGAGTATTTGCCATGAGAATCTTCGAGTACGAGTAGCCTACTGGTGGTTGACTTCGAGTACGAGTACATTTTTCGCAGGTAAACTTCACACTTTAAAATCAGTTGCAGACATTTGCTGCATAAATTGGAACCACTTTTCCTGAAGTTTTTATTTAAATGGTTATTACCACTTTGAACACTGGTTTTAAGCTCTATGTAGTCGACATTAACTTTTACGGAACTTTTAAACAGTTTCGACGAAAGTTTCTGTTATAAGCAGTATATGTATGATAAAAATCAAAGTACTCGTGAACTCGACTGATTTTTAGACCGAGTCCGAGTACTTTTAGGTTGGAGTACGAATAGCCTACTATTTGAGATTAAAAGTTTCGAGTACGAGTACGTACTCAGAAAAGCTGTAGCCTACTCGAGTGTACCCGAGTGCGATTACAGTACGCGAGTACTCCATCACTGAGGACTAGCTTATAAAATTTTTGCGAATTGTTAGCCTCATTTTTTCTTTAATATTTTTAAATCATAAGCTTCCTCAAAATAAAACTTACAGTATTTCTGAGTCTGACCGCAAACTGATTTCTGACCACTTATCGCGTTCGTTGCGAGAAAACAAAAAGTCAACTTCCAGTCGCGCATGTAATTGCGAATGTTTATGGTACGGCGCGGTAAAAATGCAAGTGGCTAAGCAACCAACGTAACAGTGAATAAGCATGAAGAAGCAATTCCCTATTAGTATGCTGTTGCGTCTAGGATTTATGAACGGTAAAGACCTTTACTATTAATGCCTACTACAAAAAGTTTGATCTTAATTTCGTTTTGCTGTGCCAATGCTTGCTTTGTTCCTCCGTTGTTCTCAAATTTTCACAAAATTTGAGTCTTATGTCTTTAAAAAATTGTTTTCATTAAAAAAAGCAAGAGTTTTACAGTGAATTTAAGCCATCTACGCATCTTCAGTGAATTCCGTTGAGAGCCCTTGGTATAAAACAATGAGACTAAAAATGAAATCAGATTTGATTGCTCTCCAGCCGGGTCTCCGAAAACTAGGGCCCCACAAAAACTTTGCTACTGGCCCCGCACTACCTTAATCCGGTCCTGGATGAATAGTGTATCTTACCCAGTGATGTGGTCCTCGAGTACTGTGCTCGTATTCGAGTACTACCCGAGTACCACATTTGGGGTACTCGTACTCGCAACCCCTGGTACTAGGTTAGTACTCGTATTCAAAGGTCAATGTACTCGGTCAAAAAAAAGCGCCGAGTACACGAGTACATTTGGCTTTCGGTAGAAGTAACAAACCAACAAACAAGATGAACTTTCGATAGCAAACTACAGCCAATAAAACCCGTAAATAAATTGATGCGCCTTCTCAACATCCCAAACACGGAAAAAAACGTATTCGTTTGTGTTTTTGCGACAAACTTTGAGCTGTTGCAACTTAAAAATTGTTCTTTTGCTAAATTTGTAAAAGTACTCGTACTCGTAAGCTACGTGAACTTTTTTACGGTACTCGTACTCGAGTACATTTTTCAATATCAGTGCTTGTACTTGTACTCGAAGTTTTTTGCGGTAGGCCTACTCGTGCTCGTACTCTAAAGTTGAGTACTCGACTCCATCACTGATCTTACCTTAGATGAATGTATCTTACCTGAGGGCGGCTGATGAGGGCTAATAGCCCGAAACAGCGTTGTCCCGCTCTACGGTGATGAGGCCTATGCTGGAGCGTATTTAGGGGGGCATTGTGCCATGCCTCCCCCCCCTTTGACTCTGCCTTTTAGTGAACAAAATTAGTGGTGCCAAGTGACTGAAATATGCCCGACTCTTTTGATGGTTTCCGTAGCTTATGGCCAGGGACAGATCCAGGGGGTAGGATGAGGGGTATGCATTCTCCCAACAGCCATTTTAAAAAATGTTTTTGATGTATACAATTTTTCTATATATTTCGAGCTTCTTCGATAGCGATAAGCCTTACGCCATAAGCACGCATAATCGAAAATGTGCGGACAAAATGCATCATATTTGGGCGAAGCAATCAGAGTTAGGGTAAAAAAATTGAAACAAAATTTGCGTGAAAGTTATTCAAAAAGCACTAAAATAGCCATTACAGCATGTACATTTTCAAAATTTTTCGGGGAAACATGCCCCCGGACTCCCCTAGATCTTTTCTTGCTTCCCAATCAGCTTCAAATCAGTTCTGCCGCAAAAAATACGCTTGAAATAAATGTTGAAATTATGGCCCATCCCTTTTACAATTTTTCGCTACGCCACTGGGGCTATGATACTGCCTTTTCATCTTGTGGTGTTGATTAAAATCAAATCAAGCAGATTGACAGACACAGCGACCATGCATTTTTATTTTATTAAATAATTCTTTATTAACTGAAGCATGTTTCAACGTTTATCGTTTTGTCGCTGTTACCTATTTTTCAACCATTGTTTTCGTTTGCTGTTATTGTTTGTGTTAGCTTGGTCGTTAAATGAAATAAACTACTACTACCGGTACTACTTTTTTAAAACGTTATCTTGACTAACCAAACATTTGCGCCCCCCAACAAAAAACTCCGCGGGTGCTCATGTAGTAAATGTATTGGCTCGTCAAAAAGATTTCGACACAAAGTAAATTATTAGCGATAGCCCTTGCCCCCTTACTCATTTAATGTGAGGAAAGCGTAAATTTGCTACTCGATGCATATTCCAGGACTATACCCGATGTAAAAATAAAAAATGTTTTTGCTGTTCTGCTTGGGCGCTCGTGAAGTTTTATCACGTGGTAGCTCATTAGCCAATAAAAAGGCTCAATGCGCTTTCACGAATTTCGTGATAACAGCTTTCAAAAATGATTCGTTCTATTCTTTTCAAAGATGGCGGAATGTAAAGGAGAGTGGAATGCGTTGTTTTCTTGGGTTCGCTTTAAATTGAAAACTGGGTTATCGCATAAGAAGAATGTGAAGTTGCTATAATTAAATGCTGCGAAAATATTGTAATATCGAAGAAAATGCCCTCTTGTTGCACTAGAACTAGCTGTTGATGAAGTGGCTTGCTTGTCTTGTGGACAGATTTGAGATGGGGAACTGGACAGGTTGAAAATATGAGGTATTACAGTACATTGCTGTATATTACTTGATAAATATACTAGGTAATTTCGATGGTGTGAGGCTACAAATGTTGATGTTATAGTGATACAAATCTGTTAGCCTACTAGGCCTAATTAAATTGAGTTAATTTATTAGGTCTATCCAATGTCAAATACCAAGCAAGGAAATTTAAATAACTAACAGTAAAATGATAACAGACATCAAGGAGACTGCAAAGGAATTGTTAGATGGTCTATACTTTTTGGCATTGTGTATTATTGGTCTAGGCCAGGGGTGTGCAACCTTTTTCACTGGGGGGCCACTTTTGAAAATTTTAGCAACGTCGAGGGCCAGTCACCGTCAAATATGTATAAAATTATAAAATGCTAAACACAACCCGTGTATTATAGACGGTACAAATAGCTAAATAAATCGATTTAAAAAAAAAATTTTTTTTTGTCCTGCCATCGTCGAGGGCCACATTGACTGGCCTGAAGGGCCAGATTGTTGCCCGCGAGCCGTGGGTTGCACACCCCTGGTCTAGGCCAATTGATATGCGTATTCACTACCGTACCACTGGGATAAGACTACTGATAGTTTGGGATAAGACTACTGATAGTCAATGTTACAGCAAGTTGAAGTTCAGTAAAAGTTAAGGCTATTCTTATGGGCCTGTTACATTTGTCTCTTTGGTTTATTTTATTACTTTGTTATGCTTTCATAGAACCAGGAACCGTGCAAAGGGATAACAAAAGAAAGAGTTTAGGTTTTTATGGGTTGTAAAAATAGCCACTGCCTAAAAGTCATTTTAAAAGTTTCCTCCATTTGCAAACTACTTAAGCCACTGGCATTGACTGGCAGGTAGCCTACACTGGTACGCTGGTACATGATGAGTTGTTTTAATCACATACCATACCATGCATACTTTTGCTACTACTCTAATACCAAGCAAGTCTGTATGTCATTTATTGGGCTAGTCCACCCACTTACTCAGAAGGCCAAACTTTCTTGGTTTTATTTTTGGAAGAGTCTATTTTACTCGAAATTCCGGTTATCGAAGTTCAAAAATCATGGTTTGCTGAACCGGAAACATCCCCTAACGGTTCCCCTACTGTGAGAGTCACACTACAGGAACCGAAAACGGTAACGCAACTACAATTTTTCAAACTTCGGTAACTGGGATTTTTGGTGAAATAGACACTTCCTTTATTTTTCAAGACCAACACTGGGAAATCTTGGTCTGTTGGTACTGGGTTTTAACAAAAATGATGAAGTTGAATTTTTAAATGAAGAATTGCGTTATGTGAAGTTTTAAAGAATCTTTATTGAATTTGTAGATAAGGTACTGATTCATATGATGTATGAATATGCAAATAGGCCTTCTGGAAGGTCAAAAAAATTAGTGGTAATTTCAGTGACAGTAATGTTCAATGTGCTGGTATTCCCAGTGGTTGCCACTAACTTTGCCTCATGGTAACTTCACCATAGTTACTTTGCCACGTGATAACTTCGCCACACTTTCATACATCAAAAATTTACATTGCCTACACCGAAACAAGACTTTAAATTCCCAGTTGTCGTAAAAAATTTTTCGGGCTTTTCCAGTTAAATTTATTAAGATAACATCGTCACATAACTTTGTCACACAATTGAAACTGTGGGGGAAGATGTGGGGAGAGGTGTGGGAGAGTGAATTGGGTGAATGGGGAAGTGTGTTGGGATGTAGGGGAGGTGAGGGAAGCTGTGGGAAGAGGTATGGGGAGTGTGTTGGGATATAGGGGGAGGTAGGGAAAGATGTGTGGGGAGGGGTGTGGGAGAGTGTATGGGGTGAGTAGGAAAATGTGTTGGCGTGTAAGGAAAGGATGTGGGGAGAGGAATAGGGGAGGTGTGTTAGGGTGTGGGGCCCCAACACACTTCCCCACATCTCCTCACTCCCCTCACCTTTTCCTACATCTCCCCTTACCTCCCCCACACCCCAACACACTTTCCTACACCTCCTCTCATACCTCTTTCCTTCCTCCCCTTGCACCCCAACACTTTTTCCTACTATCCCCACATCTCCCCTCACCTTCTCATAAATGTGGCGAAGTTACCATGTGGCAAAGTTACTAGCAACCTTCCCAGTTAGATGTAATTTATCAGATTGGGCCTTTTGCACTGTTATGGATATCTTCTTCAAATCAGGGGAAAAATAAATTTTGGGCAGTGTCTATTTTGCTGTTAACAGCATAATAGCTTTTTGGTCTATTTTGCTGCAGCTACGTAACCCCATGTCACACAAATATTACATCTTATTCTATTCTACTGTCTTCACGAATTCGATTTGCAATGAAGTGATTGGAAGCAAAGCCACCAAAGCGAAATGAATCAAAGCCGCGATGAGAATCGAACCCAAAACTGGTGCAGCACACTTCCCATTATATGCTGCGCTCTATCCCCTGAGCTATCGAGAAGTAGTGGCAATCTTGCACAAAATGGTGCTTGAAAACCCACGACGTCACGGCAAAATAGACCTAAGAGCTATTTTGCCATTAAAACAGACACTACCAAGTTTTTAAAAGGGTAAAAACTTCCTGAATTGGAGAATTTGATGATGCAATCGCATTTGCACTGTGAAAGAAATAGGCATAGCTTAAGCTTGCAGTTTCAATATACTGGTAAGCACAGTACATTGGAAAATAACATTTTTTTAATATGATAATAATAATAATACAGTTTTTTACATCCTGATCGCAGTTGCAAAGCATACTTTCTAACTGGTTAGAAGTAACATGATAAAGCACAGATTACCGTACAAATCGAGGGCTCGAATCCAGAACTGCCTATGTCCACTTTTGGCGAAAATGAGTAGATATAAACCACAGTGAAATTTAAATGTAATACCTGTAAAAATTATAAACCATGGTGAAATTTAAATTCCCACGGTAAAGTTGTAGGAAAACAATTCAACTAAATGTTGATGTCATGAGTTCTGAGTGGAAATGACATCTTTACAGGCGGAAATGCGATTACATGATCAAATTCTACAATTCAGGAAGTTTTAACTAATTGGAACTTCATTTTTTTCTCTTAAGTTGAAGAAGATTTCCATAACATGGTGAAAACTCCGATCTGATAAATTATACTGTGCCAGTACCTAGCTGATTCCAAATGTTTGCCAGAACTTTTGTCACCTGATCTTTCGTCACAGGTCTTCCATCACACTGTTCCTGGCCACGATCCTAAAAAAATTGAAAGCTTATCAGAGTTTTCATGTAACATATGCACATTAAAAAGTTAAAGATCAAAAAGATAATTTTTGCATCATCCTGATTTTGCTATCCATTCCAAATTATTCAACTTTAGGGCTTTGGCTCAGCCTGAAACTTTGGTAGGGATTTTGGTTTGGAGTTGAGAGTTAAGTCTATGGTTCAGGGAACAACCTCTGGGTCTTCAATGACCAAAATTTGTGAGAAAAATTTTCGTTAACGTTCACGCTGAGGGAAAGAGGTATCAGGTATATATAAATTTAGACAAAAATGCTTTAAAAGTTAAGAAGGGATTTTCCTGTATAAGCTCATAATTACCGGTGTAGCTTTTTATGTCTTATCCAAGCTAATCTTGATTACCGTATTTCTGTTTTCTCACTTTGTGTTTGCAACCTGAAGAAAATAAAACCTTGATTAACCTCTATATTCACTGTTTAATAAATCAAAACTGGATAAGTTTTGTTATGAACATGTTGGGTTTGTTTTGTTAAATTCTGCAAAACTTAGAAATGAATCAGAATCAACAGATTTGGTTACAAGCATTATGATTTTTATGGGTAGCCTTGAGCGTTTTTTTTTTTGTTTTTGGTATGTGCTGAAACGGCTCGAAACATTTTATTCAAAAATGCAAGACTAGTGCTTATTTGAACCAAAAACTTGTTAGTGTAATGGACAAACTGCTTGGACTCTTTGGCATTGCTAATTTACTGATGAATGGCATATATGTCGTAAACTTTGAATTTGCTAAAATTTGTACTATGGTACTGTTAGCATGATATCAGTGCTTTTATCAGTGTTATTAAGCTATTAAGTCAAATTTAGTTAGTCGAACTATATTAGAATTGGTGCTTTTCATTTTTAGGTTCGGGCTTTTGCCTCTTGCTCATGTGGATGAAAATGCGCGGAAGCAGCTTTTCTGATTTGACTTGCCAAGCAATGTGTGATAGTTTCAAACAAATTTTGTTTGATACCAAATAATATCATTTCTGTTGTTTGCATTTAACTGCTAGTATGCTTTTTATTCATTATGCAATGTATTGAAACATGTGACTGTATATGCATAGCCTTTTTAATTGAAATTTATTTGAATTAGCATACCAGTATCGATGTTCAATCAGCGTTTTATATCGTACTGTCAAGTGACACTGACATAAGTGGGGGGGGAGGGGAAGTTATTAGGCATGTTTGTAAGTTAGCAGCCAACTATCTACCTTCCTAAACTAGCCTAATGAAATAGTTTGTCTTAAGTACTTTTCTCAGCGGCACAATTGGTGAGTTCTCTTTCTTCTTTTCATGGATACCTACTGTAGTTTTGGATATGGAAAGTTGTCCATCCTGTGAGCTACCAGTTGAGATTAAATTAAATTGACCCAACATAAAAAGTGCATTTAAAATAGATCTCTGCAGAACCAGATATTATACGTTCTCACGATCTCGTTGAAGTACTTTGGTTGGAGGTTGAGTTGTGGTTTCAAGGAGTTAATGAGGTTCGGGCTCAGGTTAAATTAAAGGATAGAATTGCCTAGAGCAGTGGTGGGCAACTTTTTCCGCACAACGGACCGGTTTGAAACTGAATTGTTTTTGCGGACCGGACTTAAATCAAAAATGCTTAAGCAATAAAACACTCATATTTATTCAGAACTGAAAATCTCGATCTTGTATTACTCTGACCAGAGCATTAAACTTTTTCAATCTTGCTGCAGCAGCATTGCTCAATTTTTTTATAGTAGCTTCTCAAACCTGATTCTTGACGTTATTCTTTCTCTTAACCAAGCGCTGTTTGATTTACAAAAGATTTACGATAAAATGACAGCATAATCAAATGTTCACTGTTCAATTAAACGATTTGACTTTTCAATGTGGTTAGTTCTGTGGTATTGAGTAACTTTGCCATACTGGGTCACCAGAATTGAGTTATTTAGCATTTTTACAAAAACGTCCCAAAATTGCGTCTCACGTTATAAAAATGTTTTAAACTCAAAGCATTTATTCTGAAAACGCATACGGACCGGTAACAAACCTCACACGGACCGGCACCGGGCCGCGGCTCGGTGGTTGCCGACCACTGGCCTAGAGTATAGTGAAGGTAATCATCATTTAGTAATCATTTTCAAAAAAACTTAGAGCAAATACTATGCATAAGCAGTGATGGGCACGATAAACCTTTCTGTACTGGAGCGATAAGGAAGATCGATAATTTCAAAAAGCCCTGGGCGATACCAATAATTGATAAATCTCAATTACTTAAGGCGATATTGGTAATCAATAAATTATCGCTAATAAATTTTTTCGATAAACGTTGTGGTGAATTTTCAACGTGTTTGATAAAATTTTTTATTGCAAGTCAAGCTGCAAAGACCTTTTTCTATATTTTTCAAGAAAAGAGAGCAGTTTACGGACTCTGTCATGGCATTAAATAAAACAAAGAAACATTTTTAAAATTGCAAAAACACTTTATGGACACCTTGTATTTTTTCCAGAGCGCCGACTCACTAACTTTGAATGCTGTGTTGTGTAGGCCTACTTAAAAGAATAGTTTATCGCGATAATTTATCGGCGATAACAAAATATATTACAATAACGATATCGGTAATGGATGAATCAAAACTATTGTGAGCAATAACGATAATCGATAATAAATTATTGCCGATGAATTATCTTGAAAAATGCCCATCTCTGTGCATAATTGTATACTTACTTGCAAATTGCAACTAAGTCACATAGTTTTTACCGTAATTTTTTGTGTTACTGGTAGGCCTACTTTCATCTTGTTTCAAAAAATTGAATTTTCATTTTCCTTGTACTGCATAGAAGCATGTAATAAGTGGCAAGACCCATCTGCGTGTTTAGATTCAGGGCAACAGCTCTGGTGACATTGCGGCGGTGAAATCTGTTGGCGGCACTGTCCAGTTTGAACAACCCCAGATTTCCTGCGTCGATAATATTGTTTTTGGCTGATTCAGGGGTCAGCAACGTTTTGTTTCCAGTGTGCCAATTTGTAAAATTTGATGTCAAAATACATGTTTGTGTACCGATGAAAAAAAATTGTGTGTTATGACGGCGTAGCATTGTGTGTTATGACGGCGAAGACTTTCTGTGCTTGGCGATACATTCTGCAACTTTGTAAATACTTTTTGTACTTTGATTTGCACTGCAAACAACCTTTTTAAAATGCTGCTCTGTTTTTCGTAAGGCGATTCTGCCTTTTTAAGGCTTCATTTTTAAAATAGTGTAACTTTTTGTGTTTGGTTTCAAAAGGACGTTTGATAGGTGAGGTGGAGCAAATGACATTTCTACAGCAGAGTGTACATACTGCTCTGTCATTACGACTGCCAAACCCAATATCTGCTGTCTATTACTCTTGAAATCATCGGGCATATGATTATGACCTCTTGGCTGTGGATATCGCAGTTACTTCAGGGTTACTAGCTGAATAAAGCGCAAATATATTCAATAGTAGCATAAAAATGGTACTGGTATATAATAAAAAAATGTTGATTAGGACTAAACAATAAGACACAACACAGTAAATCAAAGCCTTGTTTTGTGCGGATTGTAATGTTTTTATCATTTTGACATTTAAGCATGTTTTTGGGAAATTTTTCAAGACTCTGCGTGCCATTTACGACCACGTCTCAACCATACCCCCAGGGCTGATTAAAGATATTTCTGTCAGCGCGGTAGGTCTTTGGTTTGATTCTTAGACTGGCTCAATTGGACACAGTGTTGCGATTTGCTCAACACTGCTTCAATGATATTTACTGCTGAGTTTCCTATGCAATAAGCTGCAAAGGTAGGTCCTGACTCTTACTGCATGCTTGAACATACAGTAGTACTTAAGAGTATAATGAAGATTTGTTTTTTAAAGTTATGTCATGTTACTACAGTGTTTTCGTCATTATGTGTTTTTTGTTAATCCAGTTTTCAATTATTGTCAGTCCCATAGGTCAGATAATTTATTGATGTCACCATTATTGTGAAAAGTTTTGCTCTATGTATCCTCGCGAAGCTTGTCTGTACCAGTATATATACTACCTGTGGAAGGGAATTTCAGGGACGTCCCTGGACGTGTCATATTAATTGCGTGCAACAATATTTTGATTTTGTGGTAATTCAATTATTTATCTATCCATCCAGGTTCCTATTCAATGCTCTCCCTGTCTTCATTGTAGGGTATAAAATTACTTGGCATTACTGTGTTTGCTACAGCATTTTGGAGTGAATAATTTTTTGCATACCGGTACTAACATAAAAACTGCATTGACTTTGGTAATGCTTTCTGTTGTTCCCAATTCGGTAAACATTCCAGATCACAAAGTAGGTCCGAGTGATAAATTTTTTATTTTGCAGTGTGTTCATGGTAGTGCATTTTGTACTCTTGTTTTGCTATTGTTCAGTATCGTGTAATCGCAGTAAAATAAATTTTTTCTGATTAATTTAGTACCGTATATTGATGTCAACAGACTCATTCTGAAGTGTTCTCCTGTAAAGGGTGACTGAAGTGTGGAATTGTTTTTGGTGTTGAGAAATGCAGGAAATTCAAAACTAACAGTAAAAATCTCCAATGTGTTTGTTAATCAAAAATAAGCATTTAATTTTTTTATTGTTGAATTAGGGCTGCGAACTCTATCCATTTTATCCGAGTTCGAGTTCAAGAAATATTTGCAAGTCCGATTTCAAGTTTGAGTTCTGAGAATTTTGTTTTTCGAGTTCGGCAAAAATGACCGAGTTCAAGATCGAGTTCACAGCCCTGGACTTCATAGGTCGCAATGGCGTGAACAAATAAACGACATGCAGCTTTTCTTTTTGGTGAAATCATAACTTCAATTTACACGGATTGTGACTACTTGAACGACAAACTATATTTCGTAGTGATCTTATATTTCTTTTCAACAATTTAAATATCGGCACTGCTCAATAACCCGGTTTGCTTTCACTGATCAAAGGTCAAGTGATTTTCTTAGTGATCAGTAGCGTAGCGAGAAATTTTAAAAGGGGGCGGCCAAAATTTCCACACATTTTTCAAGCGCATTTTTTTTCTGCGGAACTAATTTGAAGAGCTTTGCTTAAGGAGCAAACAGACTCTAGGGGGGTCCGGGGACATACTCGCCTGGAAAAATTTTGAAAATGTACATGCTGTAATGGCTATTTTAGTGCTTTATGAATAATTTTCAGACAAATTTTGTGTAAATTTTTTGATTCTAACTCAGATTACTGGTACTTCGCCAAATATGATGCATTTTGTTCACACATTTTCGATTATGCATGCTGAAGGCATATTGTTATCAAAGAGGTTCGAAATTATAATGAAATTGGTCGCATCAAAAACATTTGTGAAAATGGCTGGTGGGAGGATGCATATCCCTCATCATACCCCCCTGAATCTGCCCTTGGCCATACGCTATACAAATGATCAAAAGAGGCTGGCATATTTCAGTCACTTGGCACCATTATTTGTGTTCTGTTTTACTAAAAAGCAGAGTCAAGGGGGGGGGGTATGGCACAATGGCTCCTTTTAGTGATCATGCAGTCAAGGCGCTTTGCCTTTGATCATTGAAAGCAAAGAGGGTTGAGGAACATTGCTGCTGTAACTGTTGCACGTGACGAAATGCGCAAGTAAAATCAAAATATTGGTAGGTCATCATCTCTGACTGTGAATGCCTATTTTAGGTTGTCTAAATGCATGTAGAAATTTCTACTGTTGGTTTTGAATTCCTTTAATTTTTAACACCTTCAGTGAAAAAATAATGCTACGTTTCAGTTTCCCTTTAAACAATTGTCATGGCATAGAATACCTTCTATTAGTGTAAGCTGTGAAAGTCAGATAAATGATTTAACCAAATAATGTGCAGAAGGATATTTATGGCTTTGTAGTTAATTTAAAGGATAGATAGTACAGGTAGTAGTATGCATAAAGATAAAAGAAAAACACAAGCAGCGTAGAAAAAACTTGACGGAAAAGAACAGAGAGACTAAGCGGTATAGGTTCAGATTTGTAGTAAAAATTTAACAAGTTAAGTTTTGCATGGCTTCTGCTGTTAATGGTTGATCGTAAGTAGAGCTCGACCGATATATCGGTCAGCCGATATATATCGGTCGATATCAGTACCAAGCCGATATATCGTATCGGTTATTTACCACCGATAAATATCGACTTACATTAGTCGATATTCGACTTACAATAGTCGATATTTATTCGAGTGACAAGTACAAAGCACCAATTACTTTGCAAGAAATCAACAATGCGCTCGCTCGCCGTCGCATGTACCGCTGTTGAAACTTATTATTTAATTGAAATTAGTGACAAAATTGCCAATTGATTGCCAAACTGTTGTGAATTTTTTGTGAATAATACTCCACTGTGACTTTTCTACACTAATAGTGTTTTTTGGAGAGGGATTAGTGAAGTTTTTAGTATCAAGTTAATTAAAATTACTCAAATTAGTGAAAAAATATCATAGGTAAAATATCGAGTATCGGTATCAGCCTCAATATTTTGAAAATATCGGTATCGGTCTGAAAAAGTTGAATCGGTCGAGCTCTAATCGTAAGTGATTAGGACTATGCCCTATTTGTTTGGGAATGGTGTAAGTTTCTCCTACGTAAGCATTACTCCTGAAATTACTCTGTTGCGTAGTATATGCATTTTTTTATTTCCAATTGCGTGTGTTTCAAAATTTTAGTTCCCTAAAGTTTTCATCATAGAACACAAATCTATGAACAGCTGTTGCAATTGAGGAAAACTTTTTTTTGACATGTAGTAGTACACTGGTATGTTTTTGCATTTTGTGGCCAGGGCCCACTTGATCATTGCAGTAACTTGTAAGGGGGTGCAAACTTTTATAAACCACGAATTTTGATCAGAGAGTAATATTAGTGTTTCTAACTGCTTTAGTTATTTGTGAGACAAGGCAAATTTGTGTTGGAAAAAAAAGTTTTTTATGTTTTTTGGTTACTCCAGTTGGAGTTTGTTTTATTGGAGAGAGGATACCACCTCAAAAGAGGTTGCAATGATGACAGAATGTTTTGTGGAGGTTAACTGACTTTTGCACCAATTGGCATTACTGGTACAAAGCAAAATGTATAGGTGTCTTTCTGCGACAAATGTTGATTTTCATCCACAATGCATTTTTTTCCAAACAATGTAACCCCCCTTGTAAAGATTTCTTCTGATGAATCATGTGACACCATATCCAATTGACATTATCTTGTGAATTTCAATTGCTTGTACCCTTCATCAGCCAAAAGCTTGATAACTGACAGCTGTTCAATTTTGGAGCATGCTTTTTGCTTGAATACTCATCTCAATGCCATGGTTTCATTTCTATAGACTACATTTGTAACAGCTCAGATGGCTGAGTGGTAAGAGCGTCAGCCTCTGGAGCTATAGATTTCGAGTTGATTCCAAGTCGGGTCAAACCGATGGCTTTACAATTGGTATTCACAACTTCCCTGCTTAATAGGGTGGTTTGAAAACAACTTTTTTTGGAATTTCAGCAGGGGTGGGGTCAAAAAACCTGGCAAATATGGAAAAATAAGATCTGCACAATTTTTTTTGGTAGCCTCCAATATCCAGCCGGCTATCCCCCAAAAAATGTCATCTGGGGGTCAAATGTAGTAAAACTCTCGAACGTACTGATCGTAGAAAGTTAGACTTAATTTTTAGCATTTGAGTTATTTGCTGAGTTTTTTTTCACTTTTTATTAGAGATACTTCTTGAGATTTTCTACAAGATAAATTTTGCTTTCTCCAACTTTTTGAGAAAGAAAAACTGTAGTTCTTGCAATATTACAGTATTACATAATAATATATAAAGCAAACTGGTAGTAAAACACGAACGTACAAAAGTTACTTAGAAATTTGATTAGGCAGTAGTTGACTTATGGTTGTTTGGATACAAGTTCTGGTAATTCACGTAGCGTTGACAAATGAGAAATAGTCACATTTACTATTTATGTTTTTAATCAGTTTTTGTGACTTTAGCTTTTGTCGAATGAGTCCATTTCTTCGTTTGAATGTGCTAACTGCTGCAGATGCTTCGATTATAACCTTTATATGGCGCTCTACCGCTTGATTGTGACATGGATGCTGGAGTTTTAAAGAAGTTTGCCGAATCTTGGCCAAATTTTCATCACGAGTATGTTTAATTGCGGGGGGTTCGTTAATTTCTGCCCAATTCGTGTTCACCATTTTGTAAAAAAACTTTAGCTTTGTTGATTTTTGGTCTATGAAATCGATGAACATTGCTTACATCTGCTTGTGTGATTCCTCATGGTCATCGCATTAATCGCCACCTTCTAAGACATCTGCAGGTATTACAACTCGCCCAATCTCTTGTACTCCTTGAATGGCAAGAATTTTGTTTACGGTCGTACAATGGACCTGGTAGTCTTCATCACTCAACATCGAAAGTAATACATTTTCAGGATGCGCAAAATATGAATTTCGTTCTTAAGTTTTCAAGGCTATACTCCTAGCAGCTCCATCAGTAAATTTCATAGCACAATCCAAGACTGCATGATAGTTCCTTGAACCTTCTGAAATTCAGTTGAGAAGCTTTATTTTAAACCAAGAGGGAGAATACACGTTTATGCAAAAAGCTGCTATAATTGCTAGATTTTTTGATGGTTTAACTTCGGAAACATACGGTCTCAAAATCCGGCAAGCCAGCATCAGCCATCGTGCATAATATAATGGTCCAACTTCAAGGAGCTCCATATCCCTGTCAACATCACGTATTATCACACACCAACAGAGCCGATAAGCATTAAACTGGTCTGTGCTCAAATTCTCCAGCACTGCATTGGGTATAGATAAGAAGTTTGGGTTTTAATTGGCCTAAATTTTGCAATACCCCAATCTGATACTTTATCACACAATTTCTTTCCAATTGGGATTGAAAACGAATCTGGAGCGGTTGATGTGCCATCTACAAGTAAAAAAATATCCCTCAGAGGCAATTCAACGCAGTGCAACAGACAGATACACCACTGCAAAGGCCTCCCAAGAAGTTGTTCAAGTTTTCTGATTGCTCCATTATATTCACCAGTTGTAATAGGAGTTCCATCACGTCCAGTTATTCTTAAATTATCTTCTAACGGAGTATCCTTAATTTCTTCATGAATAGATGCAGCAATATCAATTCCTTTTCCAGAATTTGGCATATTGTGGGATAAGTAGAATTCACCTGGCTCTCCTATTATGACATAGTGTTCTTCTAGTTTAACATCTCTATACCATTTTTCATTATTTTTGGATATCGTTAAGGTTGCATCCCTTTTGCCATCGGTGTATATCCCATCAACATATTGAAAATGCTGATCTTCTTCCTCTTGTATCTCACAGTTTATTTCTTTCGATTGCCAAAGTGTGGTCCATGCTATTCACCAGTCCATGGTCCATCTAAACGCTTGTGGCAAGTGCTGCTCCAACCCTATCAGGTAAATTAAATCGATCACAGCATTGAGGCTAGGTTGCGATACGATTCTTGGTTGCTCACAATCTGGCACTTTTTGAAGGTGGCTCAAAATTGATGGTATCAACTGAAGCAATGTTGCTCATTTCTTATTCTCTTTCACTGGCAGAAGATGGCATTGTTTCAGCAGAAGTTGAAGGCAGATCAGTCGAAGATTTAGAAACTGGATTGGAAATTCTTTTTACAAAACGAATGTCAGAATCTGTCAATTTTTCTTCGATATTGAGGCACTTAGCTGCTCTTGGGTCTTTTTGGTCTTCATAAAACCAGTATTCCTTCTCAGTCTTTTTTAACTTGTGCTTGATTTCAAGCTCTGTTCGTCTAGCCTTATCATAAACAAATATGTCAAATAGTTGCTGTGATTCAGTTACAAAATTTTTCACATTGTCAAAGTATGTTTCACCTCTTTGTTTTCGGGTATTTTCCAAGTTTACTTAGCTCTTGAATCAGTGCCATGAGTTTGTCTGTGACTACTAATTTGGTCAATGGATAAACTGCAGTGCATCCACATATCAATTAGTTCCTGAGCCACATCAAGAGCTGTTTCCCGCGTGCGCCAGTTTGTTTCATTAAGAGCCCTTTCAATTACATCAGATTTTGTAGGTAGTTGACCTCTTGGCAGTGTGTCTTTTGGAGAAAATGCAAGTTCATTATCTACCTCGTCTCTTGCACCTTTTCTAGTTAACATTCCAAATTACCAACACCAACAACTTAACTATAAATTTACCATAAACCTGCTGCATTGTTCAATATTTCTATTAAAGTAATGCCAGCATGTTTTCTCCGCATGTCCACCCAAGTTTTGTGCTTTATGTGTATATTTTTCCTAATCAATAGACTAGTAGTACTGCAGAATTTGCAAATGTTTTAAACTATGCTGTCATGCAAACATTTGGCCATTATTTTTACTTCACCTGTAACAAAGCTCATTCTTCATGTTCATTCAAAAAAGATATGCGTTCAGATGGTAACTAACAACTTGAAACTATGTACCAAGCATTACTCATAACAAATACCGGTAATTAATGTTGATAGCATTTCCAATACATTTTCATTGTATAATGCTGCAGATTGTATTTTTTGTACTAAACTTAATCTAAAGCATTAGGAAAAAATTTTTTTTTAGGGCGCATATATACAATGGGATGTTTTATCTTTTGCCACCAAAATCATCTTTGTCAAAAAGTCTCACAAACTGATCCTTAAAAGCTGAAAATTGAGTTTTTTTTTATTTTTTTCAAAAACTAATGCATTTAGAGCAAAACTTTCTTTTATGACGGATAAAAACATTGGTACTCTGCATCGTTTGACACCAAAACCAACTTTCTACAATGAGTAGTTAAGGAGTTCGAGAGTTTTACTAAATTTGACCCCCGCGGATGACTTTTTTTGGGGGATAGCCGGCTGGATTTTGGAGGCTACCAAAAAAAATTGTGCAGATCTTATTTTTCCATGTTTGCCAGGTTTTCTGACCCCGCCCCTGCTGAAATTCCAAAAAAAAGTTTTTCAAACCACTCTACTGCTTGATGCTCAGCATGAAGGGGACAGTGTAAAGAACAAGCTGGCAGGTTCACTTACTGTGCCGTTGGGAAAGGCACTTGGCGGGATTCCCCATCTGGTGTGCTAGACAGATGGCCGGTAACTCCTAAGCGTGTTCATATGGCGCACTGATCGCTTTGTGGAGATAAAAGAATACTATGCAACTAAATATAAATACGCCCTAAATTAAAGAGTCGCCATTGAGTATTACATTTAAAACATACAGTTCATCGTAGTAACAAGACAAATGGTGTAGCCATCCAAAAATAGTAGGCTTGGGACGAAATTGTTTTTGTTCACCTGTTTCTGCTCCTGGAGACTTCCCCAGATCCACAAGATTTGTTAATGCTACTGATGCAGTGATTGGGTGAAATGGTGAATACATACTTAGCTGTTTGTTTTTGAAGTTAATTTTGTGATTTGCACATTCATCTTGCCCTTGAATTCTTTTTAAGTTTTCGAAAATATTTTGATAGGAGTAGGTTTTTTCTCCTGTTTCTCTGACTTGACATCTGAAGACATTCGTAAAAACAAGTGCTAACTTCAAAATATGCGTATAATGAAAGTACAAGACATACTGATTACTTTAAGTACTGATTCCTGAAAAAATTTCAGGGTCAATTTCCCTCTTTGCTGCTATGCCATGTATTCGTTTAAATAGGGTAATTTTAATGGGTGTATAAAAAGCATTTTTAAATACACACTTTTTGAAATTTGTTTCAATAAAAGCCCATCATTATCATCGATGTAATGCGAGTTCACTGACAATCAAAAAAGCCACGAATTTGCTCGATGTTCAGGTGGTCTAATTTTAAAGTTGCTTCAACTCTTTGCCAATTTATAATTCAACTAACTATAAAACGCTATGATTTCTCCTTTTTAGGCCATAAAAAGTTTGGCAAAGACAAATCAAAAGGTATTTTATTGGAAAATTGACTTCCCGTTGAAAGAAGCTGCTTTTGGAGCTGGCGCTATCCTGTTACTCCTTGGTTCCAGCCCCAACAAATTAAAAATTTGAGCTTCTGGTGAGGCTCATGCGAAAATACTATACTCCTGCTCGAAGTAATACACGACTATTTGGCATTGAGACTCCTACTTTGGCTCCAAACCGAACCCTGTTATATCCCAGAGTTTGGCCACGCCATGAAGTCCTGTTTGACTTGAACACTTTAAACCTCAATTATCAAAAATCGAAGTTTTGCTACTTGACATGTAACACCTTCTGTAAATTTTCCGTGAACTCTTAAACCCCCTGCAACCTTTCTGTTCGTTGCCTTAAACCACTGCTAATCCATTGTAGAGCCTGTAACATACTATTTTTGTTGCAATTCAGGTTTGTTTTTATGTTTTGAGTACTCCTGTGTTCATAACTTCGAATAATACTTCGAAAGAATTTCAGTGCAGTTTTGTTATCCGAACAGTTCTTAATTATTTCCGAGTTTTACGTTTAAGTAGATTTGATCTAAGAATAAGTGGAGTTTTAAAGCACTATGCGTATTGGTATTTGAAAAAAAAATCTCAAATATTTGCGAAGTACAGACAATTTTGCGGTGAGGGGTAAAAAATATTTGTAAAATGTCTATATGGTTTAATCTAACTAAACTTTTTTTGCAGGTTTGTTAATATTTAATTGTAAATGCATAAAAATTAAAAAAGTATTGTGGTTGTGGTATAAAGATGAACGATTCAAATGACCCATTAGCTTTGTTAAAAGCATTGGCTCCTCTATTGAATGGTGATGGCGGTGTTAATAGCTCAGAAAATATGACAAGTCTGTTGCTGTAAGTTGTAAAATTGTTGATTTGAAGAAGGGCTTTCTTAGTTGTACCGGTATTTTTGTTCTTGTTTCGTGAGGAAGTGATAGGGGTGCAACAGTATGCATACAACGAGTTTACCAAAGTTGGGAACTAGGCGGCCACTTTTCTCAAAAGTGTTGAGATCTTCTTTCCAGTCACATTACTGGCCTACGTGCTGTGTTCTTCTCCACTCTGTACTTATGAGGATGGCTTCAAGCATAGAATCGTGATTGCCAATTTTTACTTCTGAGGTTAAACTTGGGAGTTTTTACTCTTCATAGGCCAGAAGCTATTCACTGCAGCTGTCTTTTTCGGTATCATCGCTATCAAATACTGTTAATTATACAAATACTGTTAATTATAAAGATTAGCAGCAGCTTGTTAGTTTTACCGTAAACAAGAGTCTTGTGTGTGATGTATTCATTCTCTTCAAGTTTTAGCGGTGTGTCTTTCGCGTATCTCTGTGTTTTGTCAGCCTGATGTAATCACGAGCATATAAAACAAAAATACTTAAGTTTACTTTTCAATCGTTTGGTCGATTTTGAATTAATGCTTATGAATAATTTCATTAATTATGATTTATAATTTCCTCATTTTTAGCAATATGAAAAATTCTTCTCATTTGGTGAGTCGATGCGTTTATATGAACATTTTGAGGATGACTAATTCTAAAGATGTTCTTGAAAATTTTATCAATGATGGCGGTTGGGCAATCGTAAATGCATGGTTGGTGGATGCTAAGACGTCTGAAAATCCAGACTTTATTCTTGAACTCTTAAAGGTAAACTTTAAAGTTATGTGTATTACTAATTACTATAATATATATTTATGTTATTTTTGTTTGATGGTTTGCAAATTTGTCAGGACAAGATTTATAATGACCTTCAGTGCCGGGAGAGAAAAAAATGTAGTCAGCGATTTACTTCAATAAAGATGCATTTTGCGATTTACTTCAATTAAATAGTTATTTGCAATGTGCCTATCAGTGTACTGTAGAGGGTGGTATAAAATGTTAGGCCTATGCCTCGTAATCGCGCTTTTGATATTGAAAGATTGAACTGCATATCAAACTTTTGTTATAGTGTTTTTCGGATAAGTTTACAAATATAAATTCAGGTTTTTAAACATCATTTTTACCCGTCACTGTCACTAAGGGGTTACTGCGGTACGAAATTACGTTACGGTACGGTTAGATTTTGGCGAAAAGTGCGATACGGAATTTCGTACG
Source organism: Trididemnum miniatum (assembly GCA_964006365.1). Taxonomy (NCBI): domain Eukaryota; kingdom Metazoa; phylum Chordata; class Ascidiacea; order Aplousobranchia; family Didemnidae; genus Trididemnum; species Trididemnum miniatum. Next base: position 13,948,972 of record OZ023234.1, on the reverse strand, counting down.
AAATTTTTAGGAAAAGTACGGTACGGAAACACGGTATTATTTATTTCCGTCCCTTACACTTTCCGTACCTGTACTCCAGTAATGCATGCTTTGCAAAACATACCGCACGTATGTTCTTAAAGGAATTACAAGGAAAATAATTTCGTATCGTACCTTAGTAACCCCTTGCTCGTCACAGACTGATTTCAATTTCTCCGTGTTAAAAAAAAATGGCAAGGTGCAAACTTTTGCGGGAAAATCAGTTAAACATGAATAATAAGCTTACGCGAAGTGAAACTTGAGCGACATACTGTATTGATTTTGTTGAATATGACCGCAAATGAGTTAAATTTTTCAATTGACTGTTTTTACTGAATTAATGTGTTTGTGATAGGTTGGTCAAGCACTTTGCGTAAAACTGTCCAGTTCTTTTTTCTCTAATCTCAATTTCATTATGTGCGGTTGCCTTTAGTAGCGCAAGTCTATTTTTGTCATGATGCAGCTGTCACCACTGATTAGCGTGATTTAAGTACGGATTTGATACATGAAAATAGCACTGTAGTGTATATACTTGTTGTAATCAAGTTCTTGAACGGTGAACGACTTGGCTGTAGTAAATATATTACAAGATTAAATATCAATATCCCACGACTGATACTTGTTGGCTTGTCTGTGGCACATCAAATCGCTTTATTAGGTTAGGGATTGTAAGATTTCTGATTGAATAATAAAATCTGTATTTGTAAAGGGTTATTCACAATAACGGCGGTCTGCTATGGGCTGGTTCTTCGCGATTTTCAATATATGCATGCGCTTGAAGAATTGGTAGAACGTGTATTTTGCTGATGGCTGTCATAAAAACAGACCGTACAGCTATAACTGCACGGTCTGTTTTATGATTTGTCCAAAAGAAGTTGCGCAATGTTTTTACTTTTTGTTGTACTCTAAGACAAGTTAGAGGGAGGTCCATCTTTCTGCAAAATATCTTCGGTTTATATGAAGGGACATAACCTCTAGTTTGCCGCTTTTATGCAACCAGTAAGTTTGTCGCAATCGCTGTACATCTTTAATAGCAGCAAAATTTTTAGTATCCTACTTAATGGCTGCATGATTGAGCAAATGTAGGTAACAGGTATATTTTTGCGTGTTGAATAAAAATAATTGACAAGAAAAGTGATGTAAGGAAAGAGGCTTCTAAATTTGAAGTGGGATGGTGAGAGAAGAAATGACTGAAGAGGAAACAGTATTAAAAGCAGGTGCAGGAGGAAAGAATAATATCGTCATCTTGCCAAGAAGCACATTGAATTGAAATTAGTGGTCAAAAATTCCGAGTAACTTATCCTGCAGAAATATGCGTTATGTAAGCGCATACTGCCAGCCTGTATATGTTGTAGCTTGCGTGCTTGCGAGTAGCAGGTGCGTTTTCTCACGAAGACATGAGTGTACTGCATAACGAGAACTACATTTTACTCTTCGTGGCAATATGTATTTAAACTTCTCGCAACTACAGTTTAACATATATATAATGCATTCGGTTTTCCGCGATTTGCCAGTCTGGAACTTAAAATTGATATAAAATGGCCTGTGTTTATACGGTTGGAGTGAAATAAGTCTGTGCTAAGACTACAGGTTAACCACTGGGTTGAGAGGTTGATTTTTATGAGCTATCACATTTTAATGGCCATTGGCCCAGTATGTTTTAAAAGCTTGGGGTCTGTATTGCATTATCTCTTGTTCTTACACTTTCCACATTTAACGCAGTGTTTGTAAACGTTGAAAAACTTACAATTTCTGCGACTAGTAAAGCTGGAGCTTATTTTGGAATTTAATAGTCTCGAAGATCTATATATATTTGTTCAAACTGCTTGCTAACCTTTTCAGCTGATAGGGAAGAGTTCTGCTATGGATTTAAAAGCTGAATAAAAAGCTTTCTCAATCTAAAAAGCAGTAACTACAAAATTTTTAAATGATGTTTGTTTTGCAGTTATTACAACAATTGCCTTTAAAAATTAATCATTTGAAGCAAAATAACACTCCTAAATTAGTGAAATCGTTTGCGAAATCAGCAAGCTGTTCAAGTAAGTAAACAATGGTTTATGATCAATAATGGTTGGGATTCAGCTGTTTCAAAAAGTGCTCGATGACGGAGTCAAAGAGATAGATCAGTAAAAATACCCCTTTCGCATAAACACATTGTATTTTTAATGCATTTTGTCTGAAAGTGGTATTTTTGCTGATAGTTTATATAATCTATTGATTTTAAATTACCAGGTAAAAGCGAGGCTCAACCTTCTCTGTCAAAGTGCTCGATAACTATCAGTAGCTAAAGCTTATACTATATTATAAGATAAAATCACTACATATAAACCACCACTACAGCCTGTTTCGCCGTTGTCGGCTCTTCAGGTGGTAAACGCGAATTTAAATTACAATTTCAATTTTGGTTTTCGTTCAGTGAATACTTGGTAAAGTTAAAATTTGTCATTCGTTAAATTGTTTTTGGAATGTGCTTCATACTACTATTATCACTATTAAATCAAGGGTGGGGTTATAATGCAGTGATATTTGAACCACGATAGAAATGTACGGCTTCTTGCTCTGGTGATGTTTTTTGTTGCCAGGGGTGTTGGTCGCATTTTAGCGGTATTTGCTCTTGATGTCAAGTTGTCCTAAGTTTTCTACTTGTAAATGTAGTTAAAACGAAATGATGAAAAACGTAGTCTTTTGTGAACTCAAGGAGCTTTAATATATTGAGTTCCAGTTTTGCGCTCATTCACGCAACCCAGAAGGGTTTAACTACCGGTAAGTTTTGATTATTGCTATCATATGTAATTAAAATTTCTCTTAACTTTTCAGAAGTCAAAAGTGTCGCTTCTTCTCTGATGACACGTTGGTTGGGTATTATTAAAAATGCTAGTGCGCCCACAGGTAAAAGACTTACGACAATTTGGTTAAAAAAATTTCAAAACATTTATTGGAGTTTGTTTAAATTCTTGTTCTTTCCACATGGCAATGTTACTGATGAAAACAACTCGAAAAATAAAAGCACGTTTGTGAAGTTCAATGCATTCTTAAATTATTATTGATTCCGTGGTATCTCGCTTGGTTAGAGGTAATGAGTTGAGTGCTGATGCATTTTTTGCTTTGCAGATTCGCTTAAAAAGAAAAATAAAGTTAAGTCGAAATCAGATAAAGTGGACTCGTCCAAGAAAGGTAGCTTACCATCAATTTCAAAACTGCCCTCAATGACAAGTTTTAGAAAAACAGGTAACGGTGAATGTGTGAAAATTGTGTAATGGTGATGACTGTCTTTATGGTGTTTTAACTATTGTTTTAACTCTCTATTAGCAACAATACTTGAGAGCTAGTAGTTTTAAGGTAATCAGTGCATTATCTTTCCAGGTCTGGAAGCTAACCAAGAACCTAAAAAAAACGTGAAGTCTGACAAAGGAATTTCGGGCAAACGAAGTAGTATTGACAATGACCAAAGTTCCTCAATTCCATTAAAAAAACCTAAACCCGAACCTCCTAAACCACAGAAAAAAAGTAAGAAAATTACGATTTTTTTAGCATAGATACGTTCTTATGATAAAAAGTGTTACACTGTTCATATTTTCGGTTAAAAATCGTTTTTTTTTTGTTTTTTCTGTATTTGTTTTAAAGCAGCCATTTTTCTTGCAGTTGCTATATCAGCGGGCTTTATGGATGCTCTCAACTCAGTTCCCACAGTGCCGAAGAGACTTCCAAAGCGTAAACCCGTTAATAAGCCGAAAACAACTCCTGCTGGTTCTAATCTGAAAGATAATGCTAGTCCTTCACACAATAACTTTGTATCTGGAGAAGGTATGTTGTTTATTCGCCAGATGGATTGTGCCCTTTATTTATACATTGATCTTTTTAGCTGGTGACTTTGATGGCAGCCCGGATGCCAGAAATAAGAGCCCTTCTCCTGTTCCTTCACCTGTTGTGCCTGCAAAGCCGAAATTAACCAAATATGGAAAACCAATGAAATCCGTGAGATGGGTAGCTGACGAAAGACTTGAATCAATTCGATATTTTGAGAAAGAAGAAGGGGAGAGAGGTGATATTATTTTCCACTATAGTGCACTATGGCCCAAGAAAGTGAGGAAAGGTCGAAAGTGTTTAGATAGCTTTTGCGATTTCTGTTTTTGTGTATGCGTCAGACATAAGGTAAGTAGTTGGCGTGTTTTGAATTATGTACTGTTTTGTATGATAATGTCGTTTTTTCAGTACATACAGGTACTTTCATCGTTTTGTCGGGTCGAAGTGGCGCCAAGTCGGTAAAGATATCTGGTTTTGTCAACCAGAACTGCTACCAAGTAAATATTGCATATTTTGCTAGCATTGTTATAATTGTAATTATGTGTCCGATGCACTGTGTTTTGATCGAGGTGTACGTGTTTCGCAATACCCGGCAAGACATTTGTGCAATAAAATACTGGACAATTTCTATTTGTACCCTAACAGAAGAACAGTTGCCAGTGTACCAAAGAAACTTTTGCAAGTTGGACTTTCAAGCAGGTCTAGTCTAATAAAGTGTTTGTGAACGTCCATGTATCTAGTAAACGGAGTTCGCTAGAAAAAGAAGGATTTCCTTTAAATGATGATAGCTTACCTTTCTAATTAAGAAAACGGACTGCGGTAGTATGTTGGTGACGTCATATCGTGAGTATTCGATTCATTTTTACACCGATTAATTTACGATGCAAGGTGTATAAGTAAGCTCAATGGTGTTTCCTAGTTATGACAGTAGATTAAAAGCTTTTCATGAAAAGTTTTAGCTAAAACTCCGCCGAAAAGTTGTGGAAAACACGAAGCTTTGTGTTAGAAGTTGTGGAAAACACCAAGCTTTGTGTTAGCTTGTCATTTTCATCTCACATATGATCTTAAGAAATTTAATCTTGTGCAAAAACGCTCTTTAACAAAACGGAGTTTAAAAAGAAGTATTTTTCCATCGTACAAGTTAGTAGTAGTTTCTGTGTAAATTGATTTAAAATTTGGCGCTTTTGCTTGATGCTTTTAATCGTTTAAGGTTCACTAATGACAACTGTAAGTATTAAAACCCAATAAGTCCAATGCGTATTAACCTAATAATGAATTTAACCTATGGCTTGGTTTTCGACCTTTGTTTTATTTGGTCTGTTGCATGATTACTACTATTAATGCACCCTTGCTGTTTAATCATTGTTCAATTATGCAAGAGACGTACATACTCAGATCTCGGTGCATACCAAAACGTTAGTCACCCACGAAATTTGAAGTACCGGCGTTGGTACTGGTATTAACAGACAGGTGTTAAAACGTGAAAGTCCACTGTTTTCAGGTAGTGATATGGTGCTATTGCTATTAATGCAGTATCAATTCTACACGAAGTAAAAGTTACAAAATAGCCTCAACTAACTTGTTTCAGAGTCTGGTATCGAAATATTCAGTACCGGCAGGCCGTTTCGTTACAAAAATAATGTTACATTTGTCAGAGAAATAATAAAGCTTTAGCTTCTGTGCAAGCGGCTAGCACACTGCGAAGCAGTAGCATCATTGCAGTGGTTATCTCGGTAAATAAAATCATTAGTGGTTTCTCAGCAAAATCTTATATCAATATTCGATAGGCATGCGATATCCTCAATGGCATTAGCACTAGACTTTTGGATTACGCGATATGCAAACGACTTTGGCATTTTTGAAGAACGTTAGGTACCTAAAAAAGCCTTTGATTTATTGTTGTAGAGAGTCTTATCGCGTTTTAAAAGAAACTCAAAAATCCTATGCACATTCCCACTAGCGTAGCCATGGTTTTGCAGTGGGAAGGGTTTTTGAGAATGACGTCACATTTGACCATACGTTTTATACAGGAGCGAATGCAGAAAGTTTTGGTGGGGAGGGGGGTGTAGTTTTGAATTAGGTTGAATATTAACTAAATACAAAGACGTATAGACCCGAAAACGGGCGTAAATAAGCCTTTTGAAAATGTTTCATGTCAGGGGCGTATTCAGAATTTTTTTCAGGGAGGGGGCACCAAATTTCGTCACTTTTTCAAGCGCAGTGTTTTCCGGCGGAGTTAATTTTAGACAACTTGAATACCAAAAACGACTCTAAGAGGGGTCCGGGGGCATTCTCCCCCGGAAATTTTTTGAAAATTTGCATATTGTAATAGCCATTTTAGTGCTTTTTAAACAATTTTTGGGGAAAGTTCGTCACATTTTTGGCTCCTAACTTTGAATGCTTCATCAATGATGCATTTTCTTCCGAAATAAGTATCAGAAAAAGAAATATGTATGACGTCATTTGAGGCTCAATGAAGGGTTGTAACCCCCTCCCCCCGTGGCTACGCCACTGCACATGCCGGATAGAAAGCACCTAGACATTTCAAGATTGGTTTATTAACTTTGTTACCGTTGAGAATGCATTAACACGGCTGAATCTGGTAGCATTTTTAGCATGTATTGTTTCGCGTTATCCAATTTTGGAACCTCTTTTCTGTGCTTTTACAAAAACATAGATTCGGCCCTACAGGCGACAAATTGTAACCCACTCGGCCTTCAAAGAATGCGTTTTGAGTTGAATTTTTAGCTGATTCTGAACATAAAAATGAAATTGCAGAAAATAGGTATGAATAACAGTACAAAACCAATAAAATACTCAATTTTATGATATAGAAATAGGTACTCTTAAGATGCCAGGGTGGGGATTACCCATTGGAGGCCTTGTGAACTTGGGAAGACCGATCGAGTGTGACAAAGCAAAAGCCAGTGTGCAGAAACGATTTGGAAATTGCTTAAAACTGCAGTTTCGGACAAACGTAATAGGTTTATTGTCAGTTTAAACAGTTGCAAGGGACTGCATAATGTTTGGAGTACCGTATTTTACGGACCATAAGGCGCTCCGGATTGTAAGGCGCACTGTCAATAAACTGGTAAAATTTTATTTTTGTTCATACATAAGGCGCACAGGGCTATAAGACGCACAGGTTTTCAAGAAGTATCGGGTAACATATATACTGTATGCGTCTTGGTCGACGTGAGCATTCAAATTGCATAAGGCGCTACCTGGTTCATACATTAGGCGCACGATCAATTTTCGCGAAAAAAAAAAAGATTTTAAGTGCGCCTTATGGTCCGTAAAATACGGTACAAGAAAATTCTCGTCAGGCGTCAGCCTTGATATGCACAACCACTCGAGGGCGAGGCTAGAGTCATTCGACACTTAAAGACTTTTATTACATTGCTTATAAAAGATCCTTCAAGCCATTAAAGTTTCTAAACGATGGTTACAAGATTTTACTGTTAGAAGATGTAATTGGCCAATGAATTGTTAGATTTAAGACTGAAACACTGGGCTTTGTTTGTTAACTTCCCCGGTGCCTGTCAAAACGCCTTCGTCATAAAGAAATAACCTTTTATGACATCGTAATCCGTACCTGTAATCAGTTTTAAAATAGTATTTCACGTAGGAAGAATATCTAAAGGCTTGGAACCGGTCTTCGCAGTGTTTTTGGAGGTTAAAAAAATAAATTTTATTGGAAGGTGTGAAGATTGCACTAACGAGACCGGTCGAAGTGCCGCTGTAAATGAATGGTGATTGCCTGTAGAGGCCTCTAGTAGTCTAATATAGTTAGGCTAGCTTAGTTGTGGGTAATATTCCAGACTCCCTCTCTTGGCTTTGTTGTTTATGACTGGCTTACGCTTAGAAGAGGAAACAACCTAGAAAAGAAATGAGGTTGAAAGATTGAGGATAAGCTATGCGATCAAAAGTCCTTAGTGTGCAATGTGCAAGAGTCCAACCTAAAATTGGCTGTGCATAGCGCGGCTGACTAGACATAAAAAAGCTTTGAGCAATCCTGGTTATCCCTTAATTTAGAATTTCTGAATCTAAGTGAAGAGGTTCTACATTTTTTGAAGCGACCTGAAAGTAGTTGAAGTTCAAGTATCATTTCGCACCGCAAGCTAATCCTAAACACGAGTTCTCGACTCTTATTGTAGGGTAGCTAAACCAAAAAGCAAACGCGAAAACAGCTTTCGTGAGCTCTGTGACATTGCAGAGCCCTGACATAGCATATTTATTTACAGTTTTTGGCTCTTGAGAATTTTTTGGTGGCTAAACTTATTAAAGAAATTTAAGGAAACAATTCTGGAGAGTTATTAGGCGACCTAGCTGTGGGTCCAGAGGCATGCGTTTTTAACCATTGCCCTAATGTAACCACCGGCTGCATTTATAGAATAAAAATGAAATGTTGGATCATATAATTAGCTGAATTTCGTTTTGGTTTGTGCGTAATACTTCGCTGAGTAATCCTTTTTTGGTCCAACTTTTATACAATAGTTGTGTTTCTGCGAGCTTCGTAAAACCATGCATTATGGTCCTAACGTGGCCTTGTTTTAAGACGCGGGTATCCATAGTTGCGATGTCTCTGGTTAAAGGTCACGGGTCGTAAACGAGCGAACTAGTGGTAAAAAAATTGATCAATTACGGTTTAATTTCTGTAAAGTAAATTTATTACGCGAATTTCTAAAAGATTACCGGTATGCGATGGAAAATGTGTTCTTTGTTCACAGTGCTGACAGAGAACGTATTTGGACTGTGTGCTTTCCACAAAATACTTAACTGTGTAGGCCTACTGCGTTCATATTGTTGAGCTCTCGTTCCCAACTTACACCAAGCCATGTTTTAAGCTGCATTTCTTGATAATTTAATTTATTCCTGTGCCATTTAATTAGTCATAAGAAAATGAAGCAAAAACCACAGTGTGTAGTAAATTTTTCAACACCTTAACTTTAAACTTGCGGAGAATTCTGGGTGTTTTTTGATCAGGTCTTTCACTCAAATTGAATCATTTGTTTTTTACTTCGTCTGGTAAAAGTAGCTTATTTAGTTCACTCTGTCCAAGTTCATGTGTAAAAAGAAAACTTAGCCGATACGTACAAATTTTAGATGAAAAATTTTGCTATTTGTTCAAGACGAGAGTTTGACAATTTGAATAAGTTAAATGGATTGGTACCAGTAGTAGGTTAGGAAACTGATCGCGTGAAAATATAACCGTGTTAAGCAAGATTTTGAAAAGCAGCACCCTAGCCCGAGGAAAAGAGCAGTCCTGTTTTGATAGACTGCGATTAGTGATGGCCTTACTCTAGGTGGGCTTCTGTGCAAGGCATGGTAGAAGCATAATGAAATGCAAAAGACGAGTTTTGGGGCAACAAGTCAATTTCGGAGTGGAGGGGGCTAAAGAGTCTTGTAAATTTCGTTATGCTGTGCATATTTCTAGATTTCCAAAATTGCAAGTTAAAGCACTTTTAATTTGTACCACCCCTAAACATCCTGGACCCGCCCCTAAGTTACCCCTTACATAGTGGTTAGTACTCCCGGCCTAAATGATATTTGGAGAAAGTACAATAGCATACTAGGTATTCGCTAGAAAGAAATTTCACAAGGGGATGGCATCTTCGAGTAGCCTCTGGATTGTGATGATTTATAACTCCACATTATTGTGTACACCTTTGAATTTGAATGATGTCGTGGGCGTGGCATGTTTAGTTTTTCGCTTTTGGCTCCATTTTTCCTCATAATTTTTCGTAACTTTGTCATGTAAGAAACGAAACAATTGTGCAGTTTAATTTGTAGATTGCACTAATAAATCCTTAAGAAGTTACTCACCTCCGTTTAAAGCTTGGCATGCACCTCTTTGTGTTTGCTCGCAAAGAGCCCTTATCGGTAGTAAAATAAAATCTATCACTGCTTGCAAATAGTAAAATAAAATCTACATGTGCGTAGTTGGAACTGCGCTTTTCAAAACCTCAACTGAAAGATTTTTGCCTTCGGCCTGCAAAGATTGCGTGTTACATTCTCCAGGCAAATCAGACATTCTGAACTTTTTTTCCTATTAATGAACCATATACTTTCAATTGCAATTTTATGTGCAGAACATAAACACATTCGAACCTAAGTCTGGTGATAGAATATGTCAATATTCAGTTAGTGGAAATAAGGTTAGCACTGCCGATAATAAAGTTTATAGAAGTACATACTGGTGAACATAGCCGTTTTGTGCCTTATTTAATAGTAATTGTTCTCTCGTCGCGTTATGTTAGTTCGGACGAAGGTTATTTCGTTGAAAGTACTGCGATGAAAAATTGGACAATATGGTACGCTGTAGCACGAAAGAACTGAAGCTATTGTGAAGCGATGACGCTAGTTGTTTGATGAAGAAAAAAAGCGCTTACGTAAGTCGATATCACGAGTTCATATGAACGGTGACGCTGACGCTAGATCTAGTTGATGAAGAAAGCTCAGATCAGTGATCAGTAGCACGTCGAATTTAATCAAAGAGAACTCCTTCTTTCGAAGAATCGGTATCAAATAAGAAGTTTTGTTATTACAAAGGTAAAGCACTAGCAATATCGTTTGATGAAAACAAAAGGGCTGAAGTGATTTAAAAATTTGTAGATTTTGTTGCGGGTTCCAGACAAAGAAATTGGTAGAAAAGGTTAAGTACAGTGGTGACGTGGAGGTTTGCCAAACAGTTTTTCGCCAGTTGCAGAATAAGTTAAGTTGATTTTAGCTGCGATAAATGTTCCAAATTTCTTGCATAACAATCTGTCTCAGCATAATAAATTAGCCATGCAAGGCAAGCACTGGGACAGGAAGAAATTCAAGCAGACGAATGTTACGTTTTTAGCTTACGAAGCAATCTTGGACGAGTAGAAAGCAACTTCTTGCACGCATACAGTGATATTGAAGTAGAGCAGTCTCATAGTAACGTAGTTTGATTTTTTTAGGTGCTTCCGATTTCCTTGCCTAATCTGTCTTGGCATATTAGACTTAGCCGTGAAAGTATGTGTAAGGACAGATAGAAAGTCAAGCAGACGAATGTAACGTTTTGAGCTAACGAAGTAATCTTCAACCAGCAGAAAGCAGTTTCTTGTACGCATACATGTTGTTGAAGTAGAGCAGTCTAATAGTAGCATAGTTTGATTTTTTTAAGCACCGAAAGATGTAAGAAATACCGTTAGACAAAACTTGGCCAGATTCAAAAACTTATGCCAAGGTTGTTGCATTTACACCGTATATCATCACCTTCGTTCTCACAACTCGGATTAAGTCTCGAAGGCATTATAAAAGGGACGCATTGATAAATGACTTCACTATTTCTATCGGAATTTGCTTTGCTGCCTGCATAACTATGCATGTACAAAACGAACGATAGTTGTTGCGGTATGCTTTTGAGCTTTTCAGTGCCAAGCAATGCGGCTACCCTTTGCTTAGTTGCGTGCACACATTGGTTGACTGTTTTTGCGCAATAACGGTCCGTACAGCATTTGCTTACTGAGAAGTGTAACGCCAAAATGCGTACGGTAGTCGTTAGTAAAAATGTTTACTTGCTGACTAACTGTGCTTGTGACTGTACAGAATGTTGTGCCCGGTGCTTTATTGTGAAATAAATGTTTACAATTTACGAGTGAAATGGTTTCTAATGAGAAATGCAGTAGTTAGATAAACCTCTGAAGTCTTAGCTTTGCCGTGACAAGCGATGTAGAGCGATACTATCTCAGCGCTTTTTTAAGATGAAGCTTACTTAGCTAAATGCTTCATGAATAGTTATATTTTCAAATTGATGGTTGTAATACCAAATCCAGACCTCACTATTTGCGCGAAGCGGCAGGTATTTTTGGCTGTTAGTAAACTCCATCTAAGTGAACTAACGCTATCGAATCGGTATCATACTTTGATATACCCGTATCCGTAATTATTAGCTTATGTAGTTTTTATGCGTTTGTAAATCAAGCTTTGCATGGATGTGGTTCCAATACCTGTAACCGGTAGTAGGCCTATGTGGCACATAACCGTTTAGGGCATGCCGACTTGCTAGGAAGTAAACACTCCCTACTACGTGACGTCATGGGTGAACCTGCAATGTGACAGATTGTAGCCTTTATGACTGGATGTATGCTGCATTTGACTAGAAAATGGTCAAGTAGCGATGTCGGTAGGCCTACATTCAACTAACGTACTGTTTTACTCAATCCAACAACAGAACTATTTAAATCTCCTTTAAAGAGTTGCGGTTGCTATTGTTTCAAAAATTTTTAAAAAAAGGTGGTGAAAGTTCACGTAGGACGCCGTAGGGACCATTTTAGTAAAGTATTATTTGGCTATCCCAATTGCTGCCACAAAGGGTATCTACAGTAACGTTCAAGTAGAATTGTGATCGAAGATTACATTCGTGGCTTTGCTTAGTTGCTAGATTGGTAATCCGGGACATTGTTAATTGCTCACCATTTGCACAAATCTGTAGACCTACCTGCACAGCTAGGTCAATATATAACAATCCCGCAATTCTATTAAAAACGAGACGTGTGGCAACCTTAGGTCCAAACCCCCAGCTATTCTAAATTAAGCAATAGGCTATATTAGTTTGCACGAAGGTATAGGCATTGCTAAGTTCTGAGGTACCTATAAGTATTCCTTCAAGCACATCCGCAATAGGCTTGCTTCCACTGCAAGGGACTGTATCTTCGCTGAGGCTGCTCGAATTTCTATTTTTGGCTTTGACCATAGACTCTACGGTTGGGTTTTTGCTGTGTCACCGGATAACGGTCCGTCGCTGGACATCATCGGACTTAAAAGGCTTCTTAACTTTGTACAGCTTTGGCCTTGCCAGCGCTGCTGGTTTCGAATCGATATTGAACTTTCGCCACCAGTACGATAAGCAGACTGATGTACACAAACTTCTATTATTGCAATATAAGCCTTCCAACCACTGTATCACCTTTGTTTTTTAACTATCGAAAGCGCTGAAGTTTAGTTGAGCCAACAAAATATACCGGTATTTACTCTGCATCGAAAATTATGTAGACGAGGCGTCCTTTTCGAAAGAGCCTGCATTTAGGTTAGATTTTAAAAGCTGTGTTTAATTTACTGCTAACGCTTTTTGTTACAAATAGTCAGAAATTCTGAACAAATATTACCATCTAGATGTAAATGACGTCTATAAGAGTAGAGTACTTAACCGTGCTTAGCACGGTGTTTGAAGTGCAGTGCATTATTTATTTTATTTAGTTGCATATTTATCCTCCTATCACGGGAAAGCGATCAATGCGCTATACGAGCTCGCTTACGAGTTGCCGGCCATCTGTCTACCACACCAAGATGGGGTAATTCCGCTAAGGCTTTTCCAACGGCACAACAATTTCCCAACGGCACAAGTAAACTCGCCGGCTTGTCCTCCACACTGTCCCTTCTATGCTGAACGTCTAGCAGGGAAGCTGTGAATACCAAATTTAAAGTCTTGGTTTGACCCTACTCGGAATCAAACCCGAGTCTACAGCTTAAGAGACGGACGCTCCATACCACTCGGTATCATTACTTTTGAACACAGTTTTTACAACCATAGGCTAACGTGCTAAGTGTAGGTTACTTGCAAGCTGCTGAAAGAAAAGCTTTTAGATTTTATCTGCTGTAGGTTTTGAGCTATTATTCGTACCGGTAGTGCATATTTAACATCGGTAATCGTACAATTAGGTAACGTTTTCTTAAACGCTCACAATGTTTTTTGGGACTATGTTGGGAAATATAAGATGAGCTACTAACACTTTCGACCTATCCTCGACTTCACGAATCGTGTAGCATATTATTTACTATAGGCTAGAGTAGGCCTAATAATATGTATGGAACCGTGCTTATAGTCGTAATGACTTCTTTCAACAGTAGGTTTTCTTTTTCAGTTAACGTAACGACCCAAAGTTTCAAAGATGCTCTACGTCGAGAACGCATCTCGGAAAGACAGAAGTTGGGAGACTTTCATCATCATGGTGAAGGGTCATGGAAGAGACCAAAGTTGATTGATTTACCACCACCTTTAGTTGAAATCGGTTGTAACAGGTAGGCTGTATATAGTTAGCGCTTATGTTTACTGGAGCACAAATTTTCATGACCAACTCTTTCTTCAGTGTGGAAAAAGATATTCAATTAGAACGCGAAAAATCGGTCCTTCAGGAAATCTTTCTTTCGCTGGAGATGGTGCCGGATTTTCCAGGTGAACCTGATCCAGAGCCTTACGAATTGGTTCCGCCCAAAATCATTCCTACAGATGATGTAAGTTTCTAGTTTTTTGGATATGTAATTGTGGACACCACCGAAAGCCCAATTTGAAATAAATAATAAAACAAGTCAACAATGCATCAATATCATAATGTGGTTTATCTTATAGCCGAATGATCCTGGACCTATTTCTTCTCGGTCTCCATCGCCAATGGGTGATTACAGTGACAATCTGCCCAAACTTGATGACAATCCTGATCTTCTAAAGGACAAGTTGAGAGAAATTATTCAAACGGCAACTGGTTGGTGTATAATTAGATTCTGCAGTAATTTTGATGCTGTTACACCAAAAATTTTTAGCGAAAACGAACGAAGCAAATATACAGATGGATGACGGATCTTCTCCAACTACTCCACAAGAGATGAATTATTCTCCGATGATGCATAATGGCGATACTAACATGGTATATCCAGGTGGACCTCCAATGATGCCTCCTGGACCTAGCAGCTACTTTCCAAGTGATCCTAATATGCCCATGGGCCCGCCTTCAAACATGTCAGCACCAGGCGTGTTGATTCCTCCCCCAGGAGCACGTAGCGAGCGTTTTAGTGCACCAAGCTGGGGACCACCTCCAGATGTTAGACATTATAGACCTTCATACATGGAACCTCCTGGCGGTGGCCGCCGACTACCACCACCTCGTTTTCATCATGGATACAGAGACGAACATGCGTGGAGGTCGAGAGAACCTTGGAGGGGCCAGGGGCATCGCATACCCGGTAAGAATGAAGCTGCAACTACAGCTGCTGCTTTCCTTATTTTCCTCTATGCAAAAATCTTCAGTGTTATGTGCTTTAAAATAAATATTTTTGTTTCGCATAATTTTTTGAATTTTACTTCTTATGTTCTTGATCATTTTTTGATGCCGTTCAGTGATATCGTACAACATTGCAGCGCGCGGATGACAAAATACTGTGCAATTGCAGGCTTACCATGCGGCGACGGCTTTTAATGACTAAACCATTGATCAATCAGCTAGTTAGGTTACACGTTGAGCTTGCATTGGATTAGTAGTAAGTTGAGATCTCTGTGAAACAACCTAATACATCTGCTCTTCACAAGTGTTTTTTCGCTGAACAAATTTTGCAAAATAGGGCCAAGTGATGGCATTTTTTGCCTTGCATTTCGAATAGGCTGACAACCGCTGATGACGGAATCGGTCCACTGCCTGCCGGTTAGATTGCCTTTGCTCACAACTTTATAAAACTCACTTCCAAGAAAACTGCTGCCTTTTCGTCGAACGAACTATCATACGTCGCAGGAGCGCGTAGACCTCCTTATAAGGGCTATCACCGTTCTTAGTAGGTGAAATACCCATAACATTAGCTCGAAATGCACTTTCAAGGTGGTCCAGTTCGTATTCAATTGGAAATTCATTCGCACTTTTTCACAGCTGTGCGCACAATCTGCGCAGTGCAGCCTTGTCCATGAGATTGATGTTGTCCATGGTAATTTCTCATACATCTTAGGCACTTAAAAATAAAGTCGCTGCTGGCCATACACAGCTTAAATTACCTAACAAGAAAGTATGTTCACTTGAAAGAAATGCATTAAACAGTTTTACATTATACAGGCATTTAGGGTTAACAACGTAAAAAAATATGGGCGATGCTCTGTTAACATCCTTTAGCTTAGCGAGAGATAGTGGGGTTGCAAGGTTGTATAGATTTAATTTTTTCTGGATTTATCCCCTTTACTTATAATGGCAGGCCTTCAAACAGAGGCAGAGTGCCATTGCCGCCCTCCTAGCATATTTGAATAGCTACCGTGTCTAACTTAGCATCAAAAAACGTCATCAAAAATTTTGTGATTTATATTACTAAATTTGTAATAAATTTAGTAATGTAATCACATAATTTTGCGGCCAGTGGCGTAGTCAGTTGGGGGGGAAAGGGAAGGCACCGAGGCACTACCTCTTTTTTTGACGTACGTGTGATGGCTTTTGTTTTAAAAATTGGTCACTAGAGACGGATAAAAACGGGGCTTCTCGTTGTTTAAATCGGCCCTGTCCGCCTCCCCCTATCATTTTCGCTGGTTACGTCTTGGTTGTGGCACACATTTAGTTACTTAGTAGATAATTATGTATTGAAAGCGCGGAGAATACGAAAACAAGCATCTCGAGTCAAAACTAATCTTCTGGTATCACTACTGACTGCTGGATTGCACTTTCTGCTTTTTAAACTATTTGGAGTGGAAGAACGTGATGTTGCATTAAAGGCGTTTGAAAGTAGTGCAGAAATACATGCCACATTGCAGCGAGGTTAAGAAGAAAGTTGGCCTAAATCCGGAGAAAGGTCACTCAATGAGTATCTTGTGGTGTTTGCCCGTAAGCTGAACAGGCTAGAGCCCCACAAATCATTCAATATCATTAAGAAAGAATGTAAAACGCGTTTTGCCCTAATTCAAGTTTTACTACTTCCCTCTGCTTACAAAGTATGTTGGATTTGCAATTTTGAGTTTGTTGGACTAGAGCTCTACGGTTTACCTGTTGCCTTAATAATAATTAGTCCATTCTTCTGCGATGCGGCTTCCAAGTGACATAATTTCGCTCACATGATACAAGTAACTTATGATAAATGTGAATGTTACAGCTACACACTTCCTGGTCGTTTGTTAGTCGTAGCATACGACACGCTTCAATTTCATGCTGAAGTAAGCCGTACATGCCTTGCATTCGTAGAGTTTGTGACGTCATCAAGTGACTTGCAATCGATTTGAAAAGCGCTGTACGAACGGCTTTCTATAACGTCATCATGTGACTTGCAGTCGATTTGGAAAGCGCTGTACGAACGGCTTTGTACATAGCGCTGAGAAGCCTTTGAATATCCGCTTCGCAAAGCTTTTCTCTGTAAGAATAGTTCCGTAAAAGCATGTAAAATCAATGATGTCACCTGAACAAAATCGATTCAAGCAAAGCCATAGTTGCGTTGAAGATAAAATAAGCCATTGCAAATACTACTGAGATTATTAAGTTGAGCAGTCATAGAAGCAAACTAAGCACTTTAGCTTGTACCGCATACAATCATGCTAGGCGAAGTCCACTAATATGAGACCACTTTGCGCATTATATCAGCTTAAATTTGTTTTTATTTTGTCGCAGTCAAAAGGGCATTTTATTGAAAAGCTTATTAACTATTTGCTTGTAACTATTTCCTGTATGTGAGACGTATGTTTTTCTTGTAAGCTGCTTTAAAATTGCTAAGGCTGTTCTGTTTTATTATAAACTGATATATCGTACATATAGATGCATTAGAACGCCGATTATTATCTGGACTAATTAAAACCAAGTGTGGTTTGAATAAGTGAATTGTTCTGGTAATAATCGAACAACGTGCAATATTAGGAATTACATCATCACGGGTACATTACGTAGCACACCTACATTGTGATTTATTGTATATTATTAGCATCGGAACTTGGAAGTATAGTAATCATTCATTTTTTTTTGTTTTAAACTTGTCACTCTTATAGTCGCTGGCATTTTTTGTCGCACAGCATTGCAAGATAGACGTTTCGAATAACCGGCACTCTACTGTACTTTTTTCTAAACTTAGCATTGTATGTTTGTAGGTGGTTGGCCCGAAGGCAGAGGAGGCTATCGAAGATGATGATAGTGTCTTCCACTTGCGGTGTTACTGAATATAATGCCTAGCGGGATATGAGAAGGAAGAGATGATGTTCCGCTTGTCGGCCCAAGTTGCAAAAAATTTGACTTCATCGTTTTGTGTGGTGCAGTTATGTTTTGACACTGTGTTTACACCGACTTGGAAAGGGTGGTGTGCACCTACAAGGTGTTGTCTGCTATTACCATTGCTGTGTTTTACATCGTGAGAAATGGCCTATGCTGGTCGTGCCATTCTTTGCCTTTTTCAACCAACGTTAACCTAATGTCATTTCAACATGTCTCGTAATGCAATGTTGCTATCGTTCGCATTGCTATTATTAAAACAAAAGTTTCCATTCATTTGCGGGTCCAGGGAAGAATAAGGGTAGGCTTCTCAAGACCCCTCAAATTTATATTTAAATATGTTACCCTCAACAATACTTCATAAACGACAAAACTGCCCAGCAGTAAGCGTTTTTTTGATACTAGCTCTCTTTCAGAAAAATTTTTCGATATGCCCTTTAATTCTATTAGCACGTCATATAAACTGCCAGTATCGTTCGACATTCGCCTATTTATTGCAGGTTTTCGTTGGTTGAAATTTTTGCTTTTTGATTATTTTTACATTGAAACAAAACTGTCTTGAAAGCAAGCTTTTCCCATTTGCGTATGGAACGCTTTAGGATGATACAGGTAGATCAGCAGATTAATTTAAAAGTTTAGTGTAGAAATTGCTAATTTAGGAAAAATTGCTACGAATTTGGTGAGTAGCCTAGGTTTGCAAATCTTCGCTTTTTGCGTGGGAAAGTTTTTCGAGCAAATGGATTTTCAAGGAGAGTAGCCTACTACGCGTGAAGGTGGTATTATTGCTATTTTTAGTGTAAGGAATAGCTCCAACTCCATTAACTACCAGAACTCTCGAAGAACTGCTTCTGTTTTAGCAGATCGAAGCATCAGTTTTGCTAAGAGTTTTAGCCACATTATACAAACGGCAGAACTAAGTGCTTTCGATCTGCGAGGGTGATATCGTATGTGAAGTTTCTAAACAGATAACATGAGCCGAGCAGTCTGGATCTTCAAGCCTAATTGTAGGTGTAAACCTTTAATTGACAAGAAGAAGAAACTTCGAATTTTTTTGAGTTGGGCCTTTTTTCTCTTTAGTTCAAAAACATGCCATTGAATATCAATTTTTCAAACAATTCCTGCGAGGAAAGTCAGATTTTGGAGCAGTGCTTCGTCATTTCATGTTACTATTTCTCTCGTTACTATTCCCCCTTGGTAGGAAAGTCGGTCATTGAAATTTCGGAAAACAATTGCGTGAGTACCTGTAAGCTCAGATTTTCAAAAAGATGCCCAACCAAAGAAATTAATTTCGTTCTATTCAGAGCGGTTGTAGTGGTCTTAAGCGGCTTACACTTAAAAATGAATGCGTCTGCATCCCACTATGTCGTACTTCGCTTTTTACGATTTACGGCAGCGCGATATTTAAATTTACGCTTTCAGCCCGTGGGTTTTCCGCATCATAGGCAAATTTTCAGCAACGTAGCCTACTTAAAAACAGCTTTGAGATCAAAAATTTAATTTTGAAGCTTGCGCAAGATTGTTTTCGGGACTGACTGACTGATGTAGACTGATTAATTGTCGAATTTTGCGCCTCGTCAACAGTCATATTGTCGAGTTCTTAGTTAAATGCTTTTGATTTATTTCATCATTTGAAGTAAAGTGTGTTTAAATTTTGTTTGTGCTATCTGTAATTTGTGAATTTGTGTGGTTTTCTGCTACGTGTTTTTTTTTAATAAAAAAGAATTAAGTTGATAGCATGTGTGATGTAGGATTGGGTTGGGCTATCTTTTTTCCACAAACGTTCTTGAACAATGTAATTGCCAATGAACTGATTTATGACATGACGTACAATGTGAGCTGTACAGCATAGTATTCAAGCAATTAGCGTTATAGTTGGGCTGTGGAATTACAGGAAACATGGCTGTAGAGAACCCATCGCACTTAATTCATTCTGCATTTCCATTTTTTGTTTGGTAGAATTTCCACAAGAGCTCAGCCCTTACCGTACCTCACTGCTGCAAAAAAAAAATATTTCAAAAATTCCTGGATCCATCTTTGATGCCGTCCCCCCAGGTAAAATTTCGTTCCACCGCCCCTGTTAACAGTTCTATCATGCGCTCAATTTTCTTAATAATAATGTGCATTTTGTGTTGGGTACTTATCCCCAGACTGTAGGTTTTGAGTTAATTGTTATTTTGATTCCACGCCTAGCAACATTGTCACATTTAAAAAACTTATAAAAAATAGTTAGGGTAATTAAGAATGCGGCTAGCACTCACACAGTTGCAAAATGCTCGCACTCAACTCGATGAAACATAATTTACGCAATAGGTGTCGTGCAATTAACGTTTTATCTAATGATCTGAATTTTGTTTTTTCGCAATGACAGTTTTGTTTTCTTTTTATTGGTTCGCAGTTGGTTATATATTAGTTGCAAGCCACGAGGTGGTCTTCGCATTTTTACTTGGTTGTCATTTTCACCGAGCTGGGCACTCGGTACTTTAAAAGTAACGACGATATCGATGCCGATATTTAGAAAAAAACATAGCAATGCTACAGATATCCGTACCATTTTCAAAAAGTAAAGACGATAACGATACTCGGTTTCGATTTTTGATAACTTTCAAACGAAAAAATTTTCTTGTTTTTTTTTCAGCAAAATTATACTTTAGATCAGGGATGGGCAATACTGTTCACACGAAGGGCCGCATTTGAAAAAATTTTGAAGCCAAGGGCCGCACTGAGTGGAAGGAGAAAAAAGGTCTACACACCCGCAAATGTATTTTCACCACTGAAAATCGGTGAAGAGCAAAATAAGGTTTTCACGGCCGCACATGTCTACTTTTTCAGCTGAGAAAAGAAGAGAAATAAAGGTCTTTGGCTTGATTCACTGTTGAAGAATGAAATATGAACCAAGGATGACTTTCTTCCTAAGAAATCTTCTTTGCTTAGGACTTGCCCTCACTTCTTCAAAACCAACTCAAAAGGAAATAATTGTATTTAATTCATAAAACTGATGATAACAAAGAACAGGGCAATTGACTAAGCGTAATCCCGGCTCAGACTTGAACACAATATAAAATCAAAACCAATAAAATAACTGTAGTTACTCTCATGAATTCTTTGCAAAATGACCAGCAAGGTTTAGAATTTAAAATCCACATAGACCAGTCGCTTACTACGTCATAAAAACAAGAAACTAAACGGAGAAGTGCAATGTGAGCGCGGTGCAGTTTGCACGATGTTAGCAGTTACAATGCCGCAGCGCGAGAAAAGACAATGCTGATGTGAATTGTGAAACAAAATAGGATTAATCTAAGAGACGCGAGTTCGAAGCTGAAACATTCACGATAGGAGTAAATATTTCTGTAAGTGCCCGTGGGTCGCATAAAATGGTCTCGTGGGACGCAGTTTGCCCACCCTGCTTTAGATAGTTGATTGATTACCTTCGATCTAAAGGTGCTATGTTTTTTCATTGCTTTTTCATGAAACACGTAGCGAAAATGTTGTCTTTTGGTAGCTCATTTCTTATGATAAAAAGGTTTGCCAGAAATCCTAATGATTTCCAAATACGAGGTGTGTCATAAAAGTTCTAAGACTGAGATAACAATTTTATTTTTAATTTAATCAAATGGTTATACATTGTTCCCTTCAAAGTAGTCCCCCTTGAGTTTATCACACTTTTCTCTTCTGCTTTTCCACGCATCCATGCTCTTCTGGAATGATTTTTGGGGTATTCCCCGAAGCTCCTTGGTTACAGCATTTTTAATGGCATTTGTGTTTGAAAAAGGTGTTCCTTTAATGGTGTTTTTAACTTTGGAAAAATGAAATAAGTCATATGAAGCATAATCAAGTGAGTAGGGGGGTTGCTCCAGCACAGTAACATTTTTATTCGCCAGAAACTTCCGAATGCATAATGAAGTGTGCGCGAGTGCATTATCGTGATGAAGCAACCATGCGCTGCTTTTCCACAAATCTCGTCTTTTTTGCCGTATTGAGCAATGTAAACGCTATTTTAGTTTAATCTCAGTTCATCTGAGATCAGTCGCTCAGTTAACCGACAATCTCCACGCACCATCTTCTTTACCAGGTCAACTTTGGCTTCATTTCTACTGGTGGAAGGTCTTCCGCACCTGGAGTCATCTTCAACATCCTCACGTCTTTCTTTGAATCTTTTATGCCACAAAAACCAGTAGCGCATGACAAAGTCTGCTCTTTTACACTTGTTGAAGCATAGAGAGAACTTCTGCAGGAAATTTTCCCAAACGGACCTCACATTTGAGGTTGGCTTTCTTCGCTGCTCCGTTGTCATTACTAAACCGCCAAGCAAAAAAATAAAATTTTCGAAACGATAGTAACTATGCTAACTATTTTCTTATACTTTTGAAACTAAAATGCTCAATAAATCTTACTGAGAGCTGAAATTTTGGTTAAATACTCCCAAGAAGTTATTCAGTCGTCTGTCATATGACTTGATCTTTTAGCTTGACCATAGCTTACACAAGAAGCTCAGTCTTAGAACTTTTATGACTCACCTCGTGCATACGTCGGTCTACCCTACTATCGTAGCTGAGGTGGTGTCTTTGCTGGCTGTTACACACGTTGTAGCAAATTTTTAACAATTTTGCTTGCGAAGAGGCGCGTAGCCAGAATTTTTTTGAAAAAGTTGGACTGACTTTGCCATAGAAAATAAAGAACTAATTTGAGAAAATAAAAAACTAATTGTGGAGAATAAAAAACAAGTTTGAGAAAGTAAAGAACAAATTTTAAATATCAATATTTAAAACTTAACCGGCCGGTTAGCTCAGTTGTTAAGCAGACGCTATCGGTGCGGGAGGTCTGGCTTTCAAATCCCGGGTCGGTCAAATCAACACAGAGTCGCCACCGCTGCGACGCTTCTTCGGAGCTGTGTTGCCCGGGCGCTAAGCCGCGGAAATGGGCCCCGCCACTCGTTACAAGCTTCGGCGTAATATTTGATTTGAAGTTTTGGAGTAGGCCTGCTTACAGTACAATAAAATATATAGCCTATACCAGGGTTTCCGAAGCTGGGGGTCGCGTAACAAACTTCAGGGGTCGCTGGGAGTATACAACTTTTACGAAGAGTAGGCTATTGCGTATTATGTATAGTACGCTGTTAAGCTTTTTTTACTTTTAAAACTGGTGTAATTGCGCAAACATCATTCTTAACCAAGCTGTAGATTCTGGCCTATCTCTAGGCTAGTACGAAATAGTGAGGCAGCAGATAATTGCTGTAGTTCTACGTATAAACTGTTTTGTTTCGTCACATCGGTATCACGTGACCCGGCTGGATGCATCTTTTTGTTTTATCGCTTCGGTTTGCGACGCCATGTAGAACTCTGACGGCGACTGGCTAGCTCCGGTTAACTATTTTAAGCAATGAATTGCTGGTTAATCAATGGTTAGCATTAAAGCCGAATATCCATTATTATCGGACTCGGCAGTAACCGCACTCCGGCCGTATGTCTCGACGTGTCTGTGCAAGTCAGCATGTTCAACGTTGACGGCAAAACATCGTTCCTGCATAAGCAACATTGAAACCGTCTTGAGACCGGCGTTAACAAATATTGAGCCGCGGTTGTATTTGGTTTGTAGGAGAAAGCAATTGCACCCATCACATTACATCAGTGGTTGTCAAACTTTGTGTTTCCACGCCTCTCTGACAGATATTCAGTCATTTGACGCCTCCCATATTGCTTTATATTGCTTTTTGATCATTTCTCCATTACTTTTTGATTAAATGAGATAAATTACTGCAGTTGATAGGGCAGCAGAACTTAGCTATCGCATTTTTGAGAAATATTGCGAAATCATTGGATAATACGAACCATATTGCATTAAAATATCACAATGACCTTGGAAGTTTAGTAAAGAGTAAAGCAAGACTTTGGATACTGCCTTAGATTTTTTGCTTGCGAACTAAAAAATTTGAACTAATTTTGCAATTGATTGTGCAAACTCACTTGATTTTGCAACTAACACTTCGGTTAATCAAACAAATAGCTGTTGTTTCTATGCAATTAAACGGATAATGCTATGGGCTTATTAAACAAGTATTTTAAATGATTGTGGTTAACATTCGCGCCTCCCTTACGAACAGTCCACGCCTCTCTGAGGAGGAGCGCCTCCCAGTTTGAAAAACGCTGCATTACATAAATGTGTTTGCTTTTTGTTTTTGGTTCCAATAAGTTACTTAAGTGTAAGCTAGTAGGCATTGCAGGCATCAACAGCTCAAATGGCCAAGTGGTGAGAGCGTCCACCTCGGCAGCAGCTGTAGACTTGGGATTTATTCCGAGTCGGGTCAAACCAATGACTTTAAAATTGGTATTCACAGCTTCCCCGCTTGCCGCTCAGTATTAAAGCGGCAGTGTGGAGAGCAAGTCGGCAAGTTTACTTGTTGTGCCGTTCGGAAAGGCCCTTAGCGGGATTCCCCATCTTGGTGTGGTAGACAGATGGCTGGCAATTCCCAAGTGAGCTCGTATAGCGCATTGATCGCTTTCTCGTGATAAGAGGATAAATACGCTACAAAAATACATAAATAATGGAGTAACGATAGCTTGTTTTTTGTTTTCGTCTTTTCATAATTACCACAAATGCATATTTTGCAAATACAGATTTCTCATTTTAACCGTGAAGGGTCGCGAACAATTTTAACAGATTAAAAAGGGTCGCGAGCGAAAAAGTTTGGGAAGTCCTGGCCTATACTCTATATCTTTTCTTCAATCAGCTGCAATCATATAGCAATGGGAATGCAGCGATCACGGTTTAATGATCATTTTTGAAATGGCAAGTATGGTCAAACGAAAATTGTGTCCACTGACAAAAAAATTTGCACTCTTACGTTTACAGTCCATTTCAAAAAAGTTACCGAAATATCGAGTAAAACAATCAAAAAAGTAACGACGGTGCCAAAAACGGTACATTTTTAAGAAGTATTAAAGTGACTTATAAGGATGACGGTACTAAAAACTACCGGTGCTGCAAATAGGCGTAGCTAGGGGGGAAGACCAAAAGGGCCATGGCATCCCTCTCAAATTTAAATTAAATTACAAATTATCATTAACAAAATAAAAGCTTGAAACTTTTTGCGCATCTGGAGTATTTAATCGTTGTTGACTTCGAGCAGTTGTGTGTTTGTGTTGGTGGGAGAAGGGGGGTCGGGCGTGGCTTTACAAATTCTTATAGGCCTACTTCTAAATTTTATAAACATAGCCGAACGCCAAAGTTTTTCCGCTACATCGTCGAGGTGGTCAGAAAAATACAGATGCATCCGGATATTTAAAGCAAACTTTAAGCTTATACTTGTCGCTCTTAGTTCATTGATGGGGGACGCAAGCAGTAAGACGCGAGCGAAAGCTCTTTCTTTGAAAGTAGTGTTTTTTCCCGGGAAGGCGGGACGGGAAATTTACCGGAAATTTGGCATTTTTGAATTTCCCATTTCCCGGGAAATTTATGTCGGGATCCCGGGAAATTTTTTTACTTTAGCAAGGATTTCAGTGGTACTGATATCCATCATTCCGACATAAAAAATGCGTTACTGCAAGTTAAAATTTTTTTTGTTGCTTACTAAAAACTATTTTCAAATTCGCAAAATTTTTTAAGACAAAATGCTTGTGAGATCGAATTTTTTTCCTCAATTTGTCGAAAAAATTGAAAAATTCAAACTAAGTTTGTCAAAACAACATATCAAAATGCTAAAATTAAGATCTGAAATGCTGAAAAACCAGAAAAAAGCAAAACAAACAAGCTCGAAAAATTTTACCGGGATTTTCCCGAATCCCGAGGATTTGTGGGATCGAGGATTTTTGGGATATTTATGGAATTTCCCGGGATTCCAGGGAATTTTTTTGAAAATTTCCAGTTTCCGGGAAGTTGAAAATCCGGAAAAAAGGGAAACCCTATTTGAAAGCTGCTCTCGAAAAACCTGTAGTAACATGCGCTGTATGCTTGATTGGGCGGTACTCTGCGCCAGGGCATGCTGTGGAATGAAATGGAAGACGATTTTTCCATATTTCATACCGCAAAATTTCTTCCATTCCATATCCATTTCATACCAAAAATTTTCCATTCCATACTAAAATTTTTTTCCATAGTCCATTTCATTCTTCTATACTAATGTAATCTAACGCAATGGTAAAAATACTCTATTATTACTAAATTATGCGACATATGCATTATCTGCAGAATAAGCTTTGCAGTATAAAACTAGTCATGCTCATTCGTTGAACAATCCTACATTGCAAAAAACTCAATAAATAAACTCATGCATGTAAATATAAACGCAGTGGCGTAACGAAAAATATAAAAAAAAGGGGGGGCATAATGTCAACATTTTTTTCAAGCGTAGGCCTATATTATTTTTTCGGCAGAACAAATTTGAAGCTGATTGAGAAACACGAAAAGCTCTAGGGGGGTCCGGGGGCTGTAGCGTACGCAGGGGGGCTCCTATGTGTGCGCCCCTCTCAGGCCTTCCTTGATACATGTTAAAAGCCTGTGTCGCTCAAATACTGCTAGAAAAATCGTACCTTATTAATGAGGAAAATTTTTTTCGCGCCATAAGCTCGCGCATGGCTGGGGGCACGGTGCCATGCCCCCTTTTTCAGTCAATATTTTCACAAACTAATAATGATTGCAGCCTCCTTTCACTTATTTTAGCCAAGCTTCTGCTTTTAGACATAAGCTTCGAAAATATTTTTGCATTATCTATAGTGACTGTACTCACTGCATGCCCCTTTTCAACAAAAAAGTGTGCTAAATTGAGTGTTTTTTTTTATGTGAAAATCACAAAAATCGGCTACGCCCCCAGACCCCCGGTTGTTACCCCCCTTTGCCAAACCCTGAGTGCGCCTCTTCTTCGTGCGCCCCCTCCTCAGAAAAATTCTACGTACGCCACTGTCCGGGGGCATGCTTCCCTCGAACATTTTTGAAAATTTACATGCTGTAATGGCTATTTTGGTGGTTTTTAAATAATTTTCAGGCAAATTTTGTTTGAATTTTTTGACCCTAATTCTGAGTGCTTCGCCAAATATGATGCATTTTGTTCGCACATTTTCGATTATGCGTGCTTAAGGCGTAAGGCTTATTGCTATGGAAGAGGTTAGAAGTTACGGAAAAATTGTATACATACAAAACACTTTTGAAAATGGCTGGTTGGAGGGTGTATACCCCTAGCTCTCATCCTGCCCCCCTGGATCCGCCCCTAGCCATGAGCTACAGAAACCATTAAAAGAGTCTGGCATATTTCAGATACTTGGCACCATTAGTTTTGTTCTTTTTTACTAAAAGGCGGAGTCAAAAAGGGAGGGGGGTATGGCACAATGCCCCCTTTAAATACGATCCTGCCTTAACGTAAACAATGTATTGCAGCTTAACGCAAAAGAACAATACAGTCACAACATGCTAAAAACTTACACTGTCAGAACCGAAAAGTGACTAATTATCCTCATATTCTATTTTAGAAGCACTTTGTAATTTGTTGTAAGTTCAGATATTATACTGTGTATCTAGTTAGTATGGAAGTATGGAAGACGATCTTCCATTCCATTTTTCAAATCTTCCATTCCATTCCATTCTAAGCATTTTGTATATTCCATACCAAATTTCTCCTTCCATTCCATACCATTTTCCATTCCATTCCATTTCATAGCATGCCCTGCTCTGCGCTTATGGAGCCACTAGCACGAAAGCTTCAAACTGTAGGAGTCAGTGTATCTTCTGTGAAAAGTATGATTGGTTCTCTTCAGAGCGTCCTTGATCAAGATCAGATGGGCTTCATCACAATCGCATCCAGTATTTATAATGAGGCTTGTGCAGTGGTTGGCACGGAAGAGCTTTTAATGCCCCCCCGGGTTGCTGGAAGGCAAGTTCATGGTGATAACGTTGAAGCAGAATTGGCCTCACAATATTATCAACGCTCGATATTCCTTTCATATATTGATGGTCTAAGCAGTTCTCTTCGAGAACGTTTTAGTGACAATCCTTCTTTTTTTGTGTTGCTTTCTATCTTGCCTCCTAACGACCCGTCCAACATCGAACAGATTGAAAGCTTATAGCATATTTATTGGACAATTTCGCCAATGAAGTTAGATTGTGGAGAAATACTCTCACCGCTCAAGTAGGCTAAACCAGGAAAGTTTGTGCGAGCGCTCTTCTGAGCGCCCAAGCTTATGCAAGTGTGCGCAACGTCATTCAGATTATCATGACACTGCCCGCAACAATCGTTGAGGCTGAACGGTCATTATCGTGTATGAGACGAGTAAAAACTTGGTTACGTTCAGCTATGGCCTCTGATCGCCTGTCAGATTTGTGCGTGCTTCATTGCCACCAAGAAAGCGTAGATGAGAAAAAGGCCAATCGAATATTAGCAACCATGGCTGGCGAAAATGGACGACGAATGGACTTCTGAGCGAAATTTTGTCAATTGATATCAGCATTGAACTTGAATCAAAACTAAATGAACTTTGATTTCGAATCATATGTGCTGACTCCTTACTAACTTAGTAACCTTATCTATACTATACACACTGTATCTCGTCGCTTTCTAATTTTCAACAAGTAAAATGATGTATGCGTTCATAAAAGATGATAGATTATAGTGTGTCTGGGTCAATAGCGTAGTTAACGATCGCCCAGTAAAAATTTACCACCAACTGGCCTTTTTAGGGGATGTCATAATATGGTATCGAACCCTGCTTCTTGTTTTGTTGTAGCGACGTGTTGTGTAAACCTGTTGGAAATGCGTCTGGTTCGTTTTAAGTGTTATAACTGCCTGCAAAGCATTGTGCTTTGTATGAAGTTAATTGCTGCTATTGCGAAACCTTACTGCCATGCTGTTCACAGTAGACTTATGTCACAGTGTTCAGATTCAGACATATAGTTGCAGCAGTACGGCAATAGTGGTGTATGTTAGTGTGTCCTTATTTAATGTTTCTAATCTTTTGTTGCAATTTAGAATGCTGTAAACTTAGTTAATTAAAGCCAAAGTTTTGAGCTATTTGGTTTATGACAGGGGAAAAGTTAAAATTTTAGCATAATTTAGTGATCAGTTTACGACTTAGACAGAAATTCCACAAAATTTATGTTATCATCGATATGAGGGGAATATGCTGCATCGCTGCTATAAGTGAATGACGTCAGATTTGAAAATTACAAAATTTGGCCCCCCTGAATTTTTTTCTGGCTACGCCCTTGGTGCTGCCCGACACTGCATTTTCGATATTTGGTTGCACCAAAGGTTGCGCTTTGCTCACCGCTGCTAAATTTATTTTGACTGTCATACTCTTTAGCTGGACCAAATGCCGAACTTCGTACTGTTCTATTTCACGTTTATAGGTTTCAGTCTCGTTTTAGTTTAGTAAAACCATTCATCAGTGGTGGGCAAGTTACTATCTAAAAGTAACTTAGTTACAGTTACAGTTATTACTTGAGAAAAAAGTAACTAAGTTGCAGTTACGGTTTTGAAAAAGTAACTAGTTACCGTTACTTTCGATAAACAAAAATTTGACCCTAATAAATTAAGTTTTCTGTCTCTTGTGATTGCATCCATCACCTATGCTAATCTTTTCATGTAAACAACAACATTTCATCAATTTATTTATTTATGAAAAATTAACCTTTCAAAAAGGCAAGCATCTCAAAATGCTCGTCGGTCACACCAGCTCTTTTTGGCAGGGCATGCTATGGAATGGAATGGAATGGAAAATGGTATGGAATGGAAGAAGAATTTTGGTATGGATTATGGAAGATGCTCAGAATGGAATGGAATGGAAGATTTGAAAAATGGAATGGAAGATCGTCTTCCACACATCCATACTAACTACATATATTCAAACTTACAACAAATTCCATAGATACTGCATACCAGTACGAACATGTAGTATTTATGGTAATATCACAGAGTGCCCATATATTGCTAATGCTAACAATGGAACTACCCGCTGTGCTTAATATCCGGAACGAAAGTCGTAATTACGTCATAATAAACAAAGTTTTGTGAAAAATTTAATCTGTGATAATTTATGATGTTATCATTGTTAGAGCCTCTCAGAGGTGTTAAATTGCAGCTGTCTGCTTTTTGCTTTAGTGTTAATTAGTTCTCGTTTATAAGGCCCTTGCATCGTTGCAAGTGCTGTGGACTGAGCTTGAAATGGCAGCGTGGCAGTACCTGCCAGTACGATAAGTTTTTGACAAGAGAAGTTAATCTAGTCTGAAGCCTATAGCTATACTGGAGCTCAGGGTCATTGTTTTTGTAGGGTTTCTTTTTTTCCCCGATTTTCAACTTCCTGGGAAACGGGAAAATTTTCAAAAATTTCTCGGGAATCTCGGGAAATTCCCGGAATCCCGAAATCGAGACTCGGAAAATTCCCGGGATAATTTCCTGAAACTTAATCAATATAATATTTTCTTGTGTTTATTGATATCCTAATACGAAGGTTTCTAAAAGTATCAGCTTTTATTTAATATCGTTGGATAAAAAACTTTAAATATATTTTTTAAATTAATTATTATTTATACTGTATTGTCGTGTTTTATTTGCTATTTTGACTCGCGTTTCTTTTTTCGTTGTAAATGGGGTTTACTGCGACCATTCAGAAGATCTAGGGTAGGGTTTCTTGAACTGGGGTACGTGCACCCCCTGGGGTAACAAAGCACCATAGCAGGGGCTACGAAATAGGTTATCAATTTAGACGCTGTTTAGTCTGTTTCGCAGTAAATTTAACTCTGCTCCCAAGGTGCGTATATGCATTCACCTTATTCACACATTTGCTAAAGTTCGTTGGCATTCTCATTCTAGTTCAATTCAATTCAACTTTTAATCCCGCAGAATTAGAAATTCACACGAACAGAAAGTATATATTGGATGTTCCGTTTTCCCTAAACTACCAATTTAAAGCTGATTTGAATTGACCTAGAATGAGGATAATTAGTGACTTTTTGGTTCTGCAATGTAAGTTTTTAGCATATTGTGACTGTATTGTTCTTTTGCTTTAAGCATCAATACATTGATTGGGGGATATTTACGTCTATTTTTTCATGCATGTTTCCATTGATTATGTTTTTTGCAGTATAGTATAGTTCAACGGATGAGTATGAGTAGTTTTAGATAGGAAAGCTTTTCGTTATCCTGCACTCAACGCGCGTGCCGCATAATTTTTTTGTATAGTGTATTTACCACTACGTTAAATTACACTAGTATGGAAGAATGCAATGGAATATGGAAAAAAAATTTAATAAGAATGGAATATGGAATGGAAGATTTTTGGTATGGAATGGAAGAAATTTTGCAGAATGGAATATGGAAAAATCGTCTTCCATTCCATTTTATAGCATGCCCTGTTTTTCGGTTTTAAAATGTCTTTTCCTAAGCTGAACAGCCTTTCCGCAGCTGTGCTTGAGGGCAGAGGAGTATTAAACTTCATGCGTGTGCCGTAACGTAGTCCAGCAAGCGTGTGCCGTAACGTAGTCCAGCAAGCGTGTGCCGTCACTAAAAAAAGTAACTGTAACTAGTAACTTTTACAGGTCTAATTTTGTAACTAGTCACCGACTTCGTTACAGTTTCAAAAAAACGCTAGTTTCAAAAAATAAGTTTCAAAAAATAGTTTCAAAAAATATTCCAAAAATATGTAAAGTATGTAAAGCGCTTTTTGGGGGATTAGATTTTTAGTAGGGGGGTTGAGTTGAGAATTTGAAGGCCCTTACTAGGTTTTTTTAACTACAGTGTTGATTTTTTTCCATTTTAGTGTGGATAGTGATTTTTCTCTTACGTTACTTCTTGTATTTAAATATTTTTACTCATACTACTTTTTATCAGTGATGGGATTCAGGGGGTTCGCACAGGTTCGCGCGAATCTTTCTTGGAATGTCAGGATAATCAGCGAACCTGTGCTTGCTTTTTTTACAGACATTATACCTTTATGAAGGAACCTGTTGTTAGTAAGTACGATACAAAAAAAAACCTGTTCTTAAAATTTTGAATCCCATCACTGCTTTTTATGACGTAGTCTCGTGTTAATATACGATATTTTTTAGTGCTTTTGACCATTCATTGCATTTGGTTTAAAGTATGACATATTTAGTTTATTATATAACGCTTAATAGATCCTTCGTTGAAATTTATAATTTCATTATATTTCGGCTTTTATTACACTTATTCATTTTCATTTTTTTCATTATACCATACCGTTGACTTATTCATTTGTTATTTAACTGATGTTTTTCGGTGTAGCAATTTTAGTACTTTATGATTCGTATTTTAGCTGTGATTTACGGTCGTTTTTTTGTTTTTTACTACTTTTATTTATTCATTTTGTTATTAGACAGATGATGTCCACTTAGAACGAAACATATTTCTTATGAACTGAATAATGATAAGAGTGATCTTGGTAATTTTGATAATAATTAGTTTCAAAAAAGTAACTAAGTTACAGTTACTCAAATAGTAACTAGTTACAAAAGTACGTAGTTATTATCCACATCTGCCATTTATGGTCTAAAGCAGTAGTTCTCAACCGCGGCACGCGGCCCATAAGTATTGTTCCTGCGGCTCTCGCTAATCCATTGACGGTAAATCGATTGCAGCAAAAAGCGGAGTTGCAACCTTCAAAATATTCTATGACCTTATTTCGATTTTGAACTGAGACAAGCGTTTTAAAGTGAAGATCTTCTCGGCTTTAACAGTCGAGTTCCGGATGGAAAATATCTTGAGCTGATCGCCAACGCACTGAAAAATCTCTATTTGGGTCAACTTATGTATGTGAAGCGCTTTTCTGCAAAACGGTCAGAGATAAAACCAACATTGCAACCGATTAAATGGCGATTACTTCGAGCAACTTCTGCGTCCTGCATCCTCTACAAATGCAACCAGCTTTGACAAACTTACAGTATTAATAGTAAAAGCTTCGCATGAATTGGTTTTCTTTCTGAGTTTTAATGATGTCATTTTAAAATAGGTTTAATGCCTGAGTTTGGTTTAGATCCTACTTTAACTTGCAGAGATCGTATGCGGCTCTTTGCAACTTTCAGGCTAAAAATTTGGATCTGGAACTAAAAAAGATTGAGAATCACTGATTTAGATAGTTACCAATTGCCAATTGTCATCTATATCTTTCTTGATGATGTGATCTACATCTCTGTTTATGTCTCTACTCTTTATGAGTGTACAGAGTGAGGAGGTTTACTTTAAATGATTTTATGGCGCGTAATAACGCACGGACAATAATGCATGGAGTCATCACCCTATTACGTTCTGCGAATGAGGCCACCTCTTACAGTGTGATTTTGGTAAACCGTTTTATACTTACTTCTTTTATAAACAGTAGAGCCTATAATTGTTTGGTGTAGAAAAACGACCGATCAAGCACCAACGTAGTGAATTATTTTTGAACAATTTACTATTGGTCTATTTTAATCGTGGCAACTAAACAGCAAGAACCAACGTCATAACAAACAATCATAATACATGTTTATTTCGTAACTTTATTGAACTCGAAAAAAAACAACATAAGGCTTGTCATTTCAAAGTCCAAGATCAAACATCTGCAAAAAAAAACAATTCAATGATTAGATTTACATCACAAATGGGGCATTGCTTACACCACAATGGTTTGTGGTAACGATAACGTACCGGTAGCATATTTCGGAATGGTTCTACCGAAAAAGATAGAGCTCGATCGAAATGACTATAAATAGAAAAATTGCACAGAAAACTGCATCAGCAGATGGAGATCTGTCATGATTCATGGTGAGTAGCTCGTCTCTTAATTTATTACAATTACAACAATATCTACTCTTTCAAACCACCGGCAAATTTGTAGCTCATTTCATGGGCGTTTCCCTCAGTACCAAATATAAACTCAAAATCAAATCTTCATTATATCCGCCGCATACACCAAGGCGTGCGACAAGTGGCGAGGCCTATCTCCGCGACTTAGCGTCTGGGCAAATTACACAACTCCGAAGAAACGTTTACAGCGATGGCGAGCCTTTGGCAACACTGTATCCGTTTTTACTGGCCAGGAATCAAACCCTAGACCTCCCGTACCGATAGCGACAAAGTTGGTTAATCTAATGTTATCATTTCAGCAACGGTTTGAATTTGTTTTGGTTTTCCTCAAAATTTAATGAGGAGCTTCATAGACGTAAAGATTTTCCATAGACTATTTTGGGAAATCCACCCTCATTTAATTGCATTTTTAACAAATAGAGTATTTTAGATTAGCAAAGAAAAATCTTCTTCATTCTGCTACTAAACAACTGAGACTACAGTTTCTGCAGGAGTTACCTTAAACTCGAGTCATTACCGTTTGCAGGACAGCAGCAAGAAAGAAAACAGAGAAAGCTCTAATATGAGGCAATGAGATTGTCAATGAAAGATATTCATCAGAAGCAATATGAGATGACAGGGAACGATAACCCCCAACAAGTTTACTGAGTGACTCTTGAGAGATAAATTTCTAGGTTGATCGCGAATTTTGATGAATAAGAATACGAAATGGGCACATGGAGTTAATATTGTACAATGCAAAACAATAGTCTTTAACTAGAGCATCCGCAGAAATTGTCTGAATGACTCGACCTGGTATAAAATCTCCGTCTTCCAAGCAGCAGGTCAGTGCAAACTCATTCATTTTTCCCATTATATTGGAAACAGATTTGTTTGCGAAAAACTTTACTGAGGGTGGGCTAAGCCAGCAGGGATGTTATATGTCCTAATTGATATTGTTTCATCGAGTTGATCTATTTAATCTTTTTTGGGAGCACTTTGGCAAAGCGAAATACTTTTTATCAACTTGAGTTGCATATATTTAAATGTTGACTGACACATTTATGAAATTTGTGGACAAAAAAACAACAAAAAATATATGTTGTTGTTTATGCTTTGCTCACCTTAAAAGTTGGGGTTTTTGGCGAGGAATCTTTCCACCAAGCAAAGCATGAATTCGTCCTTGAACACACAGGTATCCCAAGTTTCGAGCTTACGAAGTCTTGATTCATGACCGTTAAGGATGTTTTTGATGGTTGCAATTTTGCTGTTGGCTGAGTTAAGGGTGTCTCTGGCTTGTTTCATGATGGCTCTGACGCAGCTCACTTCGGGGTAAAGGCATCGCACTCTGCTTTCCAATCTTCTGATGGTGTTGTAGTGGGAGCTTCTAGTGCTGTACAAGGAGTTGATGTGATTTCTGATGTTTCTTCTGTCATTGCCAGTACTTCTGACGTGACGATCGAAGATACGACAACTCTAAAAAGATACATGACTTGAACACTATTCGGCTAAAGTCAGAAAATTTCCTTGCGATTGTTTTAGGCATTTTAACGTCCGCTCGTTTTCTACATATCATCACCAACGCGTAACCATTTACAGGTAAAGATACGGGACAGCGGGTGATCAAAGCACACATCGCGTAGGCCTTTTTTCGAAGTAGGCGAGTAAGAAATATCTATCAAAATTGACTGAAATGTTGTAGGACGTGCATCTCATATATCCGCATTTATTCAAACTTTCCGCTCCTGCATAGCGCCTACCGGAAAATCTGCGAATGCAATATAGTGGCCATACCAAGTGTCATAAAAGAATTAACAAAGTTCAACTCTGCTTCATTTGGTTCGTGCAAACTTACTTTACTTCACTTTTGGCTTATTTTTCATAGTTTCATCTTTGGCTTTACTGGAAGAAAGCCTTTTTTTGAAGTAGTTTATATTAAAAATTCGAGGTTTTATGTGGCGCGGTGTTAGTGTAAACAATTTCTTGGCCCTTTACAGCAATTGCCAGCCACCTGTCTATCACTCCACGGCGGAGGAATCCCGTTAAGTACGTTTACCGATAGTATAACTAGTAAATCGTCGACTTCTTTTCCACACTCTCCACTCCGTGACTCGCACAGCAGCTAATTTAGTAATGACTGTAATACACACAAATGGTGAAACTCAGCACTTGGAATTGTAGCGAACGATTAAACTCCAAATTATGTCACCAAATGTAGGGGTCACCAAATGTATCAGTAGGTTATCATGTTACAGAATTACTGTAAACAACTACAGTTGATTCACTTACCACGTAGATGGCATCAGTGACCATACATTGGCTGATAACACAAAGAGCAATGAAGATAGCGAACTTCATTTTTAAGTTGAATGCTACTTATGCAAAGTACTAGCCCTTACAACTGAAAAACAAGCAGATGTTGGTAGTGCTGAAACCAAACTGAAAATTTTTAAGGCACAAAAACAATGCCAGCTCCACATTTTTGAATTAACCTTCTAACTAGGTAGATATTGGCAAGCTGTACCATACCATCAACTACAGCAGGGGTGGGCAAACCTTTTACGCAAAGGGCCACACTAGAAAAAATTTGAAGCCGAAGGCCGCACTGATTAGAAGAGCAAAAAAAAGCTCAACACTTCTTCAGATGTCCACTATTTGCCACTAAAAATCAGTGAAGAGGAACAAAAGGTCATCACGTCCTCAGATGTCCTATTTGCCAGTAAAAATCAGTGAAGAGCAAATAAAAAAAGTCTTCAGATGTCCTATCTTCCACCAAAAATCAGTGAAGAGCAAGAAAAAAGGTCATCACGTTCGCAGATCTCCTATTTTCCACTAAAAATCAGTGAAAAGTAAAAAAGGTCTTCGGCTTGGTTCACGGGAGGAGCTTATATTTATGCAAGTGCCCGCTGGCTGTTGTTTGCATGGCCCTGAACTAGGCACGGAATACCTTTGCTGCAGCCTCACCAAGAACAGATAACTTTGATACGCTATAACTACTCCAGAAATTCTGACCGTTAAAAAACAAACGAACTGAACGTCGCATTTTTGTAAATTAATATGCTTCAATTTTTTAACGCGCTGATGAAGCCGCATTACACTCTGCACCAACTTCACTGAGGTGAGACTCGATTGAATACAGAGCACAGGTTTATTTTGCCCGAAAGTTTATCTTCTTGCTTGTCAGAAGCTTTTCAATTAGTGATGTTAGGATTACGGTATAATAAAAGCGTGTTATTTATAGAGCCTCTCACATACAGGAGGCATATTTCGTTTTGTTACTTTCACAAGCTTTTTCGTGTGAGTAATTGGCGCTCAATACTAAGCAAGCTCTTTTGGGCAATATACTTACCATTAACTACACTCCTGACTAAAGAACCATGGAGAAATAAACAACTAACGCACTAGCGTTTATTGAAATCTTGATGATATAATCTGCCTTGTGGAACTGTATTGTTTTTGGTGAATGGCCAAGGCGAAAATGAAAGCTAGCAACCCAGCCATAAAATGGATGTTTTACCAGAAAAAGAGTTGAAAACTTATTACGAATAGTGATTACAACTGGATGAGATATAGCGAGGGTTAGATTAAGACACTTAAACTTCCTTTAACATCATCCATCGGTAACTTTAAAATAAAAAATAAACTGACTTTTTTTTTTTCGCTTTCTCTGCTGAATCAACTCAAATCTGCTCATTCTAGGTTAAAGATTTTCTTCTCAAGACAAAGCTGCCTATTTATTTGACTTACATTAAATTGCATTAAATTGACAACTTTCAGCTTTAAAATTTTGCAATAAGCAATATCTTTTTTACATGCTAGATTTCTAACCTCGCTATCTGATTCCTTTCACCCTTGAAAAAAATCAAATAATGGCCCCTTCGGGCATCCGACTATTACATAAGAAAGCAAGAAAGGGTAACCTACCACAGTATTTATACGGTTATTAGGAACAATTGAAAAACGTAACACAGCCACGTTCAAGAGGTAAATGTGCATAAAACTAACAAGATTGTATCAACAAAAATCCGGCCTTAATTATGTGTTGATTTAGTCAGAGTCAGGGCTAAGCTTTTACATTGATGAAGAAATATCTTAAACTAATACCTTTTTTGTAGAACGTTGTAGGCTACTACAGAAGTTCAGACATTACATGTATTCACTCTATACTAGGTGAAAGAAAACCAAACAGACTTGCATGTATGATTTCAACTTTCTTTTAAACTTTCAGCTATATTTACGAAGATTTTTCTCTTAGGTAAAATTAGCTCTTTTTCGGAATTATCTCCGAACTTTACAGTACGTCATGCTATCACCAATTATTTTAACTGATTGGTTTTATCATTTTATTTATCTAATCTTTATCCTTTACCTTCAAAAAACGAGCGGAGCAAGCGCTACGCCAGGAAAGAATACAAACTTTCAGGGTGGAATATAAAAATAAACAATATTTATTCGGCAAAATTCTTTATAAGAACATCAAATTACAAATGATTTATCTTTAAAAGAAAATTTGGTGGAAGCTTGATTCCTCCTTTACTTGGCCCCCATTTGAATCTGCCCACATGTGTTTGGAGTTTGGAGAAGTAGCCCACAGCGTTCGGGACGTTGAAAGTTTTTTCATGTGTCCTTATTGCATTTGTAACTTCTTTCTCCTATTCTGTTTTCAGATTGTCACAACTCTCTAAACCTTGGTTCTTCAACGGGGGCGATTTCGGTCTTCAGAGGGGCGATTGTAGCAATTCTTGAAATTGGGTGGCGATTTTACCTTTCAGGGGGGGCGATTTTAGACTTGACAATATTATTAACAACCGAACAAAGATAGAAATGAATTCAGATTTAGTGGCAGCATGTTCAATGAACTGTTGAGAAAGTGGTCCAACGGACGTGAAGATCTTTTTCTTTCTTTTTTTTTTTTTTTGGTCTACACCCGATTTTAGTAGGAAAACAGTAGCTCTACGGACGTGAAGACCTTTTTTTTTAATCTTCACCCGTTTTTACTGGAAAGAATAGTAGCTCTACGAACGTGAAGGCTTTGTGGGGGCAATCTGGACCCACACTTTCCGAAAAGGGGCGATTGTGCAAAAACGGTTGAAGACCCCTACTCTAAACAAACATGATCATTTAAGGTAAGAATATATTCAAGCAGTGGTTCTCAAAATTTTTTAAAATTTCGACTTCGCGGTTTCCAAAGATTTTTTTTTACTCACGGTCAAGGTTGGAAACCCAAACCTACACCAAAACGTGAAAACCCGGTTTTAAAGAAAATTTTGAAAACCAAAACTAAAACTGACACCTACTGAGCCAAAATTTTGAAAACCTAAACTTGAACCAAAACCGTTTTTTCTTGAAACGTCAAAATCGAAACTGAAACTAAAACCTCTTCAAAATTTTTTAAGGTTTTGGGTTTTAAAAATTGTCATCACCATCCTTACCAGCACAGTTCTTTTAATGCTGAGCGGCGAATAGAGAAGCTGTGAATATTAATTTTTGAGCCTTTGGTTTCAATGAACTCGGAATTATACCCAAGTCGACAACTTCTGAAGCAATTGCTCTCCTCACTCGGCCATTTTAGCAGCTACTTATCATCGTAATAAAATAAAAACGCCAAGAATTAGAGGATATAAATAATCCGTATTTACAATAAATTTATGCGTGGCTAACTTTCTTGGATGAAACTAAACCGAAACTGAAACCCAGAAACCGAAGCTGTGCGTAAGCAAAACTGAAACCGAAACTGGAACCTATTTTTCACCAGCAGTGAAACCAACCAAAACCGAAACCTGACATCTGGGTTTCAACACACAGAAACTGACAGCCTAACGCCAAGTAGCCTGGTTTCCACCCTTGCTCACGATTCTTTATTTTTAAGCAAAAATTTCCACGCAAAATCAAGTGAAGAGCAAAAAAAAAAGAAAAAAGGTAATCACTTCCGCAGATGTCCAATCACGCACATTTCAAAGGGATGATTTATCAAAAATCCGCAGATCCGCGACCTCTTTGCGGTCCATCTAAAACTGCTTCGCGGATCCTAAGGGACCGCGGTCCCCAGTTTCAGAACCACTGCATTAAAGAGTTTAGGATCACGTCAACTTCTTACAATACCGGCGCCCATCAGTCGTAACGCATGTTGTAAACAAATTTTATTGTTGAGGATGAAAAACATCGTTTTGTTGATTCAACGGAGAAAAATTATATTAGAACAATAGAACAATGATGATAATAATTATATCAAAACTTTACTACATTTGAATCGAATTAGGAAAATGAAAAAAAGAAAGACTACCAAATTGGTGATTATATCTTCTTCGCTTGACGCTCAGCATTGAAGAGACAGTGTAAAGAACAAGCCGGCAAGATTACTTGCTGTATACCTTCAGGAAAGCCTAGGCGAGCCAGTTTTTTCTCTGCCAAACGGAGAACAACATACTGCCCGGTAAATACCGCTACTGGCGTTCTGTTTTTTCAAATAGTACGGCGGCAGCTTGGCGTAGTGGCTTGCAGCGTCATATTTACGACGGCAATGATTTCAAGCTTTATGATTTAGCTTCCAATCAAGCCTCGCTGTTACTTCCTTGGATACGATGCTTCACGATTATATTACTTCTTCTCGTACAAATCTAACGATCCTAACGATCAGCAAATTAAAGAAGTCAGAAACAAAACTCGATCAAAAAACTCGGAAACAAGCAGGGGCGGATCCAGATAATTTTCGTGGGGGGGATGCAGTTTTGAATTAGGTTGAATGTTAAGTGACGGCAAAGATGTTAAACCCGAAAAAGAGCGCATTAAGCCCTTTTTAGAAAATGTGTTCATATGAGGGAGTATATTCAGAACTTCTTAGCACCAAAATTTGACATTTTTTAAGCGTACGGTATTTTTTCTGGCAAAGTTAAATTTGAAGGAAATAGGGAAACAAAAATGATTCTAGGGGGGTCCGGGGGCATGGTCCCCCGGAAAATTTTTGAAAATTTACACAATGTAATGGGCATTTTAGCGCTTTTCGAACAACTTGTAACCCACATTTTGTTCTTTTGCCCCTAATTAGTCCTTCATCAAATATATTGCATTTTGTTGCACATTTTTGATTTATGCGTGGCTAAAAATCTGTTTGCACCACAAGCGATTTTAATCCGATTTGTTGTCGTACGAAATTTTATCCATTTTTTGACGTTAGAAGTCGGTGGAAATATCGTCAGTTCCCCACACAACTCGAAGCCCAACGGTTTTGCTTTTTATTGGTTATTTTGTATTTGTAAAGCACCTTACGATTGTTTTCTAAAATGCCGTGCAAAGTGACGTAGTTTTACGTCATAACTTTCAACTGTTTCACCTTAACGCGTAAGAATTATTGTTGAATCGAAGAGGTTCGAAATTGTGGAAAAATTTTATTTATCAAAAACATTGTTGAAATTGGCTGGTGGGGGGGGGGGTGCATCCCCCACATCCCCCCTGGATCCGCCACTGGAAACAAGGGCAACTCCTACGCGCGTCTGTAATCGTCGTATGCATGGCGCCACCGTCGTTTTCTCGTGGCAGGAGGATAAAAGTGAAAAATCACCAACATTCACTGAAACACATGATGTACATTTATTACACTTATTACGTATTTTCAATTTTTAACTTTACAAAACTTTAACTACCGCTAAGAAACGACAAATTTTAGCTGGAAAATCGCTGGGCTAAAGCGTTGAAATACACTACTTTTTTTCCTTAGCTTACATACGACCCCTTTCAGTCCTAGATGATCCGACATTTCAAGTAGGACTATTCTGCAATTGCGGTATGAATTTCAAACCAACCGGTTGGCGAACTATCGGTAAAAGACATTGCTATCGACGCGGAAGGTTACGGGTTCGATACCCGGACCGGACAAATCGAACACAGTGTTGCCAACGGCTCTTAACTGTAACGACGTTTCTTGGGATCTGTGTTGCCCAGGCACTGAGTCACGCTGGGCCCAACCATTCTGTTACACGCTTCAGCTTAATACCACGAGTATAACGAAGATTTGATTTTTTCATTTTGAATTTCAAACCACAACGCAGTTGATTAGGCTGACCCGATTAAACTATGACGAAAACGGAACATTTTAAACGAGAAAACGGGAAATATTAAGAAAAAAAAACTCAGAAGTGAAAAAAAGAACCGTGATTAATCATCTTTTACCGTACGAAACAGTCGAAAGGGGAAAGAGTTGGGTCAAGAGTGTATGATTACAAGTTACAACATCGTCCCAGTTCATCGCTAAACAACGCTATCGACTAAAAGTGGAGGGAAATGTTTCAAAATTGGTCTGAAATATGAAAAGGCTTGTACTGCAGAGTTAACTCTACAATTGTTTAATCGGTATATAAGTTAATTAGAAAAATTCTAGCGTTGTTAAATCAATACAATTTTCGGCAGCAAAGTGCGACATATCAACAACAATACAGTAACAAGAAGTCTTACCGTCTCGTATTTTCAATAACCCAAAAGTGTTTCATTTTACAAGTTTCTACTGTTAATTAATTCCGTCAATTATATTTGTCCGATGAAGCGATTTTTCGCAGGAAATTCCCATTTCTTAACCACGGACAAAGCGAATCCGTAAAAAAGGCTGCCAACAAAAACCCGACAATGTACACCTCCATTCCACGGTGTCAAAAAGCTGCAATAACTTTTGAATGAAGGCGTTTTAGGATTGAAATCCAATGCCACCAGAAAGTATAAATTTTTGGCTATTTTAAGCCAAAGTGAAAAGTTTTGGTTTATTTTCTCTCTATGAAAAGTATTCTTTTCTTTAATTCTCACATGATTATGTTCTCACGCTAAATGCGAAAATAATAAAAAACGGGACATTAGAGAAAAAGTCGGGACGCTCAAAATCGGGTGAAAACACGGGACCGTCCCGTTCAAAACGGGAAGTCTGGTCACATTACAGTTGATAGTCAATCTGTGACATCACACTATTAAGGTTTTTGTGAATATACCGCGTAAATAAATGAAAGGACGATCATTTCTGGTGACAGCATTTGGCAACACAACCATACTTCAAATAAAAACTCGGGGACAAAATGGTCAACTGGGCGAGACACCGAGACCCAGGCCTAAACATGGGACTGTCTCGACTAAAACGAGACGTATATCCACCCTAGAAAAGGCACTTAACAGGATTTCCCCACCGTAATGGTAGGCATGTGATTGTCAGCTCAGCTCTTTAGTCAGTTTCTCGTGGATAGTGGGATAAAAATGCAAAAAAATTAAAAATTTGAATGATAAAGAAATACAGAATTTAGGCTAGCGATATAGATGAAATCGTTTCAAAGAAAAAAGTACCCAATATTCCCTTATCAGGACCGGTGTTCTCCAAGCTGGGGACTCGATGGGGGTCGCAAGATGTGTTTTCCTGAATTAACGTGACGAAATTAAACATGCTCGATAAGAGGCGGTTTGCTCCTGAGCCATTGACCTATTTTTTTTTTCTTCAAGAAGACACCTTCAGAAAAACTTTTTCTAGAGGACGTTCTTGGGGTCGCGAGAAAATTGGTCATGCACAGTGGATCATGATGAAAAAAGTTTGGAGAACATTGCTGTGGAAAATGGACTTTTATTCACATCGGTTTCTTATCAATAGCTAATTTATGATATAGAGACGCTTTAGAATATCAACCATTAAGTTGAAAAAAAAAATATCGGGACTGCGCATAGATTTTTACAACAATATGTGGAAGTAAATGAAAACGTTAGCTGCAGGATGGCAAGAGTACTCGGTTTGAGTGGTTTAATTGTGTTGTTTCAGTCGCTAAGCTTTGTTGTTCTTACACATTATTTGCGCTACGCCAAGTACCTTGTCATTAAGCCTGTGTTTGTATGTTTAGTTCAGAGCCTTGTTTGTTGCTATAGAAACAAGAAGGCACTTGCTTCATTGTCACCAGAGTTGTAAACGGGCCAAAGAGCCCGACTCGACTCCGATTTTTCAAACCCGAAT
Organism: Trididemnum miniatum; assembly: GCA_964006365.1. Taxonomy (NCBI): domain Eukaryota; kingdom Metazoa; phylum Chordata; class Ascidiacea; order Aplousobranchia; family Didemnidae; genus Trididemnum; species Trididemnum miniatum. Next base: position 13,905,468 of record OZ023234.1, on the reverse strand, counting down.
CCTAATTTTCAGCCAGTCTGAGCCTGATTTAAACCCGAAATCAAAAACATCACTTTAAATTTTTTTTAATAAAAAAGAAAGTGAGTTTTACCCATCCACAGCACATCAGTTATGTGAGCAATATTTATACTAGGTGTTCTTATTGCTTCAGCAATCGCGAAAACCCTATCACTCGCCGAAAATCTCGATTTTGCGCCGGCGTCCGGCCCGATTGAAGCCCGACAATTCTTCAAAATCCAATCCCGGCCCGAACCCGACGCAAAAAGCCCGAGCCCGATTGACAACTCTGATTGTCACCATTAGCAAGCATAAATTTCGTCAACATAAATAAAAGTTGTGTTGTCGAGACATATAAACACACTAACATTTTGAAAAAATGGTGCAATGATTGAATTTTTTTGTAGCTATATTCTTTTGCAAATGTCAGCGTCGACAAAATGGGACTTCGCCCTTTTGGAAATGGCGTACTACCTCAACATGATAGCGCATTATCCAAATGGCAGCAACAGCAAATAATCACAGAACATTTAAAATTATTTACAACATTACATAGAGAAAACAAAATAAGTTGAACTTTTTCGAACAAATCGACAGTCCTTCATCGTTTGGACCTAAATCAATCTCGAAAAAGTGCCATTTTATTAAAGACCACATTTTAAACTGCGCTAAATGTTTCAATTCACCGCGTAGTTTGGCTTCATTTAAAATTTTTCGTAACAGCAAAAATGAGTATGACACGAAAGTTCATGAAGCACTTCTTATCAAGAAATTCAAACCGGAATTAAACAGGCAGCCCTTAGCTAAGTTGTTCTTTCAATAATTTAGTTTCAATAACCAAAAGTATTTTAACTCTTTCAATAATTTAGTTAGATTAGAAATTTATTGCAAATTTGTTTTGAATTACGCTGTGTTTTCGTAAAAATAGTAATCACACACCGATTTAAATCACTTGTTAAAAAAAAATTGTCGGCCCTCGCAATTTGATCGTTTAACTTTATTACTATTGTGAAACGTTAGATTACGTTATAACCCCTTCTGTTTTTGTTTTCCGCTTATATTAGTTTGCCTTGTTTTCACTTTTCCATTTCTAATTATGGTCTGATGAAGGACAGTGGATGTGTCCGAAAACATTTAGCGTATTTTATTTTTCGCATGTTATTTTGTAAATAATGTAAATAAATAATGTTAAATGTTTTGCGATTTCTAGTTGTTGCTACAATTTCGATATTGAAGGTCTCCTCTCTACCAAATGAAGTTATATGATAGCGCTTTGTTGAAGCAAAATTCGGTTAATTGCAACAGAGATGCTCCACTGATCAAAAATCATGGGTGTCCTTTCGAAAATTATTCGGTCTACTTGCATGTGGTCGCTGAAACAAATCTAAACATGTTTGTTTTTGATGAAGAGTTCTTTTAAGCTATCAACACTTGAAGTGCGATTTCCATCTATTGCTGCTAAGAGTGTAAGAAATGTGCTGTGTTTAAACTGTGAGTTACAGGCAAGCCATGCATGACTGACAATAAGGTCGCAGATAGGTAGACGTTTTTGTAAGTCCTCTTCATCGGAAAACTTTTCAGATTTGAAACAGGGTAAAACCCTTGATAACTGCTACTACTGCTATAGACGAAAATTTGCTAAAATAGTTATGGACCAGTCGCTGCATTTTTATCTGTTCATTGAGTAAGCTGTATAAACCTCACTTAGTTTAGAACTTAAAACTAAGATGCATTTATATTTTGTTGCAGTACATGTAAAGTGCAGTGGTAACCCGAAAAGTTTGTAACGCTGCAAACCCACGTTTTTGATCGTTTCAAAGCCAGGTACCATTGCAAATTAGGTTATGTACTAATAAAGCGCATGTGTTAGGTATGATGGCCTAATAGAGCTTCGAACCTGCGAAGCCAGCTACGGAGCCCAATGCGTCAACATCTTGGCAAAGTTACATTTTTTATTATTTTTTTTCCATGCCACATGATTGCCGATTGAGTTTGTACGTTAGCGAAGTATATGCATCATGGAAGATGACCTATAGTTGGGCAACGAACCCGCGAAACCAGTTTGGCAGCCCAATGCAGAAACCACTCGGCCAACTCCATGTGCTCTTGGCAAAGTTACAATAGTTCAGAATATTTTAAGCGCCAACCAGTGGCCACCTGAAATGCAATTTTCGATACATAATTACCGCTTGATGTCTGTATAAAGATCGAGGAATTAGTTAATTAGTTGCACATGGTTGGCCGAGTGGTTGGTGCATTGGGCTGCGAAATTGGTTTTGCGGGTTCGATGCTCCACCAGGTCATCTTCCATGATGCATATACTTCTAAAATATACAAACTTAAGCTGCCATTATGTGAAAAAAAATTAAAATTAAAAAAAAGATAGCAAAAGAAGAAGCACGTGGAGTTGCCTGGATGGTTGGTGAATTGGGCTTCGAAACTGGATTCGCGGGTTTGATGCGCATCTAGGTTATCTCTGATGATGCATGTACTTCACTAAGATGAAAACCTAAGCTGCAATTATGGGGCTTAAGAAAAAAAAAGAAGGCAAAAGAACATGAATCATATTAGAGCTAGCCAGTAGCCATTGCAACTTTATGGTACAAAAAATCGACCTCTTTGCCAAAATCATATTAAAAACTTACACTTGGGTATCATTTTACGAAAGTCAGCGGAGTTTAATATTCAATAATAATTGTTACTGACCTGCATCCAGCACAATTCCTAATAACTTTAAAATATATCGCCAAGTCTTCCACTCATAATTTCATTAGATTGAAGTGTCTAGGTATCTAGCATGCCTAGTTGTCCAACGTCTGGCGCGAATTGACTGCAGTAGATAGAGTCACCGCATGGTTTTAAATTAGGTCCAAACTACAGTGTATTGTGACAGCAAGATTTAACGAACAGGCCGTATTTTATTATTTTGAATGGAGAATAATATTTCTTTTTATCTCAGACATTTTTTTCTCCACTTTCGAATGGTTCAAACAAGTTCAAAAAGACTGCGCGCAAATAAATAAATAATTAAGGTTATTTGCAAACCATAGAAACGACGATTCAAAATGCTTTGCAATCTGTGGAGTGAGGAAAGCTTCAGATGTAAACTTTCGGTTTTTGGAGTCAGCAACTACACGATGTAGTTGTTGCCACTTGCAATCGGCTCCAGTCGTAAATCGAACTCGTCATGTAGGTTCGACGCTGAGCCGTATCGCGATGATATTAAAGAAAACATTTATGACTTCCCGTAAAGGGAAGACATTGTTTTTACTTGGCCATTTCTGCACTTTTTGACATTTCTAACAACTGTAGCTGCTAAACGGCTGTTCCAATTCAAAAGTGACCTAGAGTTCAAATGTGTGTCCCACCCAGGTCTACACCTTGGTCACCGTAACTTTCCCCGACAGCCCCCCAGTTTCTAGAAAAAAAATTATTTGTCTCACAGAAATTCTTTTTTTTTTTCAACACCAATTTTGTGCAGCCTAAGGCGTTTGAACCGCTGATGTTAAAGACTTGAAATTTTCAGGGATGGTAGATCTCATTGGGAACTTGTGTCTAACAACTTTTGGGGAGTGGCGGTTAAAGGTCAAAGGTCAAAAAACGAAATTTATCAAATGCCAATAACTTTTGAATGGCAATAGATAGGACCTTCAAATTATCGGAGGATATTAGCCTCAATGTGGGTAACGAAAAGATTAATATAATGGAGGGTTATCCCAGAGCACCTGACTTGAGGTCAAAGGTAAAAAATGTGAGAATTCAGGAAATCTCATAAAATGGAAACAAATTTTTTTATCCGTTAGAGGTCAGTAGGGATACATGTTTTTTGGCTATTTTAGCTTAAAACTTTTTCATTCGTGAGTGGGCCGTATGAGTTTGTGTTTAAACTGAAACTTTAAGCAGCAATAAGGGGCACATGGAGTTGGCCAAGTGGTTGGTGCTTTGAACACATAACCTAGCTTTGCGGGTTCGATGCTCACCTAGGTCAATGTATATGATACATCGCATGACGCCACGTAGAGCCAGGTAAAGCTACTGTGACGCAAAAATCAGAATTTTGCATGACAAAATTGTATGTGCTCGCTCGTGCACATGTTTTGCATTGTTCGCGTGCACCTCCCCTCTTCCCAAGTAAACCTAATCAACTAGAGTTTTCAAATTTCCAGTGTAATTATACCCTGTTCAATGTTTGGGCTCCTCGAAAGTTTTAACGGGAAGCCATGAGTAGTTGCTTGCAACTGCCATCTAGTTTTATCTGCTCTTTTAATAGGCGAATATACCAGTTAAAGGATACCAACAGGTGAAAACCTTTTGATATGTTTTCTTGAAAATGGACCGGCCGGTTAGCTCAGGTGTTAAACAGCGCTATCGGTCGGAAGGTCTGGGGTTCAAATCCCGGGTCGGTCAAATCGACCCAGTGTCGCCAACAGCTGGACACCGTCGCGACGTTTCTTCTGAGCTGTGTTGCCCAGGCGCTAAGCCGCGGAGGTGGGCCCCGCCACTCGCTGCACGCTTCTGCGTAATACGGGGAGGGTAATGAAGATTTGATTTTGTTTTTTTTTGAAAATAGTTGTACTGTAGACTATCATAAAACCTGACTGTCGCGTTTTCGCGTAAATTTGATGAGACTGAAGCCAACGTTGGCAGAGTCAACTCATGACTTTAATAGCGTTATTCTATTCTCTAAGCAGCCAGTATCTCATTCGAATATAGAGCATACCGAAAAATTCATTCAAAGAAAGGTCTGTCATGAATAGATTAGCGAGCGTATTCGTGTAATGCGTCTTTTATATAGTAAGTTATAAAAATAATTTTCTGTGGCTTTACGGTGTGTGTGACTCGCTGTTATGTTATGCATAGGGTATTTTTCTGTGTCATGAAAGCAAGCTTTTGTCTGAATTTTTACATCACATTAAAAATTTATCATAATCGAAATAGCTCATTAAATTTGTGACATTTACGCTCATTTGTCAAAGATGAAGAACGGTATAATTCAATGAAGAGGGAGCCAAGCTCTTTTGATGTTTGAGATTAGATAGCAATGCGTGCACAACATGCAGTAGGCCAGGATTGCTTCAGTGTAGAATATTCAGTACTTGAACTCAAATTAATATCGAACTACAAACGTACACAGCAAATTTGAATGAATTTTTTTACTGAGTTATACTTTATACCAGAACAGTTGCATCTAACCCTCAAAAGAGATAATTTTTAAAAAGCTTACTATCCAGTTTAACAGGTTGTCGCCTGAATATTGATTAAAGTAAGCTTGTCACACCTTGGTTTGAAATGGTATACTTTTACTAGGTGTACTAAAAGCATGCACACCAGCTGCGCTCCTTAAAAATCGGCCTTTCAAAGAATGGTAAGATTTGTGTATGATTGTGCGTATTTATGATGCTACTTCATTGTATTGTTTTATTGTTTGTTGCACACCCAAGTACACCCTAGGGCAGGGGTGGCCAACCTATGACGCATGCGCCAAACTTGGCGCATTGCATGATTAAAGGTGGCGCACTGTATCTTTAAGATGAAAATAAATGAAGTTTAAATACTGATACTCACAATATTACGCCTAGCTTTACTTGTTAATCGTACCTTGTTGTTAAAAACAGCATAGCCTTTATTACTTAATATAACTAAGACAGAATGCGTTTTCTCCTACTTTCAGGAAGGCTGTAGTTTTTACTAGAAGTATGACGTCACAATGTTCCCTGTTTCGTAATCAATCGTAATCTGTTGATTGAAAAGTGCTCGAATGTTTCCATGGATACGAGAATTTTCGTTGAGTTAACCATGTATATGCGGCTGTCATTGAAATTTTTTCATTCAGTGTTTAATTTAGTGATTCCGGTAACTCTCTAAATGAGTGGTTTTCTGTGGATTTATGTATTTGCAACACGAAGTGGACATTAGGTGTGGGGATACAAGAGATTAATGGCGCATCCGAAACATTATGTTAAAAACGTGGCGCATGGTATGTGAAAGGTTGGCCACCCCTGCCCTAGGGTGTACTATACATTCGGTGAAAATCACTGAATTCAAAGATTTCAAAGTAACGGCACACTCAACAGAACTTTATTGCTTACTTGATATCATTAACTTTACAATTGATTACATTAACACAAAAAAAACAAAAGTATTTTGTTTGGATCTCGGTCCACCAGATTCTTACGCAATGTTTAGGTATAGCTAAACAAACATACTGTTTATGGTAGTGATAGTTGAACAACTCAACGAAAGCATGCTGTTTAGTGATGACAAGAAAAACGACGCTAAAAACCATTGCGTATTTCTTCAATAAAACGTAGCCTTGAGGTTAGTAGCATAATTACTGCGTGGGTTTAGAAGCGCTCGCATAACCAGAAAAAGATGAAGTAGCAAATATTTTTATATTATTATGTGTAATTATCTTAAAACGATCTGAAAATAATGTCGAAAGAGACTGGCAGTTACCTATGTAATATCGTGTTATGTCGTATAAAAAACGTCATAAAGTAGCTACTAGGTCTTTCAGATAAAGGTCTGGACCACGGAAAAAGAATATTGAGCACTGTTTAAATCAACATTTTTTGATAGATACAAAGTAGAGTAAACTCAACTACAATTTTTTCTAGGAAAGCAAAGGCTTATTTGGAGTAAGAAACGCCAGTTATGGAGACACATTTTGTGTTTAACTTGCTTTGTTACTACTGCTGGCAAGTTACGAGCCTATATAAGAGGATTGAAGCTACTAATAACATTACAAGACTTGCCTCAAAAATCGTGTCGTTACTGGTAGATAAAAAAAGAGGTCAAAAAGGAAACTGAAAACTTGCGTTGAGCTATGTCAATTTTCTTATCTGTGTTTATGGATAGTTAAGTAATTGCTTGGCGGAACAAAAAGACAATTCAATTAAAATAAGCAAAAAGTAAATACCAAATGGAAACTCTGGACATAAAAACTTCATGAATTATTAATTGGTTTAAAAATGCTTAGGTCGAGTTCGAAATTATCTTCATGTATTTAGTTTTGTTTGATATTTTGAGCGAGAATATCGCGACCTCCTGCTGTTTTTATCGTGATGATGTATCAGCATAATACTGTAGTCATTTGCGACCAACGTATGTGGAAGGTGACAATTCCCAATCGTGTCAGATATCTGTGTCGACAATCAGATCAATGCTTTTCTAATTTTATTATATTGACTGAAAATAAGATCGACAAGTACGTTAGAAATGAAAAATTGATTCTCCATCTTGTAAATCAACCTCTGAAAATGGCATCATTTTATGAGGAAAGCTGTATGGTATAGGTCAGAATGTGATTGAACATCACCTTCTACCTTCTGCGTAATGAGATGGAAAAATTGAGAAACTGATTTTTCCTGCGGTAACCATGCGTGTTAATGCAAAGCCTGATTCATATCAGTAAGAAATTAAGAACCTTATGTTAAAGCGCCAACGTTAGATTAAAATGCGAGGAATAAGCTGGTAAGGTAGATTTCTGTTGAAATTGATGGAGTTGCCTCCCAGTTAGTTATCCTAGCGCAAGTGGTTATGCCGCATTGTTGTAGGAAAATATCTTGGACTTTTGAGGCATGTAGTTAGTAGTTCAAAAAAAAAAATCAAACCAAGTGGCCATGGCCCGATTGGTTCGTTGATTCAACTCAGTCCAAAATTATCAGTTCTTTTTAATTTATCTCCTTCAAACCGCGCTAATAAACCGCAGTTAAAAGTTTTTTTGAAGCGGAAAAATTGTGGAATCGTGAATATGATGTCATTATCATTGTCGATCGAACAACCAAGGCCACTTATCGGTCAAATAGCATCCGGGTTTTGTGTGACGTCACCAAACGTATTGTATACGTAAAAACAACTTCGCGCAACACTGTGGCGTCATGTTCAGAATATTATGAATTAGTAGTGTTGTCAGAATGTGAATTGCGATAGGGAATTGATTAGCTAGAATTGTTTTTACTTTGTCGTGTGTAGCTTCATCGGTGTGGTTAACGCGAAAAACGATTACAGTATTTACGTTACAGAAACAAAAACAAAAGCATATTTTTATTTAGATTCCAAGTTGATAATCATCTGTGCGTCATCGCTGATGCAATTCATTGCTTGTAAATTCAAAAATAGCTAGAGCAAATACAATCTCGTTCATTTAAGCAAAAGATAGCAAAGCTATGATACTTTTGAGGAAGTCAGGAATGCGATATTAATATCTTGGTAAACAGACAATATTAGAGTTAGAAATAGATCAGCTAACCAACCGCCCATTTACCTACAGGTACTATGCAAGTTGAACAATGACTTGTATAACTTTGACAAGTTTTCTGTTTGTCAAGAGACATTGAGAAGGTGTACCAGTCTATGAGTAAGCATTGAGGCTCAAGTCGAATACCGTAAGTCAACTTCATTTAAAGTTTTGAATTGCAATATAGAAAACAGAAATAGAGGTAATAATTTTTCAAGTACAGAGAAAAGCTACCTGTAGGCGTGAGAAGTACACTGAGGTATCCGTATACAATATAAAATATTTAGAAATGTAAGCATCAGAAATGTGAGCATTTTTCACGTTATGTATTTTCAAAGCGCAAAGTACAGTACCACGCACGGGTTACCAATTTTTGCTGTGAATGTAAGTTTAATTTGATAAGAGCTTCAATTTAAGCTTTTTGGCTAATATTAGTTCGTCCAAATATTATTCGTAGCAACCATATTTAAAAGATTTTAGTTTTTTATCAAGAATATTAAAAAAAAAACTCCCGAAAAATATTTAAAGGGAACCTTAATATTTGCTTGATTGATTTTAAACGTTTTCATGCTGCGATGTGTCAAGGTTATTTGAAAAATTGCGAACGCAACGGTAGAAGTGTCAATAGAAACTTAAAAAAGTGCCGCTATTTGTAACAAACAGTTTTAATTCACACTTTTATGCTTTTATCATGTTGGTTTTTCATGCATATTACATATAGTAGCAATGGTCCATTTTATTAATTATATAATAAATATAAAACAGAAGCAGAAAGATTGCACGAATGTTGCCGCCCCAAACACGAGCCGTTTTTCCTTCGTTCTTCCTGAAATTTTATTCATTGGCAAAAACCGGAAGTACACTTTCTGTAATGGACTACCCAGACGCAATTTGGCCAAGCACCACATTCAAACTGGTGTCGGTCTCTTCCGCTCATCAATGAGCACACATATGCATAACATTGCTTTGAGAAGCCCTGCAGTGTTGTGGTGTATATAAAAGCACTATGTCGAGCACGTAGCCGCATCTTCTCCGGCCATTACCGACTTAAATGTGGATTGAAGCCAACAACTATAAACGTTATGGTGACCAGAAGTTTTTTAGTAGACCCCGGCCATCTTTTTTTTTATGTTCGTAGCAAGAATTGAGCAAGACGACATGTTCCCTGCGAAAAACATAGAAACGTCGATAAAAAGAGGAAATCAAACTTTCAACGCGTGGGAAGATGAGGTTTCTTAAATATAATCTACACAAATACTCGCTGATAAGTTGGAAACAAAGATGGTGTTCGAGGACATTTAACCACACCTCTTTTCAAAGAAATTAAACACGCTTGGATTTGGCAAAAGCCATTGAAAATATGCGTTATATGCCTCTTGTGAGCTGTGGGTTCTTTGTGATGTACAGTATATCCTGATTAATTTTGTGATGTAATCGCAGGTACACGCAACACAACATTAATTTGCTCATTATTAGCCCTCCTTTGTTTTAAGAACATAACAACAATGCTGTACCCTAGTACTATGCTGCATTGTAACATCCAATTTATGTTTTCTTTTTAGCAGATACAAAAGATGCAATATTTTTTTACGTCCCATAGCATACTTAGCCTATTGCAGATGGTTTGAATTACGTAACCTCTACAAAATGTAATTAATACTAATCAGGCCTTTTTTAGACAGATGGTGAAAGGTATTACGAAAGCTTCATGAATTACGAAAGGGGAGTGTTTTGGGCTGGAAATTCAAATGCAGTTTGGCTTTACAGTAAATGTCAAAGTTATTTTCAAGGGGTTTGTAAATTTTCGAGCGAGCTTGCCTGACCGCATTTTCACCAACAAAAAGGTTCTTTTTTCGATGCCAAATTCTATCAGATCATTAATATTGATTTTCTTCATTTCATTTCAGTTTCGTCTGCTCAAAAGTGAGGTTTGAAGCTAAAGAAGACACGATCTTTTTAAAATACAAAACATGTTGAAGCTATAAAGAGTTTTATTTTTTAAGACGTATTCAATTGGAAACTGCTTTTATGGCTTCGTAGCCGTGTTGTTTCGTTGTAGTAGTTTCTAGAAATTTGACGTTCCAACGTTCCCCGGAAGGACCCAATACATGAGGATAAACGTGCTTTGCTGCTGGTGTAGCAGATAACAAATTTTTTAGCCATATGTTTGAATTAATGGACCATTAAAAGGTTATCCGAACGGAAGAAATTCATGTAGATTGCATCAGTCGCATGCCGAATTACGCTTTATTGTTTTTCCTGGCTCTGCATTACTATGGTCTAAAATGTGTTTTTTAACTTGATTTGTCACCTTTCATCTTGCCAAAAACAAAAAATGTTTAGTCAAAGATTACTCGTAGGCCTACCATCGAGTTAATAATGTTTAATTTTCATTTTTCTACAGATGTACGTTTTTTGAACAGAAGAATGGTGCGTTTGTGCAAGCCTATAAATTTATTGACAATTTTAAAATATTGATTTAATCTTCAAGGTTCAAAGAATTAAAATTAATATTATTGATTTTGCGTTGTCACCGAGCTCTGGACATATCATTGAATATTCGAATTGGTTTTGGGGTTAACAAAATATTATCCCACTCAATTTAGAAGCAAACATTGTCGACAGAATATTATTTTGATACGGAATTGAAAGAAATGTAAAATTTTGCCACATCAAGCAGCAACTTTGAGAAGACAGATATAGTGAAGAGTTTGTTATTGCTTCTTGCCGACGCTTGCCTATCCCTGGAGCAACACTGTATAGTAAAATACGAAGAAATTATGACGCACGCAGCAAAAGTATTTTCGCTGTTGCTTTTGTTAAATACAACTTTACTCGTCATTTCGCAAGGTAAGATGATTGATTACATTATGGTTAGAGATGGTTGAATTCTTTCTACAGGTTATGCAAAGCACAAGATTCAAATAAAATACAAAATTTCAAGAACTTTTCAACATATACAACCCTAATAAGCTATCACAGCATCATAGGAATAACTTAGTTGTGAATGTGACTTATGCATGTCCCACCTTATGTTCTTTACCTAACCCATATTAACCAAAAGGGGGCAGAATCACTCTTCCCTAGGCGAGGATGTAAGAAACCCAAACATTTGATGCATAAACTTACTCAGCACAACCAGTGTAAAATACCAGCAACCAGCAACACAAAATAATGCACGACAAAGCGCAATGTTTCGACCTTATGGGTCTCATCAAGTGCATGACAACCAAAACAAGTCACATGAAAACAAAGTCCTTAAAAGAACATTTCAATATAAATCCCAAGTCTGATATAAGCAGTAGTAACCAGTATAACAAGTCAATGAGTTTCTACTTCCAGGGCCGAAACTAGGCAATGCGGGGCCCCCTCGAAATCATCTTTCGGGGCCCCCTAAAATTTTTTTCTTGGATGGTGATGCAAAAGAGCGAGCCCCGAAGGAGCGATGCCAAGCTAGGGGGGTCTGGGGGCGTGCCCCCCCCAGAAAATTTTGCGGAACTTGACCTTATTTTGGAGGCTTTTGTGCGTTTTGAGCCTTTAAAATTCCTCAGTTTTAACAAGGTTTAGTAGTCTGTTTAACTAGGTCCCTTCCAAACCCACTAAAATAATGCTGCAAGCAAACCCCACTCTAACATTTCGCTACCTATGCGACGTAAAAACGTTTTTAAGACTTATTTTTGCGCCTTTCACTTGAGGATGAGGGGCTCTTGGCAGGAGCGGATCCAGAAAGTTTTGGTGGGGGGGGGGGGTGTGATTTTAAATTAGGTTGAATGTTAACTAAATACAAAGACGTGTAGACCCGGAAACAGGCGAAAATAAGTCCTTTCAAAATGTTACATGTCAGGGGCGTATTCAGAATTTTTTTCAGGGAGAGGACACCAAATTTCGTCACTTCTTCAAGCGCACTCTTTTCCCGGCAGAGTTAATTTTAAGCAACTTAAGTAACAAAAACGAATTTAGGGGGGTCCGGGGGCATGCTCCCCCGAAAAAATTTTGAAAATTTGCATGCTGTAATGGTCATTTTAGCGCTTTTCGAACAATTTTCAGGCAAAGTTTGTTCATATTTTTGGCCCCTACCTTTGAGTGCTTCATCAAATATGATGCATTTTGTAAGCACGGTTTCGATTATGCGTGCTTAAGGCGACTAAGGTATATTGTTATGAACAGGGGTGAAAATCTATGTTGAGCATTGGGGGAAATGATTTAGCAAAATTGACCATTTTTTGATATTGGGTGGGATGATTTAGCAAAATTGACACGTCGTCTGCAGATGTCCAATTTTTTGCTCACAATGAAGTGAAGACCAAAAAACAAGTCATAACGTTCCCAGATGCCTAATTTTTTGCCCAAAATGAAGTGAAGACCAAAAAAAGGTCATCACCTTTGCTGGTGCCCAGTTTTGGGACATGAAAATATTGGGGGGGGGGGGATGCTGCCGGATTATTGGCTGGGATACATCTCTCCATGGATTTGCACCCATGGTTATAAAGAGGTTCGAAATTATAGAAAAACTTTATTTATCCAAAGCATTGTTGAAAATGGCTGGTGAGGGGTGCACCCCCCCACATCTTCCCCTGGATCCGCCCCTGGCCCTTGGTATGCCACTAAACGTTTGTTTGCTAGTTTTGCGACTGCTATTTTTCGAAAAATTTGCAGGGGCCCCCATGGCCAAACGCATAAATATGGTATGGGGGCCCCACATCGCGCGAGTAAAGACAAAAAATACATTGAATATTAGAATAGGCTTATTTAAGGCACCTTTATCATGCGTTGAGTAAATAGTACTACGTACTGACTAATTACGGGGCCCTCTTTTTGTGCGGCCCCCCCCGGTTGGGGGTTTGGGGGGCGCTAGTTTCGGCACTGTCTACTTCACTACTTCACAACTCCTTTTGGTTAACACGGGCAGTGGTGTAAAAAGTATTTTGAAACTGTATTTAAGTAAAAGTATTTTTACTGACGGCAAAACTACTCGAAGTAAAGTAGAAAGTATTGACTAAAAAAAAGCACTTAAGTAAAAGTAAAAAAGTAGTCATTTAAAAACTACTCAAGTAAAAGTATAGCGTTCTCAATCGTTTAAGCGTCAACTGCACACTTTCCGATAATAACTTGCTGTGAAGGTGGAAAAATGGTAAAGAAATTATTACCACTCAGATGGTCGAGTGGATAAAGCGTCTGCTTCTGGAACGATAGACTCGGGGTTCGATTCAGAGTACGGTTAAACCAATGACTTAAAAGTTGGTATTTATAGCTTCCCTGCATGATGCTTAGCATCAAAGGCGATAGCGTGAAGAACAAGCTGGCAAGCTGATTTGTTGTGCCGTTCGGAACCACGTTTAACGATTTCCCCACCTCGGAGTGATAGACAGGTGGCTCGAAACTCCTTAGCGAGCTCGTTATAGCGCCTCTATCACAACGACGGATAAACATATGAATAATAAGCGTTAACTCAGAAGCAGAAACCTGCTTATTTCTGTTAACACTTCGATTTTAGCTTTGCAATTTACTTTTTTCCATAATTAAGATTTAAAGAGAAATACGATAGTCAGTAGTTTTACTGCTAGGCCCAGAGGTTTATGGAATGAATATATTATTGCGAACACATTAAGCATTTTCTGTTACTTGCGATCTTGCACTAATTACAGACTACAGCGACATTGCATGCGATCCAACTTTGCAACACAAGATTTTAGGTGCAACGAGGGATTTCAAGTGAGACTAGTCACTCAATGACTACTTTGTACTTTTCTAAAATAAAAACTACCCAAGTAGTGTTACTTTATACTAAAAGTACTTAAGTAAACGTAAAAGTGGCCGAAAAAATACTACTCAAAAAAGTACTCGTTACCGAAAAAAAGTACTCAAGTAATCTACTCAAGTAAAAGTGTTTCGTTACTTTACACCGCTGAATACGGGTTAGGTAAAGAAAATAAGGTGGGACATGCAGAAGTCACATTCACAACTAAGATATTCCTATGATGCTGTGATAGCTTATTAGGGTTGTGTATGTTGAAAAGTTCTTGAAATTTTGTATTCTACAGGTTACTTTAGTATTTTTATCAATATGCTTCACCGATTTTATCTCTCAATATTAAAGACGTTTCTGCGAAATACTTCTATTCCTTTTTTTTGCAAAGTTCCAAGGAAAATTGCCAATGATCATAATGCCATCACAATTAATTTTTTGGAAATGCACTAATTTTGGGGGGGCGGCGACGGCGCTTCTCACAACCTCCAAGTACGTTAATCATGAGGAGAACAATAGGACACTGATTGGACCACACATTTTAAGTTTTGTTGCAAATAATAGTCTTGTTTAAAGTTTTTTTGTGACTCGACAAAGAATGAAATTGCATAAATTTTCTCATGTGACACACATAATTCGATGAATTTTACCTTGTGATACCAAATTTAATAATATATTTCGATTTTTGTGGTTTGCTTGTCGATTTTTGTGCGCTATATTTAGTATTTAGCTTAAGTATCACCTCAAGATTGTGGATATCATAACCACACATTTTTGAGAAGAGTGTCTGTCAAGAATAAATAGTTCATGAGCAAGGACATAGGGTCGAAGCTTAGCAATTTGAAAAATGAGCCAGGAATGACAATTTTATTCTAGGCTGCATTGCTGGGGCAACTTGACTTAGTAGCAATGACGTTTCCGCTTTTTTTGTCATAAATAATGCATTAAAATAGATAGAAAGCAATTTGTGGTGTTCCTCACAAATTATGCCTGATTGCTCTAAAAAGTGAGCTTCAGTTGCATTCAGTGGTGAAAGTAGAAAGTTTTTCTCAACGATACTACGCCAGAAGCCCAGTACAGTGGTGAAAGTAAAAAAACTTTTTGTAGTTGCTGAAAAAAAAAGGCAAATGAGTCTTAGGTATCCGTTCATCCAGTTACAAAATCTTAAACGCCTTAATTATACCCAAAACTTTAAATTTTAACGAACTATGAAATATCAGGTAATTCGAGAATGGCTAAAACGCAAATAACTACTTTGTCTCCGGATTAGAATGAATCGCTAATCTGAGACTCGAAACAATGTCTTGTAGTACTGTTGCCTGCGTATTAGAGAGTAAATTTTAGATTGTGATGTCACAGTTTGTGCAGATTTGCTCTAACCACTGAGTAAATTTTTCCATCTCTGCTGCCATAATCCAAATGGGTCTAGTTCCTCTCGTACAAATACCAATTTCCACGTCAGTGTGGCCAAATTTTCGTGAAAAAAATGCCTAGTCTAGGCGGGTCCTAGAAAACTTTGAGAATTTTTTGAGCTGCAGCCGAGACCCTCAAACAAACTCCGTTATGTAGCTTACGAGCTTTTCAAACAAAAGGCTGTTGGCATTAGAGAATTTTGATTTCGATGAAAAAGTTTTGAAATTAATTTTATGCAAAAATCAATTTATTTAATAAAAGTGGGCCTATTTTTGAATTTTCATTTTTTTTTTTTGGTGATTTGACTTGTGAAATGTGCTATAGGCTGGATTTAGATTTAAAATCTTTTACCGGTACGGCGTTGCGGCAGCAAATCTTTTACGGGAACGGCGTACCGGACTGTTCCGGCTTACTTTCACCACTGGTTGCATTCAAAATACAACATATATTTTCTGCTCTAAACACGGGCCTTACTGCTTTTAATATAAAAAACAGATACAACTCTTCATCAAAATGCTTTGTTAGCTCCAAATGTGCAAATTAAAGAATGAATAAAACAATTAACAATGATAAACATCTAACTATTTTGCCACAGGTTCAGTTCAGAACAATACTGATGAGGACAATGCTTTCCGAAACCTTTCCACTTCGAAAGATCACAGCCCCAACAATACGCCCCAAGCCCCTCATGGGGTCGAACAAGAAAACCGGAATCCTTTACATGACATTTTTTACATACGTAAGTGGATGATTTGCAAGTTTGGATTGCCTCTCTTGTTGTATGAGTTTGTGTTTCCTCTTGATTGGATAAACAGAACTAAAAAGCGAACTATCAGTAGCCTACAGCAATTCTTGATCATATCATGATTTTTTCAAAAGAATTTCAAAATTATTGTGAAATGCGGAAAAGCAACATGTCATTAAATCATAGTAAACCAAATTTCTTCATGGTGGTTTTAGCAATGTTCCTGAGGTTCAACAGTCCAGAGTTGCCATTAACGATTTAAGTTTTATTTAATCTGTCATTAGGTTGCATTTTATTAGTCACTTCTCTCTTTTCAGGTTCTTACGATCATGTTCTGCAAACGCATTCAATCAGATGCTATTAGAATATTTATTTTCTACGAACTGACAATATTAGCTGATTGATATTGTCAACCTTAGTATTTTAAACATTAAACAAACAAACAAACAAACGCTGCCACAACACCTTACCATTGCTGGCTTTGCAATTCTACGTTCATAGGTGGGTGTTAAAACTAACAAGGTCAGCAAAATGCAAACCGGCTGGTTAGCTCACTTGTTAAGCGCACGGTATCGGTGCCGGAGGTGTGAGTTAGGTTCCCGAGCCGGTCAAATCGGCACGGTGCAGCCAACGGCTCGCCACTGTTACGACGTAGCTGCGTTGCCCAGTCGCTAAACCGCGGAGATGGGCCCCGTCATTCGCTACAGGCTTTGGCGAAATACCGCGAGTTTTATGAAAATGGGATTTTTTTGCTTTGGCAAAATGCAGATCAAAGTGGGCAGAAAAATACCAGTGCTCGTTTCCAAGGTTGCGAACCGGAATGGTATTCCGGTTCAAAATAATGCTGCTACGTTGTTACGTTCTATCGTTAGATCATTTCATTCTTCTTTTTCTTTGCGTTTTCATAGTGTTTATTCATTTACTGGCATTTCAATGGCCGAGAAATCATAGTGACAACATGGTGACAGTTTCCACAACGGTAGAAAATTACAAAGTCAATGGCAGTATTGCGGTACTGCGGTGCTGTAACGTGGTACTTTTTTAGCACCGTTATCGGTACCATTGATACTTTTAAAAAATGTACCGTTTTTGGTACCGTCGTTACTTTTTAGACCGTTTTACTCGATATTTCGGTAACTTTTTTTGAATAAATGAAAGTAGGCTGCAACCATTAATAGTTTGAGATATTATAGATTAAAAGATAGGTTTTAGCACCTTATTACTAGACCAAAAGGGGGTGGCATGGCACCGTAGCCCCTCCTATGACGTCAATTCGCAAGTAACAGCAGTTTTTTCAATCCCCTGGAGGTGCCATTAAAGACGAATACTACCAGAATTGTTAACAATTGATTTCTGAAGAGAAATAAATTCAATAACCACTTGAATCAGCGTTTCAAAAAGTGCTCATTAGCTGAGTCCAGTTTAGGCAAATATACAAATTTACTCACCACAATTTAATAACATCTATTTACAACCCAACCGTCTGCTTCACCCAAGAGGGATCATCAGGGGTATCTTCTTCAAATAGATTCTATTCTATTTAAATAAGGCGAGGTGAAACAGTCTGTCTAGTTTTAAATAGATGTTTCTAAACTGTGGTGAATTTGCAGAAATAAATTCAGATCTATTAGCAACATATTTAATGATCTTTCAAAAATTTTTACAAATGTGTTGCAAATAACGAAATTTTACAAAAATCATAAAAAAATTCCTCAACGCCAGAGCTGGGCAAACTGCGGGCCGCATGCAGATATTTTTATTTTTTTACTCTTCACCGATTTTCTGCGGAAAAATAGTGTAGATCTGTGTACGTGTTAGACCTTTTTTATATTTTGGCTCATCAATGCTTTGTGGGGGCAATTTGGACCCACACTTTCCAAAAAGGGGGGATTGTGTAAAAAAGGTTGAGTACCACTGGTGTAAACTATTTGGAAAAATTTATTTCTGGGTCATTGAATCAAAGTAAAACCATAGACCTACAAATTCTGAGAAAAATGTAGATTTTGCTTGATCTAAAAGTTCTGAGTATGCTGCTGCTGATACATCAAACTCTACTGAAAGTTTCATTGAAAATGAAAACATTCTCTCTCAATGCAATGATGAAATTCGCACACCTTTGCAACATTTTTTTCGAATATAAGCCATAAGCTCTTTCACGTTTTTAGTATTGTTCGAATGTAGCAACGTAGCCAGATAAGCAGGGATGTGACAAACGTTTCTGCTCTCCAGGGCGAGTTTCTGATGACGATACTCCTTATACCAGGGGCGTATTCAGGGGGAGCCGCTAAGGTTGCGCCCCCCCTCCCGCTGAAATATAAGCTGATATATATCTGCTTTCAGCGACACAGTGGAAACAGGACATCTGAGAACGCGTTGACTTTTTTTTTTTTTTTGGTCTTCACCGATATTTTCAGTGGAAACGTGTAAACAGGAAATTGTGGCCCCCCTCTTTTCAAATTTCTGGGCACGCCCTTGTATACCTAGCCTGATAACTAATGCAGGAGATCTACAGATTATACAGTGCATGTTGCCATACGTGAGAATGCTTGTTTCAGTCAGCGTGCCGCTGTCGCCTTGTTGATATAATTGACGTGTTCGCTTGCAGTATTAAGATTCGCCCGCGACTACAACTCAGATCTTACACTAGTACCAGATGCGACATAAAGCTTGATAAGGTTTTAATTTCGTTGCTTTGCAAGACGTCAAACAAAAAAAAATTAATTTTTAAGAAAAACATTTTCGTTTAAAAAGTACCGAAAATCGGTACAGAGTAACGATATCGTCGTTATTTTTTAAAAAATGTATCGTTATCAGTACCGACGGTACTTTTTTAGCAAAGTATCGGTACCGATATCGTCGTTACTTTTAAAGTACCGAGTGCCCAGCTCTGGACGTAACAATTTAACGTTCAAGCAGAGAAGTTGTGCAAAAGTGGAAGCGTGGAAGCTTAGGGTGAGTGCAGTGTGAATTGAAAGCTTGTGTCAGCGAACAGAACAGAACAGAATTTATTGTTGATTCGCCTTGACGTAAACTTAATAAGCACTCACAGAATAAAACAATGAAATTTAGCAAGGCCAGGAAGCATCGAAGAACTCTAAGGTTTTCTAGTCTAGATGCTTCCTGATCTTGTTGTGAGATCGAAATTTAAATTACGAGCATATTAGTCACCATAACGAGAAGGTTTAGAGATAATGTAAAAACGATATACAAAGAAACTAAAAAAAGAAATTAGACATTAAACAAAACAAAAACGAAAAACAAAAAAAAAGAAAAATAAAAAAGAGAGAGAAGGCAAACATCAAACAACAATATGAGCGAGAGTCACACGACAGTTCCAAAATGTAATTAAAATTCAGTAGAAAAACATGTAATTCTAATTTATTAAAATTTATCTGCTTCCAAGAACGCCTTGGAATCAATATGAAGACATCAAATGAATTTTATATTTTTGTTTAAAGACACCCCAGCGATTATTCTTAATTGAGCTGTTGAGGCTACTCCATAATTTTGTGCCCCGAAAAGCCAAGAGGTTTTGAGTAATTGAATTTGTTGATTGTGGAATAAAATTTACGCACCTGTTGATTTGTGTGGTGTTATGAGAGTGGATTTTTTCAATTTTGGTAAATTGTGATGATAAAACTGCTGGAAGTTTTTTGTTATGTAGTAGATACATAAATTTTGCTAATTCAAATTTATAGATGTCGTTTAATTTCAAGAGATTTAAGCGTTTGTAAAGCTGAGATACGTGCAAATACTTTTTGCTGTAAGTCATTAAGTGAACGACATTGTTAAGACGCACATTTATTTCCCTCATGTAAGACTTAGCAGATGTACCCCATAGTGTAATGCCATACTGTATACGACTATATACGAGACTAAAATATAACATTAGAAGAGTATCATTCGTAACAAAACTTCGAAGTCGATAGAGAAATCCAGTTATTTTAGCTAATTGTAAGGATAAGTGTTGTATATGTGTTGACCAAGATAGTTTTTCGTCCAGGTACAGCCCTAAATATTTGGTAGATGAACATCTTTCAATCTTATTTCCATCAATTGAAATATTAAATGCTGAGGACACTATTTGCTTAGGATTTTTGTTTATAAGCAGGTAGCAGGACTTCGAAAAATTCAAATTTAATTTATTTTCAATTAACCAATTCTTTACTTTGTCCATCTCCATGTTGACTTTCCTTTCTAAGGAGAGCAAATTTTTATCAGCTAAATTTAAATGAGTGTCATCAGCGAAGAGAGTTGTGGTAAATTGAGAGCATTGAGGTAAATCATTAATGTACATTAAAAAAAGTAAGGGCCCTAATGAAGATCCCTGAGGAACACCACAAGAAGATTGAAGCAGATCCGATTTCAAAAATCAAAATCAAATCTTCATTATACTCGCCGTGTTACGCCGAAGCGTGTAACGAGTTGCGGGGCCCATTTCCGCGGCTTGGCGCCTGGGCAACACAGCTCCGAAGAAATGTCGCAACGGTGGCGGGTCGTTGGCGACACTGTGCCGATTTGACCGGCCCGGGAATCGAACCCCAGACCTCCCGCACCGATAGCGTGCGCTTTGCAACTGAGCTAACGGCCGGTGCAGATCCGATTTATAATTCAATAATTTAGTGTGTAGATAACGGTTGGTTAAGTAGTCACGCAGAAGTTCAAGTGCAATGCCTCTAATTCCAAAGTAATAATCCAGTTTCCAAATTAGTCGTTCATGGTTCACAGTATCGAATGCTTTGGAAAGGTCAAGAAAAATGCTACAGTTGTACATGCCATTTTCTATATTTTTTAATAAATTATCGTATATACTTGTAATTGCATGAATGGTTGAAGAATTTTTACGAAATCCAAACTGATGCTCGTTTAACAACTTAAATCTTTCTAAATAAGAGTAAATTCGGCTATAGAGCATCTTTTCAAAGATTTTGCTAAATTGGGATAGCAATGAAATGGGTCTGTAATTAGTTGCTAATGTAGGGTCGTCTTTCGTAAATACAGGTACAACCTAAGCTATCTTGAAAATATTAGGGAAAACGCCTTGCAATGGACAAGAGTTGTACAACTGACTTAAGAATGATGCTATAACAATTTTGCCATATTTTATAAATTTAGTATCACAGTCAACACTACGATTTGCTTTCTTATCTTTCAATTGGTCAATAACATCACACACTTCCTGAGGAGTTGAGGGTTGTAGAGTAGTATGGTAGTTGAGGGTAGTAGTTAGCGAATCGTTGGGCTAGTAAGCGGGAGCAATATCAGGCTACCGGCACAGACTGCGCTGTAGCCCTTAAGGTTGAGTGAACAAGTAGCAGCTGTTTCACTTATCAACCAGAAAGACGAGCTGCGTTTTGCCAGACTCACTATTTGTCTGTCCTCCGGTTGCTCAAGAATTAATATAAATTATATTTATCACCAGATTACGGCTCATTAGCAACATATTTTAGCTGCTTTTACCGCGTTGACTATTTGGCTTTTTCGCTACACCTTTCATCACTTGTGTTTTCGGAACCTCCGTTGGACAACACTTGATGAGATAATTTATAATCAAAATGTGGACCAAAACACGATGACGTCACCAAACTAAGCACATGACGTTTTAAGCTAGCGTTCCGGTTGGAAAAAAATTGTCAATGCTTCCGTACTCATTCCCCCTTGAAAACGTACGCACGCTCCTCAGGTAGGCATCGCCTGGTTAAAAAAGCAATGCCGTATAGGCTGAGGCCGCTGTCTTGCATATCTTCTTTCAATACAGTATAAAGTTCATGATGCGATAAATCAACGTTAAATCATAATAACAAATACTGCAACAACCAAAAAACTGACGTAACTTTTTTTAAAAGTACCTTTTATTTCAAATTCTTTCATAAGCACCAAAAAGATTTTGAATATCTCCAGTAGCGGTGCTTGTCAAAAGTAGCATGAAGAATGAAATAGAAGGATTGTGAATGCAACCAGTCAATCACACTAGAGAATTGAATAGTCTAACTCAGACATGTGCAAACTACGGCCCACGGGCCAAATCCGGCCCGCAGATCCTTTTATTCTGGCCCGCCGGCACTTACACAAATTTAAACTCCCTCCGTGAATTTAGCGGAAGACCTTTTTTTTTTCTTTAGAGATCATGGATGGCAGTGATTTTCAAAAAAATAAGCCTCAACGGTACAAAATTGGAATAAAAAGTGAGAAAAACGAGGTGAAAACCTTTTTATTTGGAGATCACATTCGTACGTGGACCGTGATCTCAAAAAAAAAGTCTTCACGTTGTTTTCTAATCAGCGTGCGGCCCTCGGCTTCAACAGTTTTTCCCAATCTGGCCCTTCGTGAGAAAAGCTTGTCCACCCCTGGTCTAACACCACGAAAAGAGTGTGTTAAATGCGCCCCCAGAACAATTTATTATTTTAAGCATTGTTTGCTCGTAGCCCAGACAAAATTTCAAATTTTAACAACGATTAGATCTTTTTCAAAATTTGCATAAATAATTTCCAGTGCGACTCGCGTGCAACCTATTAGGCCTACTGCACAAATTTTGAACTGAAAATTAATTCCATGTTCCATCGTGTTATCGGCGAGTCGGAACCTTCAAAATTTATTATTTACGTGGTTGTATGAGTTTATTTTTACTTCAATTTATTGCTTTCAGTGTTAATCGCAGTCTTATCCGTAATTGGAGTTACAGCAATCATAATAGCCGGAGTTTGCTGGTATCGGTAAGTACTAGGCTAAGTAGTAGGCCTGACTTTCATAAGCGCTTTCATCTAATTGTGTCTTGGTTGTATTACAGTAACTGCATGCAGCACACATTTTGAAACCGTGAAGTACAGTTTTGCTTATTTCTTCGATGTTCAGTGCAATTTTTATGTCTGCTTCGTTAAATCTTTGCTTGAAGCAGCTAAATATCATAGTTTCTAAATTAAACCAACATGTAAACAATTGAAACTCGGTAAAAAATTACTATAAACTTACACTGATGATGGTTGACCAAAACATTTGCAAATATGATTACAAAAATACTGGCTAAAATTTTTTATGAAAGTTTTAGTTTGCCCAACCTGTGACAAAACTTTGGGCCTCTTCAGGAAAACCGATTTTTTCGTTTCCATTTACATGCGAAAACATCACGCGACAACGTAGGCCTACAGATATAAAGAACGTCATGCTAAATTTACATATCAACCCCTGTTGAATAGGTTGTCATGTTTGTTCAGAATGATATTTTTAAAGGCCAGTTGTGTAAAACTTGTTGGATCCAATGCAACGCTAAATGCTACATAAAATATTAAAAAGTGTGGGGCCGTATAACTGCGTAAGCAATAAATCCGCATAGGCCTAGTAGGTTTTTATTGGCAGTAAATGGTCGTTTGCCATCCTGCTATAGCATATTAACAGCATCCCCAACTTACTTTAGCTCGTTCTTCTTACTTTTTATAGTTGTTTATTTGTTTTCTTTTCACGAGAAAGCTAGCGCTGGACGTGCTATGAACGAACTCACTTAGAAGTTGACGGCCATCTATCTATCCTTCAAAGATAGAGGAATCCTGTAAATGCCGTTACCAACAGCACAACGAGAAATATAGCAGGGAAGTCGTGATTCTTGTGAATACCATTTTTTGGGTCAATGGTTCGACCAGATGTGAATTCAAACCGGAGTCTACCGCTCCGAAGGCAGACTTTTTATCACCCGGCGGTGTTTAAAACAATACTGAAAGCAAATAATTTTATTAATCAGCAACAATTTTAGCATATTGTCGGCGTTAGATATTTTTGACTAAATGAATAAATGACATTCTCTTGGAAAGGTCTATATTTAGATGTAGTTTGATATTGTCATAGACGCGATATTTAACCAGTTGTTATGTTCTTCAGCGGTGTTTTACGTCACTAACTGTAACGTAACATAATATAACCTTAGAAATGTCGTTGCAAAAGTTAATTATTAGTTTTTGCGAAGCGAATATTGACTTAATTTAGAACAAATTCATATAGACAGTTACCATACACTTGATTACGTTGTATTTTATATCGGATCGTAAAACAAAAAACAAACACAAAATCAACACAGTAAACCGACAAAACAAAACTGTTGCCATAGATTATTGTAGAAACTCGCTTTAGCAACTAATTACTGTGTTCAGCTGAAAATCAATCACAAAATTTCATGCATTGCTAGATATATGCAAAAGCACATCAAACTTTATTGTTTTAGCTGTGATAACTGCTACTAATGTTTGACATAGTAATGAACAATACGATTTGCTTGAAGATGAAATTTGTCCTGAACACCCGCCGAAACATATGCAATCGAAATGGTCTCTTTTAATTGTATTCTTTAACTTTGACCCAGTATAAAAAGGCTTTGGCTGAACCAACATTGAAATTTTCGCTGTTACTCTTATCCGAAAACTACCAGAACTAGAACTCTCCAGGAGTAGTAAAAAATGCTCTGCAACGTATTTTTGAAAGACTTATTTGCTTTACAGATTTCGAGAAATTAAAAACCTAAATCGGAGCCTTTTCAGTACCGATGAAATTTTCATATTTGATTTATACTTGAAAGACCACTTTTAATTTTTGTTGTGAACTGGTGCTATGCCGGTAAAAAGAAAGTTTTTGGAAACATCACAAGTAATCTGCACATGCACAGATATCATAGTGCAACCGCAAGATATTTTTAGCCAACCCTTATGTGGTTCTTTATCAATTTCAAATTAATATTCTAACGGAGAAAAGCAATGCTTTAACGTGGCGTTTATCTATGAAAAATTTATTTCCCGAAAGGCAAAAACGAGATAATGAATATAAATTGTTTTCATAAGAATAATAATGAATGCTCTTGTGTTCATTTTTTTATGAATTTTTCATTATTGCTTCGTCTGCCATCATTGCATAACCATCTGAGTGCCACTAGCTTAAGCTCATTAACATTAATCATTGCTGAAATCAGACTGTCAAACAATCGAAGGCCCTATTGTTTTTTGAAATCGGTGGTCTATTGGGGTAGCTTATATGCAGTATATACCATCCGCGAGAGTGCTTTTTAAACTTTGTGGGCATATCCAGCACCAATTACCCGATCAGGAAACTCTATGCGACAGTTGTGAAATAAAAGCAATTAAAATATCCTTATTTAATAAAAATTATGAATACCGAGTAAAACAAAGAAGTAAAATGTGACTTTTAACTTTCACTTTGCTGCAAAGTGGAGGATCTACCCATACTTTTAAAAAAGAATAATTTGTCTGATTAGTAGCAAAGTTAAAATACAAAAATAAATCAAAACACAGCACTTTCTTGTATGAACAATCCACCTTCGTCCTATACATGTAGGGCTTTTTTCGTGCATTTCTCGAAACATAAACTAAAATATGCAAGTTGCCCATAATCTGAGTGAGGCTCATCCTCCTTTGGGAGAGGGCTCAATAACTATGGATAGTGATTTACATTTTTAATTTTATTCAAATGCAAGTTGCGATTACATTTTTCTTGGTAATTTTATTCAAATACAAGCTGCACATAAATCAAAACTAAATGTAACAACTTAAACTTTATATTCTTTTAATACTCAAAGCTACTGCTCATGCATTGACATTACACTAAAGGTGCGTTTGCCAATACACGACACGCGATAAGCGGCAGTTTTTTTGTCGCATTACTGTTCGATCGCGCAAAAACCTTCTACATTCACTTACATTGTAATTTTTGTCGCATGTCCTTGGTCGCCTGTCGCGCATCGGTAAACGCACTTTAACTTTTCAATTTTTGTTTATCTTGCTGTGGTGTAAGTCGCGATAACGTATTGTATTGTCACATGCCTATTGAATCGTGATTGTTTAACACAATTTAACATTAAAGCATGATTGTTACGTTGCATGGTTTGCTGATGGTAACTGCATGTTCAGGCACAGCCACATGTTTATTGCCACTGAAAGAGTCCTATATCGGTCCTCTGACTCATCTGTGCTCATCCACAATGGGGGTCCAAATGAGCACAGCAGTGGAAAAAATGGGTATGCTTTTTTGTATTTGGCAATTATATATAGGAGGAAAACTTTGTGTTGTTATTTTTGTTAAAACTTTCATATTTCATTTTTTCTTTCCTTAGTCTTTTTATAAACTCGCTTTTTATGTCCCTCAAATAAATCTTTTTATTACGGAGGCAGACTCAGGATATTGTTGGTAGGAGGTCAAGAATAAAAAAATATTTATCTCGCAGCTTTGCAGGTTCAGAAGTATTGGAGTATCTGCATATTGATATGATTATATACTGTAAATAACCGGACCGGCAGGTTAGCTTAGTTGTTAAGACATTACTATCGGTGCGGGAGGTCTGAGGTTCGATTCCATGGTCGCTCAAATCAGATGCTGTGTCGCCAACGGCTCGCCGCCGCTGCGACGTTTCTTCGGAGCTGTGTTGCCCAGGCGCAAAGCCGCAGAGATGGGCCCCGTCACTCGTTGCAAGCTTCGGCGTAATACCGCGAGTATAATGAAGATATGATTTGATATATTAAACAGGCAAAAATTTAGGTAGACTCGCGTCCTCTCAACCTCCAACAGTGCATTAGCTTTACCATTTTGCTACATTTAAATGCTCATGATAAACAGTTACTGCAGGTTGTTGGTGGTTCACTCAGTTTTTGCATTTTAGTGCTCACCATCTCAGCGCTCTAGCCAAACGAACAGATTACCCTGCTTATGGAGTGACGGGACCAAATCCATTACATGATCAGTCTTTTGAAAGAGTAAGGATTTTGTTTACATTACACTTTTTTGCGAAATCATAACTTCTTTCTCGATTGGTTTATCGATATATAGGAAGATGTGAAGTGTAATTTACATTTCGAAAATTTTTACAATAACCCACGAATTGGCTAAGATAATCACTTGGAGTTAATGTAAAATCACTTAATTTTTTCGATTTCTTCGTTTTTATCCTCCTGTCACGAGAAAGCGATTGAGGCGCTATGCACAGGACGAATCCAGACTCGCTAAGGAGTTTCCCTTGTTTCCGAGTTTTCCGCTTGAATTTTGCTTCTGACTTCTTCAACTTGCTTAGATTCCTCCAAGCAAAGATAATTGTCGTGAAGCATCTTATCCAAGGACGCAAGAACGAGGCTTGAGTGAGAGTTGAACCATTAACCTTGCGATCATGGCCGTCGTAAAAACGACGCTCCAAACCACTGGGCCACACTGCCGTCTATCAAACGTGAAGCGCCAACAAGCTTGATTTAGTCTTTACGATAAAATTTAATAGTTCATCTTTTCACATTGAACTGTGCTGTTTGTTTAGCCAGTAGATGGAATCCTGAATAAAGATGCGGAGGTGTATCATTATAATCAAACTAAGAAAAGAATGAAAACTTTATCAAAGTATGATTGAGGCTGAAAGTTCTCGTTTATGTGTTACGTTTTTAATGTTGGTTTTTCATTAGTTTTTAGCATGTGATTAATTGTTCTCTCTACTTCAGAAGTGGGCAACGAGCAGCCCGAGGGCCACATGCGGCCCTTCGCCACTTTTTGTTTCGCGCTTCCTCTTCTACTATTTTCCTTGAAAGCTACGTGAGTGTTCACTGTTCATCATGTTGGAACTTTTGCATTTCTAATCTCCTATTTAAACGCACTTATAGTATTTTGCAACACTGGTGCAGCAATCGATTGCATAAGCGCTTAAGGAGGAAGAAAAAGGCTAGTACTTGCTGTGATTTTTTATTAAAAGCTGAAATATGAACCAGAGTTTATCTGCAGTGCGGCCCCCAGTAAACCTTACGTTTTCCGAAATGGCCCTTGTGTTAAAAAAGTTTCCCACTTCTGATCTACTTCAAATTAAAAACGTATTATTTACGAATTGAAAGCCGAATATAATTTTTTCAGAAACTTGTTTTGCAGCGGTTCATGCTTTACACTGCAGAACAATTATTACAGAGTGTAAGATTTCAACGTGTGCTACTTTCGAAATGCTAAAATTCGAAATCCATGCCCTAGCAACTCTACCAACTCCGCTAGTTTTTTTATCAGTGACGTTATTAAAATATTTTATTAATATTGCAGTACAACCAGTGAATCTAGTTCACCATCTAAAACCTACGATCCGCAAGATGTCGCTGCGGAACTAGAAGCAAATGACGAAGAGACGAGTGACGGCGAATATACTGTTTATGAGTGCTCTGGACTGGCTGCAGTGAGTTTTTGACTGTTGCTTTTGTTTTCAAAGTAGACTAATCTTGTTTTTTAAACTGAAAAAATAGTCTAATCAATAAAAAATCATCCTACCAGTTTTTGATTATGGTTTGGGAAAGCTACTGCGATTTCGATGAACCGGTTACTGCAGCGTTCTAGAATCTGAACCTTTGGTTAAAAAAGCACCAGTACAGCGGTACCACTTGTTCTTTAGTGCATTGGCACAAGGATTGCTAAATTTCGTAATACATTTTTGAACAAACAGGCATAAAAGTTTAAAACAGGCTTATGAATTGGCCTCACACCAGTCCGTCATGGATATTGGATACGCATACTGCATTGCTTACAAGCAAAATATCTGAATGACAAAAAGTAAAGTTAACTTGTTATTTTAAGGTGCTTTTACCGGCACACGGGAAGCAGCACGCGATGCTGTTGAAGTGGCCATGGCAGAGTTTCGTGTAGTTGATGAACAGTAGGCTACATAAAACATAATCCGAAAAAATACTGCCACTCGCCGGGTGTCACGCTGCCGTTTATTACGTCCAGGAAAAAATGATTTCATGGATCGGTAGGTCGAATACTTGGTCAAAGTCGCTTCTATGTTTTTTTAGGCGTTAGACGGTCCCATGGAAGTTCATAATCCGCTGTTTGATGACATGCTTGATAAAACAGACTCTGTGGACAGTAAAAAAGAAACAAAACAAGCTCATCAAAATCCGTCTTTTGTGTCCACTCAATCATCATCGCCTAAATGAAATTGCTGAAGAAAAATCCACTTGGAAAACGGTTTTATTCAATGAGGTTGCGTTGGGATTTAATCAAAAGGTTTATAACTAAACCTTGCTGCCATAACTGGGTATTGCATTGTCGAGGCGATGGGATCTTTCGAAAAATACTTGAGTCTGTTCAGTATTTACTTGCTGGGAGCCGTTACGGTTACTCATATTTGATGATGTAAGTGAAGATAACCAATTAGAATTCCGAAAAAGGCACTTTCTAGATTAGAACAGAAGACCTTCGCAGAAGGAGAAAACTTGGTTTGCAGGACGAGAAAAAGAGAATTTTTTTTCTTTTTGAATTTAATGTTTCTTGTGTCTAAAGTTTGTATAGTGCAATGCTTTCTTGGTTTGAGTTTTATTTAATTACAGCTTTTTTTTTTCTTTTTTACTCATCTTGTACAAATGTTAGGTATTTTTCGACTTTACTTTAAATTCATATAGTGATATACCGGTAAGATGTTGATTTATCGAGTGTAAAAAGAAAAAAATAAAACAGCGCTTTTTAAAATGTCTTTATTATTTTGTCAATCGCAGTGCAGCTACTTCGGTAAAGCGAAATATACGTCAAAAGAAAACATGGCTTACCACCGTGATTTCTTTTAGTGGTGATAGTAGGGTATAATATTTTATCACCGCACCGCTAACTCGGTAACGAGTACGATAAGATGAAATATACATTGAAACGGTACAAAAAAAAAAGGGACAACAAAACGATGAACGTTGGAAGCTTACAGGTAGGCAGGATAAAAAGGTAAGGGTAAGTATAGTTGCAACACCCAAATTCTTTGAAAAGTTTCTCAAAAACACCAACTTTAGACACTTTTGATTTGAACTTTTCTGTTTATAAGAGTAAAACATTACCTATTATGATGGTATAGTAACAACATTTTATGCAAATAGAAGACAAGTTTGCGTTCATCGGGTCTGACATATTCAGATTCAAACGTTCTACCGATGCAAGACTTGCATCAGTAGAACGTTTGAATCTGAACATTTTATGCATTATATCTGCAAAAAACTTCAAGTTGGTGCAAAATATCTAACGCTAGGTGGAGCTAGTGGTATTGCTGAAGGCTTGCCACGCCCAAGTTACCAAAATAGCCCATGGAGTTGGCCGGGTGGCTGGCGCATTGAGCTACGAGACTGACTTCGCAGGTTCGTTGCCCAACTAGGTCATCTTTTCTTGATGCATATGCTTCACTGGAAGCAACTATTTCCTGTAATTATTTCACTAATATAAAAACTTAAGCTGCAATCGTGTGGCTTAAAAAAAAAAATTACCGAATTATGTCAACATTCGTGGCTTGTTCGCAATCATTAGCTGAACAAAAGGGTATTTGCACTTACGTTTATATTTAAAGTACTGACTATCACTGTGCGAAGTAAGAAATTTTTACTGGGGGGGATGTCTTTGTCTACAATTTTGCTTGTATTCTGAACCCAAATAACAAGACAATATTGCAAAAATGGTATTTATTGTTCGTGGGGCGTCGTCATTGGTCAATGACCAAATTAAAACAGTGGCGGAGGGCGTACTGAGTATTTACATACCACCAGCATGATGAACAAAAATTATCACCAGGAGACATTCGAACACTTCATTAGCTTTGTTTTGGGCAGGTTTTTGTTTCATAGATGAAGCAAGGGTTTTAGGAGGAGAGCAGTAAGCTACCCCAGCGGGATCCGTGGTGGAGCCCCTCAAGCTATGGCATTTTCTTAATTCATACTCTCAACCTCAAATATGATCTAAAAAAAGTTTGAGAACCGCTGCTTTGACATATTCTTAGTGCTTTCACCATGTTTTCATTAGTGTTCATAAAAAACTGCTGACGTGTTTTAGTGTTGATGAAAAACAAACTGTTCCGAATCTGTGCAGTGTAATAGGCGCACTGAAAAGATTGCTTTGTTTGGTTTGTGAAGGAAGTTATAATGGCTACAAGACATGCTGGAAAGTATCGCCGCAGTCCGTACCCACAGTCTACACGTATACTGTAAAAAAACATTCGACTTTTAGCGATTCTTATCACTGGAGGAAACGTTTTGGCATCCCTCCAGGACAAAATTTATTTCTTTGCTGTGGACGACAACAATTTTTACTAGGGGAACATGTCTCCCTCATCTCCCCCCTCCTACTTCGCACACTGCTGACTATAGCAAAAAACATCAAAATCAGCTGAAACAGAGTCAGATAGACGCATTTTAAAAAACTTTTCATCTTAGTTACAGTATTTTATTTTCATCCGGCCGGTCGATGTAGTGGTTAAACCCATTCCTATCGGCGAAAGAGGTTTTTGGTTTTATTTCTGGGCCGGTTAAATCGGAGACTGTCGCGGTGTCGCCAACGGCTCGCCACCGATGCGATGCTTCTTCCGTGCTGTGTTGCCCAGGCGCTAAATCGCAGATATGGGCCGCGCCACTCAGGGTCATTCAAAGAAAATCCGGGCCTTGGGCAGTAATATATTTCGGACCCTCAGTGCCCCGTCAACCTTTTTAGAAAATCATTAGGCCAAGTGTGTAGAAGTGACTTCCAACTACGGACCGTTACCTCTTCTTATAACCCTAGTAATAAACAAAATATTTAAAATATTCTTTCGATATAATGTTTCAACTAGCCTATAATAAAAGACTCGTCAGCCATGCTACTCGCAGCCTATCCAGGCTAAACTCGTTTCAGACAGTAAATACTCTTTTTTTGCATAACTCATCCTACATATCTCGACTTCATTTCTTCTCTAGGATGTTCCCTCCTTTTAACAGGTGATTGGCCACAAACGAAGATGCCTATAAATGAGTGGGTTGCCCTGGGCGCTTGTTGAGATGCAGGCTAGTTAGGCTACTGGTAACTTAGTTGTGGGTTAGAACTTATAGGCTTTTTCACTGGGTATCGTTGTTTGCGGCCAGTCGCCTGCTGAAAGGAGGGACCAACCTAGAAAACAAATGAAGTCAAGATGTTCAGTTGAGCAATGTAAAAAAGAGTCTTTACAGTCTGGAGTGAGTCTAGCCTGCATTGGCTGCAGGCCCGTAACTAGACGTGGGCCAGCCGCCCCCCCTCTCACATTTTTGGCCCCCTCTGTCAGATATAGGCTACTTTGCTTGCTTCTTTATCTAACTACCAACGATACAGTGCTGAAAATGTGCACGGGCAAGTCATATGCCCTCAGTACACTGTCGTGGGTCTATTCAAGTAAAAGCCGCTGTGTCATAAAGGTCCACTCTCGCACATCTGGGAAGAGTGAGACTGAGTAATTAAATAATCAGAGCAGCTTTATGACGACCGGGTCATACTTGGGTAGACCCACAGTAGTCAGTACAGTTGCAAATGAGCCGGGTATAGTTAGCACTTAAAAAGTGAAATTAAAGCGAGTGTGGAGTTGCGGGCCCTAACTTCATCGACGTTCACATTCCTCCCCCACTCGGTGGCCTACATAGCCAATGGAAAGAGAGTAACATTTTGCTACATAAACTTTACGAACGAAAGCGTGCCTTTTCTAATATGTATAAACTTGCTGCAGCTGTAGCCACTTTTGGGTGTAAGGTTGCTATTTTTAAATGCAGTTTTTCTGCTTTGTCACGAATTGACACTCCTCACAGGCGTTCAATGACCTACAGGCGGCAGCGCAATCTTGTACCGCTCGCTTTCAAGAAATCTAGAACCAAGAAAATTGATTTGGATGAATTTGTCCTGAGATTAGGCAGAAAACACGCACGATTGCCTCTATTGATGATGATGATGACGACGACGATGATGATGCCCTTATCCGGTGTTGTCCCTATTTAATGGAGGTGGCCGGATTGACCTCATGGAAATTGCACGCACTCTCTCTCTCTCCATTTAGTTCTTTTGTGGGCATCCTTCAAACTCAGACCAGCCTTCAATCGCTCTTCTTCTGCTTGCTTTCTCCACGTTCTTTTCGGTCGTCCTCTCTTTCTTCGTCCCTTAACATCAAATTTTAAAGCATTCCTTATTACATCACCATCCTCTTTTCTCAAAACAAGTCCCAACTATCTCACTCCACTTTTTTGGGCCATTTTATCTATAGTTTGATTCAAACCCAACATATCCATCATGCAGGTATTTTCTGTATTTTTTCTGTCCGCTAGTTTGGCACCACACATAGCTCTCACCATTGCTCTTTCTGTTCTTCCCAAGATACCCATTTCTTTTTCTTTCAAACACCACGTTTCACTTCCATACAGCATTGCAGACCGGACACAACTCTGAAAAACTCGTGCTTTGATCTTTAACCAAAATCCTCTTCCAAGCAATAACTCACTACATTATTTAAATTTAATCCGTCCATTTCTCATTCTTGCTGTAACTGCGGCCCACTAGCCTCACATCCTCCACCAGTTATCAACTTGTCTCCCAAATAACAAAACTTATTCACTGTTTCTACTCCATCGCTTAAATTCTCAATTGGTTCCATGCTATCCTCATCTAAAGTTGTGCATGATGTGCAAAAAAAACTCTTGGCCAGGCCAGGAGTGACCCTTTTCATGGATGTACATTGTAGGCAACACCTTCCGTAAACCCACATTTTTACCCACAAACAATTTTTGATAAGAATGGCACTTTTCATGGATGTACATTGTGCACAACCAATTTTTCATGGATGTAGGCTACACTTTTTATACCTCTATATTGTAAACGGTTAAAGAGTCTGACGTTTTTTTCAAGCAATTTCGTAATTTTGTTGTGATTTTTCAACATACTAGCAACCAATTGTAATCTCTTGGCGCAAAACATTTTAGCTTTTTTCATACATTTGTTGCAAATCAAAATCAAACTTAATCAAGCCAATTGTAATCTTTTAGCGTAATACTTACAGTTTTGTACTATCTTGCATGCTCTACTGATGATCACAGCTGAAACTATGTTGTCGAAACGTCCAGTTTTGAGATTTACAGCGGCTTTATTTTTCCTCCAAAATCAAACCTTCATCGTACTCGCCGTATTACGCCCAAGCATGTAACGAGTTGCGTGGCCCATCTCCGCAGCTTAGCGCCTGAGCGACACAGCTTCGAACTCCGAAGAAACATCGCAGCGGTGGCGAGCGGTTGACGACTGTGTGTCTGATTTGACCGGTGCGGGAATCGAACCCCAAACCTCCCGCACCGGAAGCGATATCATTACCACCACGCCAACCAGCCATTGTTTCCAAATTCCAATTTACATGTTAATCGGTAATAACTTAATTTGGTTAGGCCTTACCAAGGCGCACGCAGGAGAAGGCCACGGAGCCATGCCCCCCTTTTTGCCCTGTAATAAGATGCTAAAACCTATAGCTTTCAGTTTATAATTTCTCAAACCGATAATGGTTGCAGCCTCCTTTCACTTATTTTAGCTGAGCTTCTGCTTTTAGACATAAGCTGCGAAAATATTATTGCATTGTCTATAATGACTGCTCTCACTGCAAGCCTTTTTTGATAAAAAAGTGGGTTAAAATGTGTGTTTTTTTTATATGAAAACCGTAAAAGTTCGTTGGCGTTGGTAAAAGTTCGTTGCCCTCTTAGCCTCTGGCGGCTAGGGGTTTCACCTCCAGACCCCCAGTTGTGCCCCCCCCCCCCACAACCTTGCCAAGTTCTGGGTGCGCCACCGCCTCTTGCATAAAAAAAAATTTAATTTTGCAAGCTTAGACAGGTGTTGACTGTTTTTAAAGTTGGTATTTTAGGGAGTGAACGAAAAATTTTGGCCTCCCTGTAAAAAAATGCCCCCCTCCCCTGAGCTCAGTTTCTGGTTACGGGCTTGATTGGCTGTGCGTAGCAAGGCTGACAAGACTTTTGTGATTCTTTCAATTGTAATTTTCATGCGACAGATTTATGTTCCTCTAATTCCCGATTAATAATTATATTTTTTGAAGTTGCGAATAAGCAATTATTCTTTTGCTAACAGCAAGTGAATGGGTAATGCATGTACAACTTCAAAGTGAAACAACACAATAAGGGCGACAGGAGCTAATAAACCAGACCACTGGAGCAGAGTAAATCAAATCAAAATCAAATCTTCATTATACTCGCCGCATTACGCCGAAGCGTGTAACGAGTTGCGGGGCCCATCTCCGCGGCTTAGCGCCTGGGCAACACAGCCCCGAAGAAACGTCGCAACGGTGGCGAGACGTTGGCGACACTGTGTCGATTTGACCGGCCCGGGAATCGAACCCCAGACCTCCCGCACCGAAAGCGTGCGCTTTGCAACTGAGCTAACGGCCGGTTGGAGCAGAGTATTAATACTAAAACCCCATGGAAGTAAAATGACTACTGTAAACTAATGGATGGCCGCGTTAAACTGCATGAAGTGAGCAGAAATCAGTTGCAGAGTTTTAGAAAGGTTGTTTCCAGCCAGCAGCCAATTACTGTACATTGCAACGTAAAAAAGTTTTTCGAGCATTAATGCGGCTGAGCCCCCCAAAACATGCCGGGCCCCGGTACTTTGTACCCCCTTGCCCCCCCTCTCAGCAATCCTGCTGACTCTCGCTGCACGCTTCGACGTAATACCTTCAGTATAATGAAGATTTCATTTTTGCTTTAGTTTGATGAGGAACTAGAAGAATTTTGTCATCGAAAATGGAAAAACAAATTATTCAGTGCAAAATAAAGTTTTACTATTTTCCAGTATCAGCAATCTATGAGTTTCCGGTCGTGTGATAGATGCAATAATGTAACATGATCCTAAAATACGATCACATTCTGATTCAAATGCTGTGATAGAAGCTGAAGAAAGTACTATGACAAAACCAAGCGACCATTTGAAATATATTTCAACTTACTGTTTTAAACACAAAACGCTACATTAATTCTAATACTACACGCCGAAAAGTATCATGTAAAACCAGGTGCGTGCGTATTCAGAAGTAGGGTACAAGGCGAATGTTCCCTTGAAACAATTGCAGCATTAAACAACTATAGCCTAAGTGCTCTTAGCGCAACAATATGAACTGACATGACCAATGTCTCTTCTTTATGCATAATTACATGTACAAAATCATGAAAATACCCACGCCCTTAACACAAATCTTGTATTTACCCCTGCGCGAAGCTTAGTGGAAGCTTTTTAGTCGTAATTTGTAAAGTAGCAATAGAACGTATACAATCGTAATTTTTGTTACTCCCATATACCTGGCAATTGGATGTAACGCTGAGAAAGGCAGCTTATAACTTCAAGATTTTATGAATTTCATGTGGTACTGGATTCAGTATCTTGAAGCTTAATTGAAGCTTTTTAGTCGTAATTCGTAAAGTAGCAATAGAACGTATATACAATCGTAATTTTTGTTACTCCCACATACTTTTTAATTGGATGTACGCTGAAAAATGCAGCCTAAAACTTCTAAAAGATTTTATGAGTTTCATTTGGTACTGAATTCAATATCTTTGGTTGATATGCAAAATGTTTCCTAGTAAAAACGAACAAGTAACAAAAACACGTCAATCCGTCGTTGTTGTGCTGTAGTCGCGAAAGTGATATTTTAGCGATTTTTAGTTCTGCATATAGCAAGAAAGTCTGTTTCACGCTCTTCAATCCAGTGCAGTTTGCTAGTTGAAATATGAAGCACTTTTTGAGATATTGACGTTTTACCATTTTCGCGAATCTGAAACTTAATTTTTTTTTGTGCTACAATTACGAAAGTGCACTTTTTGTGCTATGATGAAGCATGTACTTTTTGTGCTATAGTCACGAAAGAGCAATTAATTTTTGTTTTGTGCTATAATCACGAAAGTGCTATAATCACAATAGTCGCCGATCACTATAGGTTTGGCACAACCCAAAAAAGATCATGTTGCACAAGTTTGTGTTACGAGTTCAATTTTTAGCAAGTTTAAAATGTTTTTTGTTTTTATACCTGTTCGATGGTTTGTTAGTTGGTTCTTTTGCGCTCGTTTCCGCGCTGTAAAAATTGTGTCTTTGTATACCGGTACTATTAATGTGAATGTATCATGAATTATTGTGACGTACGGTGAACCTTTGCTCCAAAAACGATTTTTATGGGCGTTTTATTAAATACCACCACCCAAAACAGACTGAAATTTCGTTAGCATAAATTACTGTGACGTATAACCTTTTCTCTAAAAATGTTTGTTATGCTCTTTTTCGATAATGCAACCGCACAAAACAGAATAATTTTTTGCAAGCATGAATTAATGTAGGCATGACCTAATGTGGCGTATGGTAAAAATCTTTCCTCGGGAAATAATTTTTGTGCGCCTTTTAGAGAATGTTATCACCCAAAACAAAATGAAGTGTAGGTTATTAAGTTACCGTATATTGCCGTCTAATTGACGTATTTAAGAACAATACCGAAAAAAACACTGCAATTCTTTATCAACATTCATCATAATTACTATAAAATCAACGTTTCTTAAAAAATCGCCATAAATGCTTTGATTCATTTTCACGAAAGTGCATATTTGCAAAAAAAAAATAAGAATTTTCCGGAAATTTTTTGTGCTATAGTCACGAATCTGACAAAAAATCCCCTAAGGAGAAACTTCTGGGCACCCCCCTTTCGGCCCAATAGTTGTTGTTCCAGAATATTGTCACTACAAAAATATCGCTGATTTATTACGTCACAATTGAACGGCATTTATGACATTTTGTATTTTTTGCTGAAACACAAAAATGGCTTTAACTCAAAAGTGGCAAAATGCACTTTTGTGACCATAGCACAACAACAACGTTTCATGGCATGCGTTCACATACGGTTTTGACAACCAGGTTTCATACCCGGTGGTGAAACCTCTCGCGTTCACACTGACCGCAAATATGCGTTCACACATGGCGGTTTTCGCAACCAGAAACGAAACTTAAGCATGTGTGAACGATGAAAAGTCACGAAAACCAGTTTTGAAAACCTGGCTTTCAAACCAGTAAAATTGAAGGTTTCGGAACTTAAAATGTGCGATTGAGAACCTAGGTCCTATAATGGCAGTAGCGTATTTAGGGGAAATAAAGAGAAACTGAAGAAGATGGGGTAAAGGCAAGGGCGTTGGAAAATCTATAATTTCCCAAACTAATAATGGTTGCACCCTCTTTTCACTTATTTTAGCCGAGCTTCTGCTTTTAGACATTAGCTCCGAAAATATTTTTGCATTGTCCATAGCGACTGCCCTCAATGCATGCTCTTTTTCGATAAAAAAGTGTGCTAAAATGAGTGTTTACGTGAAAGTCGTAAGAATTTGTTGGCGGCTGCGGCTGGAGGCTACGCCCCCAGACCCCCAGTTGTCCCCCCCCTTTTGCCAAATCCTAGGTGCGCTACTGGCGTTAGGATTGCAATTACAAATTACTTTTTTGCATAGCCAGGTCTAATCTATTGCACGTACTGTAGTCTGTATGTATGAAAACCTCATGCAAAATCATCAGCTTTTACACCGGGTTTCGTAAGTAGTTGCGTTCACATTCACAATCTGATGGTGAAACCTGGTTGTGAAAACTGCTCAATACCACGTAACGCGACACCTGGTTTCACGACGCGAAAATCCGTTCGCACTTGCCAAAGTTTCGATCCTGGTGATGAAAACGGCTATGTGTGAACGCTGCTCATTCGGCCTCATGTTTCAAACCGAGTAGCAACATTAGGTTGCGCAGATTTTTGTAAAAAAACATGGTGATAATGCAGTTAAAATGCAGCTTTAAAATGAGAAACTAGGTAATTTGATCATTGCAATTGATGTATCGAATTAGGTCTATTTCGATGACATGGTAACTTTTTTCTCATCTTGATCGTTTCCATTATGCTGCGTCATTTTTGTTGACAGTTCAAATTCTTTTTCGCTTCGATTAATTCCTTTGCTCTTGAGCTCCTTGTGAGTGAGAAACCTAGTTTATTTTTGCTGCTGTTTTTTTAAAGATTTTTAGGTTTACTGAAATGGTTATGGACTCAGAAACTAGTGAAGCAAAAAAAGAAATTTACAAGTCTGTGCAAGCGACAGCTAATTACTCTTAGCCATTGTTTGTAAGACAAGTCGAGTGATTAGGCATTAAAGAAGGGAAAAAGCAGAAATATTTTTGAATTTGCGCAGTTTTCCAAAACTCAAGATCCTTAATTTAGGGTATTGGCTCAACCAATGGCGCAATTTAAACAATGCATTAATGTAGCAAAAGGTATTTTTAAAAATGAAAGCGAAATAATGCGACAAGTTTAATCCAAAATTGTGATAAAAGTACTAAAGATGAAAAATGCTTTCCGAGTGCTATTGGTTGTCATATCAAAGAAAAATTAATGTACATTTTTTACGAGACTTCTAATAATTAGAGATACTTAAAGAAGCAACGACAAGGACGATAATTTCGATTAATATGAATCTAATCAAAAGATGAGGAAAGCGTACGGTTACGAAAGCAGCAAAACATTTTAGATTGGCGTCGGTCGCTGAAAAATGTCGGTGTGTACATAGAACGTGAAGACCATAGCAGGCGGCGCTGGTCAAATGGGCGTTGGCCGGTGCGTGAAAAAAAATAACAGAACTGAATAGTGGCGGCTGGTTTAGGCTAATCCAATCACTAGCGTAGCCAGGATTTTGCAATGGCAAGCGTTGAGAGCAGTGGTGCACCCAGGATTTAGCAAGGGAAGGGGGCACAACCAGAGGTTTGGGGGCAAAGCTACAAGCCGCAGGAGGTTGAGGGGATCTGGGGGTTACGCCCCCAACCGCCGACGAATTTTGCGGTTTTCACATAAAAAAACTCATTTTAGCAGACTTTTTTATCGAAAAAGAGCATGCAGTGAGTGCAGTCACTCTAGACAATCCTAAAATATTTTCGCAGCTTATGTCTAAAAGCAGAAGTTTGGCTAAAATAAGTGAAAGGAGGGTGCAACCATTATTGGTTTGAGAAATTATAGACTGAAAGTTAGGTTTTAGCATCTTATTACAGGGCCAAAAAGGGGGCCATGGCACCGTGCCCCTTCCCCTGCGTGCGCCTATGGTTGAGAATGACGTCATATTTGACCATACGCTGTATAATAATAAAAGATGGCCTCAAATTTAAGAGAGATATTTTAAACTAAAAATACCGAGGGCAGTTAAGGCACAATTATTGTAAGGAAATCAAAGGAATGCTTTCTGGTGAACTGGTAGAACGATCTTCAAATGTTAGCGATTCACTTTTTTGAGCGACGTAAATCATTTTTGTTTAATATGGTTTAGCCTTTTTTCTACGGAA
This sequence comes from Trididemnum miniatum, assembly GCA_964006365.1. Taxonomy (NCBI): domain Eukaryota; kingdom Metazoa; phylum Chordata; class Ascidiacea; order Aplousobranchia; family Didemnidae; genus Trididemnum; species Trididemnum miniatum. The sequence continues at coordinate 13,865,214 of OZ023234.1, read as the reverse complement.
GGTCTGAGGGGCCGGGGACAGTTGCGTGTACAGGAGCGGCACTGCCCTGTTAATAAAATTGCGTCATTGCTTCATAAACACAACGGCAAAGAACAAGATTCAGAAAACAACGCTACGTAATTCTTGTTATTATGACGATTACAAAACCAGATTATCAAGGACAAAGTATCTAGCACTTCGACATAAGTATCAAAAAAAGAAGATAAGTATGAAGCCATTTCAGTCTCAAAAAGAGTTTTAACTTTTCCGTAACGTGGTTACGCCACTAAATTTTAAATTCTGTAAACACGACACCCGAGTATTAAAATATCACAAGTGGGTAACAGTTAAAAGTAAACTCTGTACTGCTTCATACTTCTCGTCTGAATGTACAGTATTTCTGCGCCGTTTATCACCCCCTAAATCGAGTTCTTGGGATCCGGCTACGTGTCCAATTAACATAAAATAACCGACTGAGGCCTAGTTGTAAAAATAACTAACGCTTCAAAAAGAAAGTAAGAAAGAGACGTAAGTATGGCGTCACTTGAGGCTTAATGGAAAGGTTGTAACCCCCAACCCCCCCCCCCCCCCGTTGCTACGCCACGGAATCCAATAGTGGTTAATGCTAAGGTTGTCTTCATAAACTACTGTAGTTATCAGATGAGAGCTAATAAGCGGTTAGAGGATATTGCATATTAATGGAGGTTAGAATATGCGTGGTTATATTTGAATTGAAGTATAAGATTTGAAAAACAGCGAAGGAAAAAATTTAAAACGAGCTTTTGTTTTAAGCATAAGTATCTTGTCGACAATTTTAGCATAATAATGGAAGCACCTTGACCAACAAGTGTCGTTTGATTAGTATCAGTAGATGCTTCCATGCCTCATTGTTCATTGACCCCACTTTATGCGTACCGGTATATTGTTTGTTACCATTCTATGGTCTCATTACTTTCATACAAGTATTGTACCGGTAAGTCATTTATTATTAGGTTAAACAATGAACAATCATGCGTCAAAATGTCCTTTCATCAGGTCATTCTAAACGGAAGCAGAATAACATTATGGTTAGCCAGCCTTGTACTTTGCTAACACTGGTACTCTGAACTTGCTCCACAATTATGCAACATCTTATTCATTCAATCGGGCAATGCCGAAACTAGCGCCCCCCGAACCCCCAACCGGGGGGGGCCCGCACTAAAAGGGGGTTCCGTAAATAGTCAGTACGTAGTACTATTTACTCAACGTATGATAAAGGTGCCTTAAATAAGCCTATTCTAATATTCAATATATTTTTTGTCTTAACTCGCGCGATGTGGGGCCCCCATACCATATTTATGCTTTTGGCCATGGGGGGCCCCTGCAAATTTTTCGAAAAATAACAGTCGCAAAACTAGCAAACAAACGTTTAGTAGCATACCAAGGGCCAGGAGCGGATCCATGAGGGGGATGCACCTCCCCCACCAGCCATTTTCAACAACGCTTTGGATAAATAAAGTTTTTCTATAATTTCGAACCTCTTTATAACCATGGGTGCAAATCCATGGAGGGATATATCCCCTCCAATAATCCGGCAGCATCCCCCCAATATTTTCATGTCCCAAAACTGGGCATCAGCGAACGTGATGACCTTTTTTTGATTTTCACTTTATTTTGGGCAAAAAATTAGGCATCTGGAAACGTTATGACCTTTTTTATGGTCTTCACTTCATTGTGGGCAAAAAATTGGACATCTGCAAACGTGTCAATTTTGCTAAATCATCCCACCCAATATCGAAAAATGGTCGATTTTCCTAAATCATCTCCCCCAATGCTCAACATAGATTTGCACCCCGGTTCATAACAATAAACCTTAGTCGCCTTAAGCTCGCATAATCGATTTCGGGAGGGGGGAGCCGCATTGCCTAGTTTCGGCCCTGCAATCGGGCTTTGGTTTTGATACGAGGAAGCAACGGAAAATGATTATTTTTCGGAAGACAGAAAATAGGTTTTTAGCAGTGTGTGCAGAAGTGACTCTTGCACGTTATAGACCTACGACCATGTTTAGTCGATGTCACTTCGAAATGAAGAACGAAGATTTAGTGCCACTTTAGAAGGTTTGACCGTTGCATGAAAACAGAGAGCTAGGCCAACTGACTGTTTCGATGCAAGCCTCTTCGGGGAAGGAAGAACAAAACAATGGAGTGAAATACAAAAACCTAGGTAGACTCAGTTTTATGCAGCTTAACTTTAGGCTAATCGAAAAGTCGTTAGGTCTTATTATATATCTTACATCAATAGATTAGATGAAAGCTGATTCGTAAATGTAAGTAAATAAATGAATCGAGGCCAGAAGTAGCTTAGTTTTATTTAAAAAAGTTAAAATTTGAAAAGCAGGATGTAAAAGACTTTAAAACAAACTGCTTTTTCGTACCTACTGGTAATTTTTCTGTGCGCACTTAACTACAATAGCAAGCATTTGGACCCTCATTATAGTTTGTTTTGAGGATGCTTCTTTGGCTCTAGTTTGTTGACTCCTTTTTACGAGGATGTTGTTTGTTTCTTTTCAAAAAGGTAAACATAAATAACAGTAGAAAAAAAGATAATTTCTTTTCAAAAAGTAGTTTTTTTCAAAAAATAGTTCTTTTGAAAAAGATAAACATAAATGCCTAACAGCTAACATCTATTTACCTACAGTTGATAAGGGTTTGCTCGTGAGCAGTATTTAGAATTTGTACCATTTTTCCAGCAGCTTTACAGCTTTTTAAAAGCATTTGAGAGAGATTTGTGTCGTGTTTATCCCACATGGTCTGATAATTTTCTTTGATACTTAGGCTTGGCATAGTTATGAAATCTAATCTTCTAGGTATTGGATCATACACTGAACAATCGTACATAACAATTCGTATTCACCTGACGATCGTAAGCGTAAATCATATAATATATTACAACGTGAATGGGGTATAGCCAATTTTGGGAAGGGGAATGTGCAAAACAGTATTTCCAGCCGGTCGACCTCAGAAGAAACTCTGCAATGGTTAGTCTCTAAACAAAAACAAAAAAAGAACCAATCTCAAAAAATTAACAAATCTCGTCAGTGTTTAATTTCTAAAAAAGGACCTTTGGTGGTAAAAAACGCCCCTTTTTGCCTATCCTCAGACAAAAATAAATTAAAATCTCAATATTAGCGCTGATCTTTGAAATATTTTTTGGGGGATATTGCCCCCTTTACCCCTCCTTCTGCAACACCCGTGACTGTCCACTGTGCAGGCCATCGTTCGTAGAAACTCTGGTTTCAATTTATAACTTATATATCGCTTCAAAAATATTTAATGCAATGAAAATACAGTACACTGCATCTGTGAACGTAATTGTAGATGATTTTAGATCACAGATAACAAAATAATTAACGAGGCAGTGACAGCTTTTTAGAGAGGTGGGCTTACGCATTTAATTCAAGACAAAATTTACATGCGTCTAAACCTGCATTTAAAACTTAAGAGAAAGAAATTTTGGGAGGAAGGTATAGGGCAATTTCAACTTGCTCATATAAAGTTCTTTTAATAACAGGCTCTCATACAGATAGTCTATGCAGCCACCAAGTAAAGTTGAGAACACATCGTGTAGCACAATAAATATGGGACGAAAATAGCTTAAGGAAGAAAAGTAAAGCCACAGTAAATCTCATAACTACACGTTTCGACTACATAGATTCAGCTGTCATCATCAGCAGTGTACGCAAGGCAGTACAAAACTATAAAGGATTGTAGCCTACTGCCTTTTTTACACTGCTGATGGTGACAGCTGAATCTATGTAGTCGAAACGTGCAGTTATGAGATTTACTGTGGCTTTACTTTTCCAAATGCCGTAGTATTTTGGCTTTCAATTTGGTGAGAAAATGTGAGAAAAAGGCTGCTCCGCATAATTTTTGACTATGGGCGTTGGAAGTGAAAGCCGGAGAGGAAGCAATCGATGTGTATAGTGCATTTTAGCTGTAATAGGAAGCCTTTTCCTGGTCACGACTCTCCTCACGAAATAAGATATTTTCCTCTTCCAGAAGTTTTTCTGCCAGTGTCTTAGCACATACATGCAATAGGAAATTAAAACTTTTGACTTTTATAAATTTGTGCAGAGATTAAGGGATTTGTGCTGAACCTATACTGAGCGTAGGTGATTCAAAATGGGAACTTGGGAAGGTCATATTTCACCAGGCGTTGCTTTTTATTCCTTTGGAATTGTATTCTGCTTTCAATTATCGAAGAAATATTTTACAAAAAACAGAAAAATTCGGGAAAAACCGAAACCGAAGTCAACTACAAGTATTGGAATTGTCCTTGATAGGTAAGCTGCTTATTTAACTTCTGTCCATTACTTTTTAGCCACTTTTTCGTCTTTTGATGAAAAAGAAGGGTTTTCTGTAGAAGATCGACTTTGTTGAGTAAAGCTTTTACAGTAAAAAGTCCTTTGAATTTAAACAAAAAGACGAAAGAAAAAACAAAACAACTTAATATTCATTCTATGAATTCCTTTTTTTTGATCGTGTGAAAAAATCACTCGGACCAGTATTGTTTATTATTATCTTTAATTAAAAACGTAGAGGAGTGCAGGAGCGTATCTGCCTTCCAGAATCCCTCTAATCTAATTGGTTGTGATTTGATTATGACGTCACCTACCACGCAATTATACGTCATTTTTTAGTCAGCGACATAATTGCCCTGTCCACATGTCAATTTTTCGGGGACTTTAGGCTCGCGGTTTTAGTTTTTGCATCACAATTAATTTTTGATGTCATAATTACGAAAGCGATTGTGACTTCAAAAAATTGATTATGATGCCGAAAGTAGAACCAAGAACCGAAGACCGAAAGCCCACTAAAAGTGAAGATATGTGAACTGGGTATTTATGGGTTAACAGCAATGATTATGATGATGACGATAACGCATTTGTATAGTGTTCTTTCCTGGCGGAAGTTCAAATCAAAAGAGCTTAGCAAACCAACAAATACAGTATAACAGTAGATTCACCACAAACAAAATACAGCTAATATCTGAAGATAGTGGCTCTTGCTCAAAAGTTTTTGTCTAAAAGTGCCCATTACGAAAAGCATAAAAGTACAGTGGATGGAATTAACAAAAGTTTGGCCCAGAAACGAAACAGCCAGCAAGGGCGTTGGAAGTACTTTCATGTAGGGGGGACTGAAATTTGTGTTATCATACTAACGTCTGGGGGGCTTCGCCCCTTGTTATCGCAGCATCCATCATACGTATCATGCACTTAACTTCAGTGAAAGTCATTTGGAGACCGCTTGATGAACTCAAGCTTTTCTCTAGCACAAACACAGTAGCTAGATCGACGTTTATAAAGGTGTTTACCTCCTTTAAAATAACTTATTATCTGTTCACAAGCTCCTAGTCTGAAGCTCCTTGGCAGGAGCGTATTTAGGGGGACATCATGCCATGCCATCCACCCTTTTGTTTCTGCCTATTAGTAAAAAAGAGCAAGATTAATGGTGACAAATATGCCTAACTCTTTTGATGGTTTTCGTAGCTTATTCCAGGAGCGGAACAGGGTAGGTAGGTTGAAGGGTATGCATCTTCCCACCAGCCACTTTCAAAAATATTTTTGATGTATAGGCCTACAATTTTTCCATAATTTCGAACCTCTTCGATAGCAATAAGCCCTACGCCTTAAGCACGCATAATCGAAAATGTGCGAACAAAATGCATCATATTAGGTGAAGGACTCAGAAATAGGGTCAAAACGTTAAACAAAATTTGCCTGAAAATCATTCCAAAATTATTCAAATTAACCAAAATAGCCATTACAGCACGTAAATTTTCAAAAATTTTCCGGGTAAGCATGCCCCCGGACCCCCCTAGAGCTTCTTTTGGTTTCTCAATCAGCTTCAAATTTGTTCTTCCCCCAAAAAATATGCATGAAAAAAATGTAGAAGTTATGCCCCCCCCCTTTCAAAATTTCTCGCTACGCCGCTTCTCCTAGGGTAAGTTAGCTAATTTTAATTTGATATTTTGTTGTTTCGCAGTTATTTGCGCAAAAGTTTCGTTTAAAATTGAAGAAAATTTCCTTGTTACATCATATTAAAGCTCTAAGAGCTTGTACACGAAGTTACAGGAAATCCAACAGTTTTTGCGATTTAGTTCGCTTTTGTCACGAAGTTGCAAAAGTTAGTACGTTGGTTATGATGATATCAGTGAAGAAAAAAAAACAAAAAACGAATAACAAGTGACGCCATAAGTCATTGCTGAAGTGCCATAAGGTGTACTGTTGTTATAAATTCTTGTAAGGGAAAGCTGAAGGGGGGCTCAAAATTTCTATGGCAGGGCTGAAAAAATGTAGGGGGGCTTCAGCCCCCACCTTCCAACGCCCTTGACTGCCTGTCTCAGAATTTTCGGAATCAAAAGAAAAGGTAATGCAATTGTAGAAATCATAAAAAAACGCAACAAAACTTCATCAATTTTTCCCAGTCTTTTTCTGCAATAAAAATTTTAAAATTTGCAGCGGTAACAGACAATTGGCAGTTGCATTTAACGCACTACACATCTGCGGGTGGCCGCTGACTAGAAAAGCGTGAGCTGTTTTTGCGGTCTCCCTCAATTACTGTTGTGTTTTCCGCTCAACAATTTGAAAAATTTGCAATAACCTCATACACAAGTAGCGCTGAAAAAATAAACAAATTCAATTTCTACCTATCAAGGCATGTAATAGGAGTTGTGAAATTTATTGCCCTCTTGACGTAACCTCTTCAAAATTTTGTAGTTTTCGTAAATCAAGAGTAAAGTTTTGATATCTTTGCGTGATAGCGCTTGACACTTAACACAGCAGCTGTACGCGCATAGGCCCACGCCAGGAAAGACTTGTGCAATATGCAGTAGGTTAAACAATTTACGAAACACTTTTCACGTTTAAAGGGCTATCGGATTACATAAAAATAGATTTATACATAATTGTTTAAGTAATGCTGTAGTTTAAGAAGCACTTGACAGATTCTCTTGCTGGACATATACAGTATCATAGCAGCCATACGCTGTTATTGCACAACTTGATTATGTTTACTGTATGTAATTGTTTCTTTCTCGCGTGACGCAGTATCTTGTTTATAATCAGACTATTTTTTCAAGCAGATATAGGCTACTATACGACTATGCATCATCTTCGAATTGATTTTTTACGTTTCAAGTTGCAATGAGTTTGTGCTAAGAATGAATCGGAATGCACGTCATTCTTTCATTGTTTTTTCGATTATGTAATTCTATCTTTAAAACGTCATTATCTGTTGTAATTCAAAGACAATTTCAAAAAAGGAGAAAATAAAAGGACTCAAGCCCCTCAAATTTTTTAATTATTGTGTAATAATTCAATACATCGATACTTCAAAACTTACAAAACTGCAATACAAGCCTTTTTTGATTCAATCTCCCCCTCCCCATAAAAATTTCTGGATTCGCCGCTGTGACATCTCCACGACGCAGATCAATCGGTAGAGTTTGACTATGTAATCTTGCAACCACGCGTTTATAGATTTTTTTAATTTCCATCTTTTCAGATTCGGAGAAGAAATTTAAAGTCGCGGGAAAGCTGCTGGTTTTATGCGATTGCTTGTGTTTACAGTCACTTGATTTTATTTACTTCTTTTAATTTGTTGTTAGTTAAAATATTTAAGCAACTACAAATATTTTGAAGGAAGTAGCCAGACTTAAACAAAAATTTAAATCACAATTTTTGCCTCTCTTTTCCGATGTGTTCTGTGATGCAGTTTCTATTATGTTCGAATAATGTAGATCAAATCGGTTAAATTTTTTTCATTAGGCCAATAAAATTTAAAATCGGCTTAATGATTAGAAACATCGCCATCTGCACGGTAGGTCATGGGTTTGATTCCAGGGCGCCTCAAATCTGACACAGTATTGCTGACGACTTGCCATGCTCCGCTGCGATGTTCCTTCGTCTCCGCCACTCGTTACACACTTCGGCGTAAAACCACAAACATAATGAAGATTTGATATTTTGTGAAAGAAAAAATCAAAAAAGCGACTACAAAATTTCGACTTGATTAGTCATTGATACCCGTTTCATACCTCACTGTATAATTTCGGTTTTGTTGCAATTTATTGTTTGCGTGTTGAGATTGCAGATTGACATTATTGTGAATTAAATCTTATCTTGCTTGAATTGAAAGCCAATTTTTTCTTACGGAGCTTTTTTATTACACTTTAGCTTGAGATTATTTATGAACAAAACACATTGACAGAATCTTTAAAAATCTGCTCAGCAGTATTCCAATACCATGGCAGGATCATGAGTCATAATGAAAACTTTTACTCGCAAATGTTTTTCCAGTGTTGCCATTGATTTAATATTTAAGTTTTAAAGATTTTGATTAATATAAAAATGCGTGAGTGCGAAGCATTAAACGACACCATACACAAAAACAGATTTTTATTTTTGAATTTTGCCAAGAGATATGAATCAACATCGCAGTAAATAATCGCAGAAAATATCTTTTCGATTATACAAACTAAAACTTTGATTTTTTTCATTGGCTAATTTATTGTTTATTTAAAATGTGTCGTAACTCAAATTCGAGAAAAAGACAGCTTAAGCAATGCTTTAGCGTAGAATAAATTAGTCGAATAATCTATGTCACTTTTGATACAAGTTCGTGTTATTAACACCTGGGCTGCCAGACAGTCAAACTTGAAAGGCCCTAAAGAAGTGCTTTAATAATCATTCGCTTCTGGCTGCCTAAAATCAGCCGTTTTAATCGAAGTACAACATTCCTACATTGTATTTGATACTGAAAAACAAACTTCGTAAATCCTATCACTACAAAAACATTTTTAATTATCGTGTTTTTGTCTAGAAGTTTGCTTAAAAAGTCTAAAAAAGATTTTAATCAATAAAATGATTTTTTAACGCAATGCCTTCAAATCAGCTATATAACTTTTGCAGAATCCGTTCATTTCCTCTGGATGCTTTTATGAAGATCCTTTACGGATTCGGAGCTGCCATGGCGGAGCTTTTTTATCCTCCTGGAACAAATAAGCTTTACATGGTCGATGCAAACGGACACTGGGTAAGATGTAGCGTGCTTTTCATGTCCTTGTTTTGACGACTTTCGGTCCACGAGCTGTGCTCTAATCGGGTAAAATATTGTTTTTCGTGGGTTTCCAAGCCTCACCTAAAGAGGTGGTCTGTAAAAGTGGGCTTTCAAAACGTTGTCCTTAACCCGACCAGCGTTGAAAAAGCTACGTTTTTTGTGGACGTTGGAACAGGCTAAGATGATTTTTTTACCTAAACCCCTGCCAATTGAAATTACTACTCTTCTGTAAATAAATCAAAAAGCTCAACTTAAACTTATTACACCAAGCAACTTATATCAAATCAGTCGGTCTTAGCTGAGTATAGCACAGCCGAGATCGATTTAGCAAAGTTGTGCTGGGAAGTCGCAAAGCAGACCACAATTGAAACGTAATCAAAAAAACCATCTTGTCCAAATTCAACTTCGGTAAGGTTAACCCACTTTTATGGTTGATTGGATGTGTTTGCCTATCGTTCAAATTTACTCAACTGTAAGCCGCTATGCCCCTCCACTATGTTGTTGGTAGATTGTAAAAAGAACGACTCTGTTTTGGTTTGTTATGCATGATTCGACTCGTTTGTTATCATGGTTCAAGTTTCAACTGGTTTTGCACAATTGCATGAGACAAATGTCATACCTGGCTACTTCGCAACGTAATAGTGTAGCCTACTTACTGCGCCAATAGTAAAACGTTTAAAGCAGTCAAGCAAAAACTTTTAAAACTTTTATCAAACTTTTCGCAGAAAAATCGATGTGTTTGCGGAATTTGAAGTCAAATATATATCTTTCTTTTCTCTAAAAATTGTTTGTTTTACTTTTTGTTTGAAAATGATAAAACTTGACACTGTCCAACGCAAAGCATCAACAAATTGAAAATCAAATAATCGCGTTTTTACGTTTTAATCCCATCTGTCAGGCACACATGACATTATTCCAGCGTTTCTCAAACCATGGGTCGCGCCCCAACGTGGGTCGCCAAGGCTTTATCAATGGGTCGCTGAACCGGTAGTGGCGTTTTGTAATACTTGGTTCATCGTTAAACCATTAGTTAGGCATTGATCTATTTTTGTGTTCTCGAAATCTCTAGAAATAACCGTATGTATGGTTTCTTGGAGTCTGAAATTTAAAACGAAAGCGTCTGCTGGTCATCTAACCATTAATTGGTCTGGTTGTTGGTGACAATTAGTCTTTACGTCATAACAATGGTTTTTGTGTTGTTGTCTATTTCGTCTTGAATTGAGTCGAAATTCGCCAAGTAACCTTAAGCTTTTTTTGGCAAAATATACCGCATATAGGACAGAGCAAGTTGTAGTGTTACTAAACGAATACCTAATCTTCTATGAAGAAGTCTTAAAATTATAATTCTTTAGCCAATTTATAGTTCTTTAAAAATTACAGTCTTAAAATTATAGTTCAAAGCATTACTAATAATTCCATATACAAGCAACTAAAATACTAAAAATTGAAGATATGTATCAGCTTTAAGTTTCCAAATTTATGTACCAACATTAACACAACAAGTTACCAAATTTGTGTAATTTTTATTTCATCCCAACAGCGTCAATTCACAAATACAACTAGAAGCACAAGCAGCAATAACCTCTATCTGAGTTCAATTAACAGTAATGCAGCGAAAAACGCAATACAATTTAGTGGTGTTCAGATTTGGAACAGTTCGTCACCAGAATGGAAGAATTTCCCTATTCATAAATTCAAACGATTTATAAAAGATCACTTAATTTCAAAGTACTAGCACTAAAACAAATAGGGCTGATATATTTTATATCTGGTCACCGGTTTGGCTTATTTAAATTTTTCTCGTTCAATCACCATACTGAACAAAACACTGCAAAACTTGTGCCGTAGGATCATTATTATTATTATTATTTTTTTTTATTATTATTATTGTTATTATTATTAGTGAGCTTAGGTTTTCGTAGCTGTTCGTTTTGTTTTTTGTTTTGTTTTACTTTTTTATTTTTTGATTAAAGAGAGTCAGATGAATGCGGATGAATAATAGTGGGTGGCCATGACTCGGTGAGCTTTTGCTCTTTTATGGTCTCCTATAGCGTGCCTTTGTATCAACTTTTACACTATATTCATTATTTTTGGCATCGTTGAAATTTGTACTGACTTGATACTGGTACGTCAATAAATGAATGAATGAATGAAATAGCCCAGTTATGTTGGTGTAGAATGGGATTGATTTTTTGCTGTGGAGCGTATGAACGACAAATTCAGAAACCGTCTGAATGCAATGTATTCAATGCGTTTGGCGTTGAGCAAGGCTGAGTTACGATTTCAAAATCTTGTTACAAAAAAATTTTTTGTGTTGCGGTATTCTCTTTTTTTTCATTTATGCTTACTTTTGCTCAGTTTAGATGGGTCACAGCCAAGGTCATATTTAGCGGGGGATGAGGGGGGTTCAAATTTTTATTAGGTTGAAATATTTTTATTAGTTTGAAATGAGACAGTAGAAGCTCTGCAATCATCAAAAGATAGCATAGTACGCAGTAGTAGGATGTAACATTTTGTCCCTCGAGTCATCGTTGCAATAAAGCATTTCTATATAATAATGTTTAGCGCTCCAGGCACAAGTTGCCGCTACATTTCGTGCATTTGCCGTATGATTAATACAGGTATAATCGTATTGGAATATATAAGACCCGAATCCATAAAAAAGACGAATCCTTTGTGTAAGGCCTACACTACTCATACAAAATAAATTACGGTAAAGCATGGAGACTGATTTAAAGATGAACTGTTGTTTGTTAAATGTGATTGTTATTATTAGTGGTCGCTCGTCAGTGGCGTAAAAGGAGCAGGCACCTGGCTTGTGCTAAAACTGTCGCCGTATGTGCACTACCAGTTTACTGCAAATTTTAGAATAACATCATGTTCAACTAATAAATAGCTTTGATTATGAGTCGGATGATACTGCTTGCTTAAAAAAGGAGCAGATTCTGCCAAGGTCTGATCCAGATAATTTTGGTGGAGGTATGCAGTTTTGAAGTAGGTTGAATGTTAACTGAATGCAAAGATATTAAACCCGAAAAAGAGCGTAAATAAGCCCTTTTTAAAAAATGTGTCCATCTGAGGGGAGTATATTCAGAGCTTTTTAGCACCATATTTTGGCATTTTTTAAGCGTACGGTATTTTTTCTGGCAAAGTTAATTTTGAAGCAAAGAGGGAAACAAAAATGATTCTAGGGGGATCCGGGGGCATGCTCCCCCGGAAAATTTTTGAAAATTTACATACTGTAATGGGCATTTAAGCGCTTTTCAAACAATTTGAAACGCAAATTTTTTCTTTTGCCCTTTATTAGTTCTTCACCAAATATATTGCATTTTGTTCGCACATTTTCGATTTATGCGTGGCTAAAGGTCTGTTTGCAATAAAATTTGTTGTCGTACGAAATTTCATCCATTTTTTTGACGTAAGAAGTTAGTGGAAATATCTTTCATACAACTCGAACCCCAACAGTTTTGCTTTTTATCGGTTATTTTGTAAAGCACCTTACACTTATTCTTTTAGAGCCGAGAAAAGTGACGTAGTTTTAGCCTACGTCATTACTTCTAACTGTTTCGTGGAGCACCTTACGTACGAAAAATCGCATCGCATTCTAAGTAAACACACCTCATGGCGTAAAAATTATTATTGAATCAAAGAGGGTTGAAATCATGGAAAAATTTTATTCAGCGAAAACATTGTTGAAATTGGCTGGTGGGGGGATGCATCCCCCACATCCCCTCTGGATCGGCCGCTGCATTCGGCATAATTATGCTGAACAAAGCTAGATATTTACAATTTTTTTGGTGGACTAGTGCAAATGAAAACGTATTAAAGGTGCAAACGTTACAAATGATTTGCTTTTCTATTTTCTGAGGAAATTATCGTATTACATAAAGTCAATGCTTGTTCACAGAACAGAATAGGTCCATAAGTTTACATGAACGTAAATAAGAAAGTGGTATAATCCCCCCTTTACTCTTTTTCGGAGCTCATTAATTTTTTCTCATTTTGTCCTTACAGCTGCGGCGAATCCTTTGAAGTGAGAATTAGTTTAGATACAACCACGGTTATCTTCAACCAAGGATTGCAGCCTGCAGCCAGCATTAATGCAATAAACTGAGAGTCCAGCTGTTCCAGTTTGATTTTAGTCCATCGGCTCATGAAAGTTTAACCGTCAGCTTCTTTCTCTTCCTGCGCAGTAGCTCTAATTATGCTCTGTACGAAAACTATATATTCGATCTCTGTAAGCATCAACGCACTGTATGCAGTTGTATTTGCATTGCACTAGAGAAGTTTTGGTCACAGGAAAATAGTTTTACAAGAAATATAGGCCTACATAATTTTGGCAAAATTTGCGTCTCAAGGTTCGGAAAATTGCAAAATTTCGGGTTCGGATCCGGGTTAAGATTTTGCTTGAGTTTACAGCCCTAATACAATAACAAGTAACAACCATGCCTACAAGTACAGCACTGACTATAGTGCATAGTGAATAAGGTACTCTCACTGCAAGCCAGATCTTTACTGTCAGCAACGTAGCTCTGGCATTTCTCAGGCCTTTACTGAAAATTAATTATGGGTCTTGCACACTGAACCACACAAGTTTAAGCCCAGGACCAGCGGCATAGGCGCAATTAGGGAGAGCCACAGTGCCATGCCCTCGCTGGCCCTGTCGTAGCTGTAGATTAGGCTATGGAACACACCTACATGTCATTCAATCAAATGCGCCAAAGCTAATAAAGTTGCATCCTCCTTTTATTTATTTTAGCCAAGCTTCTGCTTTTAAACATAGACATACCAAGGCTTTTAGGTAGGCCAACTAAAATATTTTTGTATTGTCCACTAGATTTTTTGAAAAAACGTCCTTTTTTGAAAAAAGTGTGCTTAAATGAGTGTTTTTTGTGTAAAAACCGTAAAAATCTGTTGGCGACTGGGAGCTCCGCCCCCAGACCCTCAGTTTTGCGCCACTTTGCCAAATCCTTAGTGCGCCACTGAACAGCTGTAGCATTGACAAAGAAAAAAAAGATTAACAAGCATTGTAATGCTTATGCCAGAAAGCGTTAAAACAGTGTACACAACTTTGTAAAATTTACTTTTTGCTATACCGGGTGTAAATTCTCACATCACCTCCTACTAGAAATATTTTTTTAGATACGGCCCTGGTCGCAGGTATACTTCCAGATAGTGTTTTAAAACGACTTTGGGCTTGGCAAAGAAAAGGGTTGAAAAACACTGCATTAATCGATATAGAAAATTCATTTGCAGTGTTTGTTATGTAATATTTATTATTTTGTAACCTACTGGCGTCAGCTATTTTAATCGCCCTACGATGCTGCCAAGCTTCGAATATCGTTCGGGAAGAGGGAGCAGTGTTGCATGCAAATTCTAGTTGTTTTTATTTTTTATACTAGTGAACCTATGGTGCAAACATTCATTTAAAGCTGTCATTATCAGCAACGTGGACCTATGCTTGCAGTTTTTACTGCTAAGGAATATGCATACTGTCTGCAGTGGTGTAAAATGTCTTGCCCCCCCTGTAAAATTGAACGTAAAAGTTATATTTTTCGTGTTTTCCTCAAAGCTTACCAGATCAATCAAGTTACGGAAGAAAAAGTTTTTGATTTCCTCTGTGTAACAGCGTGTAAACTATGCGAGCGCGGGTTTCCCTCTGTAAAAGTGATAAAAATAGTGGTAGTCGCCACTGCCGCGCTGCGGGGAGTTGTCAACGTTGTTTCGTTGTGGATTTATCTAATTACCGCTGCATTTTGAAGTCTTGTTTGTTGTTTTTTGTAATAAACGGCGAAAACTTTAGGCAGGCTCTCTTTCATCAGTTTATGTGCTTTTTTTCTGTCTTCAACTTTGTCCTGACTTTAAATTTTCACGCGATCCGTCATGTTTTCATGTCTTTTGACATAAAGTCATTAGTCGGTCTGAAATTGCCTAACTTTTCTTTCAATACAGTTCTACTATTCTTACAACAACAATTACTACAACAATAGCAGATTCAGTCAGAACGGTATTAGTGACTGTAATCCAAGCCAGCGCGTTATATTATGACGTCATTGCTTATGATGTCATTAAACTGTTGCCCCCCCCTTGAACAAGGCTTGCCCCCTTGTTGCCTCCCCCGTAAAATGAACCTGGTTAAGCCACTGACTGTGTGGTTACCAGCGATGTGCGCGTCAACGACGTATATTGGCGGCGTCAGCGCTGACTGTCACAAATTTTGTCACCGTTAACGTCAGCGCCAATGTAGAAATCATTAGCACCATCAGCGTCAGCGTCAATTTTGGCGTAAATTGTTGAAAATGCTTTAATACTGGTAGCCAACATTTTCATAAAAATTATATAACAAAGACATAGGCTGCAGTTGCATTATTTCAGTGTAGAATTTAGGGACCAGTTCTAGTGCGTCGAGCTAAAACCAACCACGTAGTGCTGTAGCCCATAGCCTATCAAATTTAATCAAGAGCAGCAAAACTCCTTAACACTTTGCAACAAGCAAAATATAACAATTCTGGTAATACTACTAATAGGCTTAACTTTTATTGGCATCATAAGCCATGCGTAGATTGCGTCACAACTCTCAAGCAGAACCTGGGCAACTCGTTTGTACGGGAAAGTTTAATTATGCGTGTTCAAGAACAAAAGGATGACAGAAAGTGATTTTGGCTGCAAAATCTCAACAATTATCCCTTGACGTTACAAAGTGAGAAAAGTTGACGGCGCACCAGCCTTCTTTCAAACTTTGAAAAATTAACTGCGCTACAAGTAGCGTCAACAAAAAGTTCACGGAGCTAATTGACGACGTCAAATTGACGGCGCTAACGCACATCATTGATGGTTATGCCCTTTTCTTGTTTGAAGTTATTGTGACAGAAAATATAATTTGTATTTTATGGCGAATTCATTTTTGGTGGTCGAATCGTATGAGTTCTCAAATTAACTGTAAAATTTTGTATTTTTACGCAGGCGCATCTGAATGAATGGCAGCACTTTACTATGTACATGTCATTTGCTATTAGTGGCGTGGTGGACATCGTTAGTCAAAAAGTATTGAAAGAGAGATTGATTGCTTTGGAAAAAGCTGCAGTTGCTGCTGCGTTTTTCATCACTGCTCTTTTGCTCTTCTATCATAAACATGGAAAGGTACGTGCTGACTTGAAATTTTGTATTTCCGAACTCGCCAGCTCACTGTTAAAAGTTGAGCTGCATCAAAACAATCGGCTTCACCTGATCAATCGATCGATTGTACTCTTATCGGCTACAGCTCAGATGGACAAGTGATAATAGCGTCCGCTTCTGGAGCTGTAGATTTGGGTTTGATTCCGAATCGGGTTCAACCAATGACTTTGGAATTGGTATTCACAGCTTCCCTGCTTGACGCTCAGCGTTAAAGGGACATTGAGAAGAACGAGCCGCAAGTTTATTTGTTGTGCCGTTGGGAAAGGAACTTATCGGGATTACCCAGCTTAGAGAGTTAGGTAGGTGGCCGGCAACTCGTAACGTCCTAAGCAAGCTCGTTAGGGCGCTTTTATCGCTTTCTCGTGATAGAAGAATAAATATGCAAATGAATACAAAATACTTGCGCGACTGCTTATTAACATTCTTTTTTAAATCGATTATTATTATGCTCACGATATAATTTTAAACAATGGAAACTTCAATGCGAGTTTTGGTAAATTTTCAAGTACTAAATTTGTAGTATGCTTGCTACCTTGTGTTAGCTAGTTTCCGATTTCACCTTGTGACCTGCTGAGTGTTGTAGCGGTAGCTAACCTTTGTCGTAGGAATAAGTAAATGGGAGCTGGAATATTCTTAGTTGCGTTTAAATTTTCAGTGATTGGCAGGGCATGCTATGAAATGGATTGGAAGACGATTTTTCCATATTCCATACAACTGGAAAATTTCTTCCATTCCATACTAAAATTTTTTTCCATATTCCATTCCGTTCTTCCATACTAATGCAATTTAACGTAATGGTAAAAATACACTATTATTAAATTATGCGATATGCGCGTTATCTGCAGGATAAGCTTTCCAACCTAAAACTAGTCCTGCTCATTCGTTGAATAGTCCTACATTGCAAAAAAAAAACAATAAATAAGCACATGCATGTAAACATAAACGCAGTGGCGTAGTGAAAAATTTTAAAAGGGGGGGGGGCATGATTTCCACATTTTTTCAAGCGTATTTTTTTCCGGCAGAACAAATTTGGAGCTGACTGAGAAACACGAAAAGCTCTAGGGGGGTCAGGGGGCATGCTCCGCCGGAAAAAATTTTAAAATTTACAAGCTGCAATGGCTATTTTAGTGCTTTTTGAATAATTTTCAGGCAAATTTTGTTTGAATTTTTTGACCCTGATTCTGAGTGCTTAGCCAAATATGATGCATTTTGTTCCCACATTTTTGATTATGCGTGCTTAAGGCGTAAAGCCAAAACATTTTGGAAAATGGCTAGTAGAAGGATGTATACCCCTGCCCTCATCCTACCCCTGGATGTCCCACTGGCCATGAGCTACACAAATCATCGAAAGAGTTTGGAATATTTCAGATACTTGGCACAATCACCTTTGTTCTTTTTTACTAAAAAGCAAAGTCAAAAAGGGGGGGCATAACACAATGCCCCCCCCCCCCCTAAATACGCTCCTGCCTTAAATACGCTCCTGCATTGACGTAAACAACGTATTGATGCTTAACGCAAACGAACAATACAGTCTGTCACTATAGGCTATGCTAAAAACTTACCCTGCAGAACCGAAAAGTGACTAATTAATTATCCTCAGTTTAGTTTGGTAGTGCTTCGCAATTTATTGTAAGTTTTGATATATAGGCTATTTCATATGTAGTTAGTATGAAAGTATGGAAGACGATCTTTCATTCCATTTTTCAAATCTTCCATTCCATTCCATTCTGAGCATCTTCCATATTCCATAACAAAATTCTCCTTCCATTCGTACCATTTTCCATTCCATTCCATAGCATGCCCTGGTGATTGGTTGGGCAATTTAAGGTCACAAAAGCTACTTTTTTTTTGCTGGCTCCAATTAACACAAAAGCGTGGAACTTAAATTTCAAGGGTGTGGGGCCAGTATTCAGTGGCGTACGAACGGGGAAGGGGGGAAGAGGGGGTTTGAGGGTCAGACCCCTCCCATTGACGAGTGGTAAAAATGAAAACCTCTTTTTTGGGGACGATCCGCCTTTTCTCGTACAGAAATTGCCGAAACTGCTATTATGTTTCTCTATGCTATCCAACTTGCGTGTATAATCTTGAGAAACTTTCATTGTGATGTCGTAATACTGATAGTCAAACTTTTCTAGTGCGTTGCCCCTAAACCAATCATTAATTCAAAGTGCAAGCCTGGACAAAGTCAATGGGTGCTGTTAAAGCTGGAGTCGTGTTGTGTGGTCACAAATCGATAGTTCTCAACGACTGTGGCTGGACAAAACAACGTTTCAGCACAGAAGGCATTCTTGGAAAAGAATGGTTGCTATGCAAACAGCTGTTCCGCTTGCAATGTCATAACTTTGAGTCAGGGCCGGCGCCAAGGGGGGCCAGGGGGGCCTAGCTCCCCATTCGACATGCTTGGCCCCCCCAATTAACTAGCTTACTCTTTTGAAGAGAGCGGTTTTTGTGCTTAATTTTAAACTTTGGCCTTCATAAGTCGACTGCTCTGGCTCCGGCTCTATTTTGAGCCAAACCGGCCAGTTGGCGTAGTGATTAAAGACATCGCTATCGGCGCGGGAGGTTTTGCGGTCAATTTCGGACCGATATCGGCCGTTATCTCAGTTGTTAAGCGCACAAGCTATCGGTGCAGAAGGTCTTGGGTTCGATTCCCGGGCCGGTCAAATCGACAGTGCTGCCAACGGCTCGCCACCGCTGCGACGTTTTTGTGTTCCACGGGCACTGTATCGGGATTCAACACCCCCCTCCCTTGACGATTACAGAAAAAATGAAACCTGTCTTTTTTGAAACGAACAGACGTTTCTTCGTGCGGAGCTGGCCGAAATTGCTATCATGTTTTCTCTGTTCTGTCCAACTTTCTAATTTAATTTCGAAAAACTTTCATTACAAAGCGATGCAACCATACCGGTAGTCACACTTTTCTGATATAGCCTATTTTGCTTGAACTGCATTTTTAGCCTTTCATTGATGCTGCTGTGAGGCAATTGGTAAGTAGGAGTTTTCTTAAGCACGGTGTAGGCTGCCTGCAGTAACTATGGCCGCACACAAAACTTTTTTTTTACGTCAAATCTTCACTGTACTTGTTTCATTGAACTCGCTGTTATATCAAAGCGTGGTAACGAGTGGCTGGGTCCAAACCCGCCGCTTAGTGCCTGGGTAACGCAGCTCCGAAGAAACGTCGCAGCGATGGCGAGCCGTTGGCTACACTGTGTCCGATTTTACCGGCCTGGGAATTGAACTCAAACCTTCTGCATCGATAGCGACATCTTTAACACTGCGCTGTAACTGGCCGGTTTGTTGAAAAATTATTAAAAAATTTAAAAAACTAAATTGACGCTGCCCTGCCGGAGAGTTAAAAATATAATAAAAATACTGCCAAGGAAGACCAGACCAGCAAAAGATTTAGGCCCTTGGGGGGGAGGCAAAATTGTTTTTACGTATCGTAACTGTCTCAGGAGCTGGAGTGCTCCGTTTCCCACATACCCCGATAATGTGTTTTGTGACTATCTGATGATATCGACATTGTGATTTGGGTGAAAAATGCCTTGATAATATCGACGCTGTTGTTGACCTTAATCGCATGATTAGAGCCAGAGATTCCTCTCGCGCGTAATTTATAGTACATTAAAAAATGTTTCGGTAAGGAGAGAAGTTTTTTTTTCATGCTCCACTATTTTCACTTTTCACGACAGGGAGAACTGCCCCTTTCATAATGAGTGCGTATTAAATGTTTGTATCAAGGTTTATACACGTTGTTTATGTCAATGTTGGTTCTTGAAAAATGATTTTGTGGAGGGAAGCAATTGCCTATTTTGCCCATCAGGCTACAAGTACTTTGTTTGTGACGTTGCGAAAGCTAACCTGCTTTAGTCAGTTAACCTTTTTTTGGCCCAAAAATGAGGTTAACTAAATTTTTTTCAATAAATTTTTACCACGGCTTGACACCTTGAGTTTCTGTGAAATCTTTCTTTTCCTTGAGTAAAGCTCAAAGAGTCAAGCAAAAGTGTGAATGAAGTATCTTCATTGTCTCTTTTGTTATGGCCTTATTTAGCTTAATCATGGTTAGCTGCAGTTGCGCAGTAATTTAGACTAGAAACATTACAATCCTATACACTTTAATAGGCTACCTTTGAACTACTGCAATTGTAGTATCTTTCCGTCATCACGAGTTGACGTCACTGAACCCCCCTCCCCCCATTAAAAAATCCTGCTTACTGTAATAAGTTATAAAGTTACGAAAAGTTACTATTTGCGTTTTTAGGTTACATTTATTTTTTAGGTTACAAAGTTTTTTGGGCTATTTTTTGCCCAATTTTCCTTTTTTTTGTTTTTTCTTGCTACAATTAAGTAGAATGGATTTGCAATCTTCATAATGCATGTACATGGAGTTGGCCGAGTGGTTGGTGCATTGGGCTCCGAAGATGGCTTCGCGGGTTCGATGCTCAACTAGGTCATTTCCATGATGCATGTACTTCACTACCACAAAAATCCTAAGCTGCAATTAAGTGGCTTGAAATAAAAAAATTAAAAAAATCAAAAAAAATCTTCATAATGCATCTAGGACAAGGTGGTTATATGCTAAAATAAACAAAAAGCCCTACTTCTTCCAGTAATGCAATGGCACCTTTGCTAGGTCAACACTTTGAATTTTCAAACGTTTGAATAAACTATTTCCTGGATTAAGTTTTGCTCAAAACAACACATTTTTTGAAGATTAGAAGATTGCCCAGTAAAAAGCGAATGGACTGGTGCTTATAAATGATAAATAAGCGATTTATTTTAACATTCAATAAAAAAAGCAGAGTCTCCTACACCAACTTTTGTCAATTTTAAAACCGAAGGGTTAAAACGAACATCTTAGATGAGTGTAGTAAGGAATAGTGG
This sequence comes from Trididemnum miniatum, assembly GCA_964006365.1. Lineage (NCBI taxonomy): Eukaryota > Metazoa > Chordata > Ascidiacea > Aplousobranchia > Didemnidae > Trididemnum > Trididemnum miniatum. The sequence goes on along the minus strand of OZ023234.1, from coordinate 13,844,077 downwards.
TTTTCAACAGCCATTTAAGAAAAAATACTGTAAGTCAGTGGTTTTCAAACTTTGCGTTTCCACGCCTCCCTTAAGAATAATCGTTAACATTCGTGCCTCCCCTGAGAATAGTTCAGCAGGAAGTCCCCTAGGAATAGTCTAGCAGAAAGGTTTTCGGTTACCATTCGTGCCTCCCCTAAGAATAGTCCGCGCCTCCCCGGGGAGGCACGCCTTTCAGTTTGAAAAACGCTGCTGTAAGTTATTGCTGGCAGCCCTGCACCAAAATTATCAAAATCATCTGAGCTAATTTAAAATTTTTATTGAGCTAGAAAACATGTTAGCGGTAATTCATATCAGCAAAAAGTGTGCTAAAATGAGTGTTTTTACGTGAAAATTGTAAAAACCCGTTGGCTGGTAGGAGCGAAGCACCAATTAAGCCCCTTAGACTCCGGCGGCCCACCGGTTTTAGCCAATTCTTTTGCCAAACCTTGGGTGCGCCACTGCTATGGAGCCACCGTAAATGCATTGCTTGAATTTTGAGTCGTCAAGAAGTTGCTCCTGCTGTGTATCGCTTGCGTCCAAGACGCCTACCAACACAGGCTGCAGTAAAACGCAGTTATTCCATGCTCAACAAGCTACTTGAACTTTTTACTGATGAATGTTACGCACTTTTTACTGATGAATTTTTTACTGATGAATGTTATGCACAGTATGTGCGTGCACTATAATCTGAGCGCTAATTGAGACTACTTTATTACTTTTCAGCATAGACTGCTGTTATTTTTCATTTTGTGCTGCTTTTTAAATAAAGTCACTTTCTGGTTACTATTTTGCAAATTAAAGTCACTTTTTCAAGATTTTTAGGTCACGAAAAAATCGCCCTAGCGATTGGTCTTCGCGTCGCTTTATTCATTTGTTTTTAGCATGAACTGGAATCAGAATCGCATGAGTTATTGCTTTACGCCAACTTGGGTATGTGTGCAGTATTAACTTTGGAAATTTGGAGGCCATTTGATGAGAGACTTGAATGGACGCACACTCTTTTGGTCATGCAGGTACGTAAAACATGCCATAGAGTTGAAGTTCTTAGTGTAAGTTGCAAGCTTTAAAAAAAATGCTTGTAAGTTTATACCTGAAGAACTTCAATTTTATCACAAAAAAGTCTATAAAGCACTGGAAAACTACAAATAAGACAAGGTAACTAGTTTATTTTGCCTCCAACCAAAACAAAAATTAAACACACACAAAATCAAACTCAGAGATTGAGAACAGCTTTGATTTTGAGATCTTTTTTGGCATTCAAGTAAAGCAATTATACTTCATGATATTGTAATTATCCTTTATAGTTTTCTTTACTTCGAGTGTTAAACAATTTTTAGACAAGTGCATCCTTTTGAAACGTAGAGTTTTAACTTAAGGTGGTTTGTTAAACATTAATATATTACTGATAAGCTTCTACAAGATTCGGGGTTGCTAGCTGTACGGTTACGTTTACCAATAGATAGCGGTAAACATGCCAACACTACGCAATATGAATCGGCGTCTTGATAATGGCGTCGTGATCGTGTGCTTGTATCAAGAGGCATGAGTCAACATCAAATAAAATTACATTTTTCTCCTCCCTAGTATCAGCTGCTGCTGATGATGATGACTGCTACATCTCTGTTGTCGAGCGTCCAGTTGCAAATTGGAAATTTTTTTAAAATATTTTGTTAACGAAGACAAATTGTAAGAATTCATCGTTTACTCAAAAAGCAATCATTAATCCAGAAAAATATGAGGTGATAAAAATAAAAGGTAATGCTATGGTTTTGAATGGACGCGACGTATGAAGCTACACAACTTGAAGACGTTCTTTTTAAAAATCTTTTTAAAATTTACAAAGGCGCCGAAGCTCAAACAGTCACATGCAGTGCCGAAACTAGCGCCCTTCGAACCCCTCAACCGGGGGAGGGGGGGCCGCACAAAAAGGGGGACCCGTAAATAGTCAGTACGTAGTACTATTTACTCAACGTATGATAAAGGTGCCTTAAAATAGGCCTATCCTAAGATTCAATATATTTTTTGTCTTAACTCGCGCGATGTGGGGCCCCCATACCATATTTATACTTTTGGCCGTAGGGGGCCGCTGCAAATTTTTCGAAAAATAGCAGTCGCAAAACTAGCAAACAAACGTTTAGTAGCATACCAAGAGCCCCTCATCCTCAAGAGAAAGGCGCAAAAATAAGCCTTAAAAACGTTTTTTCTTCGCGTAGGTAGCGAAATGTTAGAGTGGGGTTTGCTTGCAGCATTATTTTAGTGGGTTTGGAAGATACCTTGTAAAACAGACTATTAAACCTTGTTAAAACTGAGGAATTTTAAAGGCTCAAAACGCACAAAAAGCCTCCAAAATAAGGTCAAGTTCCGCAAAATTTTCTGGGGGGGCATGCCCCCAGACTCCCCTAGCTTGGCATCGCCCCTTCGAGGCTCGCTCTTTTGCATCACCATCCAAGAAAAAAATTTTAGGGGGCCATGAAAAATGATTTCGGGGGGGGGGGGGGCGCATTGCATAGTTTCGGCCCTGGTCACATGTGTTCGGTAAACTTCAAATAAGCCTTCTTGAAGTCAAGACTAAATATCAGTTCTGCGTCGTATGCCCTATAACTTGGGTTGTGGACTTGAACTCGCAGAATTCGGTCTCTCTTGATGAACTTAAAGCTGATTTCGAAAAATAACAATGTCTGACCTTGAACTCGATCTCCAAAAATTGATGTTATCTAAACTCGATGAAAACCACCTGAACCTATATAGTATAAACTTCATCAAGACTAATTGAACCTAGCATGAATTCGAACTTAAACTCGGACTTTGGAATTCTATTTAACTTGAACTCGATTGTGTAATATATGCTTCGAGTTCAAAGCCCTCATATTAACCCTGGAATGGTGTGACTGAGTTAAACTATTTGTAGATGGGAAGTTGGCTCTTCAATCTTGCATTTATCCTGTTTCCGAGAAACGGACATCGTTGGGACCCGGATGACTCCTGGAATCAGATGGTCCTGCCCATATTTTTCTGCTGGCATATTTTCTTAAACATCGGAGTATTGTCAGCGATATTCATAAGTCAATATTTCTGGCTGAAAGTAAGGTTTTGTAAATGGATATACTAACATGGTCCAGGTATGATGTAAAAATGCGGTGTACATGAAATGGGTAAAATTTGGGGCTCGTAGGCAGAAGGTTGAGGAGCTAATATCAAATGCATCAATTCCTTGTGCCAGCATAATTATGATACATGTTTTTGTTGAAAAGTGTTCTTGATCTGCGCATGAATATTTTGTTGGAAAAGTACTCAACATCAAGAAATTGTGGGTTGCAGTTGGATAAAAGTTTATAAATTTGAGGTCTGAGTTTAGAGTGCGATGTACAGTTCGGAAAAGTTAATCGCTTTGGCCTGAAGAATAGTGATTGTTATTCGTGCTAAAGCAAACTGCTGTTACTTCATCGAAATAGAACAGGCTTGATGGTAGCTGTTGCGTCGGTGGAATGTTAATTTTATTGGAGAACACATAAGGACAATATTATTTATAATTTTGGAATTTCCGATAATATATTTTTCCTTATATTTTGTTGAGCGTTCGCCACTAAAGAAGTTGTCTGTTTGCTTAAGACAGGCAAATTATGACCTGGTATTACCAGTTCTAGTGTGCTTTGTAATTAAGCGTAAGTCATGTCCTTGTTAGTTAAACATAAGCCACTTTTTCGCTACCCGCGTATCTTTTTTTGAAAAGATGTAGTTCTACACTATAGTGCAATTTTTTAATTGTTTTGTCCTTGATTTAATCAATATTACATGAACCTAATCATGAACAATATTGTTTTTGCACAATTTTGTTGCCTATTTGTTAGACAACTTCTTGCCTATTTAGTTGGACTGTTTTTGAAAAAAAGAACACTTTTGTACTAACAACTGTTTAATGTAAAAATTTTCTTCCATCTATATCCTCGTGATAGGTGGCTAAGGCCCATAAAGGAGGTCTATTAAAGGCTGCCATGTGACAGATAATCAATTTTTCATTAGTGTACCAAGTCACACGTTTGCACGAAAGCATTTTTGTTAATTTAAAAAATTTAGATGAAGTGCTACTCATCACGTAAGTATTGGTAAATATTTAAACTTGGCTGAAAATATCCGCTTTATGTACAGTATCATTTCGAAATGCAGCAACGTGGTTGTGCTGTGAGATGAGATAATACCATACCAAGGAAAACAACACTTTTTTTTACCCGTTACTAGGCCTATGCCTGTATTACATAAATTCGTTGAAATTGCAAAGCGTTTCAAAAATTTTAAAAACTGTTTCTCGCTAATTTGTAAATTTCGCATGCGAGGCATTTTGGCCGTTGTAAATGCCTCGCAGCTATAAAAAAGTGATTGATGTTTTTTATGTGAAACAATTTTTGAAAACGCTGCCACCCTCAATGGCCTAATATTTAAAAGGGCCAAATTTTTGAGCATTTTTCAAAGAAAAAAAGTGGCTAGAGTCTGTCGATCCGATCCCTAAGTGGTATAAGTTTACTCAAGAATATGAAACATAAAAAAAATCAAATCTTTGTTATACTCGCGTTAGCATTAATTAGATCATATAAGAAATGGTTTGTTGCAAAAGCCTAAGACAAGAAATTTTACACCAGGATTCAAAAAATGAGGAGGGTGCATAGAATATTGCCCTTCTGAGCCGTACCATTTGTGGACGTTTTTTGTTACCATAAACGGTAAAATTACCATTTTGTTGGTTTTTAAAGTTAAAGAGGTTTTAGTTTTTTCAGCTTGAAAATTTGTTGAAGTACCGGTATGTTTGTGAATCTCAAGCATTTCATCTAAATCTCAATTAACGCTTGTAAAATTACCTACGTTATCATCTTGGTATAGGCTTGACTTGGCACCGCAGCCTAGGGTTTACCTTTTTACCACTCCAGAGCCGTAGCAGAAAAACCGAAAAGCAACGATCAGAGTAAGATAGGACCACATTTTTGTTTTTGAGCAAGTAGGGTGTCACAATCAATTGCTGGTTAAATTTCCGGCAAAAGCGCTGTGAAAAACTTTTACTGTGGTTGATAAAACAAAAAAATGTAATTCTTCATGTTTTGCTTTTTTATTGTCACTTTTAACCAGTATTAGGTCAGGTCAATTGTACGGTGTCGTCTTAACGATGACAGCGATTGTGGAAATAACGTATCCTAGCAACGTCAATCTTAGCTTAACCACACCCTCTCTGCTGGTCCCAACCTTTTCTCCTTAATGGCCAGTACTTTGTTATATTTGAGTTTTTTTTTGTTGACATTGTGTTGTTGTGTGGATAAATTGTTTGTAACAAAGGTAAGGTCCTTTAAACATTGGGGTTGTTGCTTAAAGTTTTTGAATTGTATCTTAACAGAGATCATACAAGGCCTAAGCAACAAATATTTACTTAACCTCAAGGCTTTTATTTGCGAAGGTTTGACTAAAGGCGCTGTCCATGCCAAATAACGATTTTTTTTTCTTTATTGTGACCATTTGTGTGGACTTAAAAACGGAATTTATGCTTTTTTAGGTTTCAAGTTTGTTTTTTTTCGCAAGTACGATTTGTTTATTGTTAAAAATTTTGTTACGCGTTCTGATTGTAGGCTGCCACAGCAAGTTTCCTTAACAAGAGGCAGAAGATTATGCTAAAAAAATTGTTCGCAAATTTGTCACCGTTGTGCATAAGTTTTTTAAACCAGTTTCACTTTTATGCGATCGGTGTTACTGTGTTTACTTTTAGCTAAAGTTATCTAACAGTTTAGTTCTTATTCCAGTAACCTTGATTTTTTGCAGTGCCATCGGAATTCGTCATATGAATCAATCAGCGATTCAGAATTACGATGCTGCAATGGCGTTGACAGTGACGACTTAGAAGACGAATCATCGTCACTAGTGGGCAGCAGCAATCAGAAACGAAAAACGTAAGAACACATGGAGTTGGTGCCAAAAAAAAAACATGGAGTTGGTGCGTAGGGCTCCGTAACTGGTTTCGCGGGTTCGACGCTCAGCTAGGTCATCTTTTATAATGCATATATTTTACTCATGTAAAAACCCAAGCTGCAATTATGTGACTTAAAAAAACATGGGGTTGGCCGAGTGGTTGGTGCATTGGGCTGCGAAACTGATTTCGCGGGTTCGATGTGCAACCAGGTCATCTTCCATGATGCATATTCTTCGCTAATATACAAATTTAAAGCTGCAATTATGTGCCAAAAAAATAAACAAAACAAAAAAATATTATATAAAAACATAGAGTTGGCGGAGTGGTTAGTAGACTACATTGGGTCCCGAAGCTAGTATCACGGGTTCGATGCTCAGCGAAGCCATCTTCCATGATGCACGCATTTCTACAACATAAAATTGAAAACCGAAGCTACGATTATGAGGCTTGAAAAAAAATAGCTGAGTGGTGCGGCATTGGACTACGGTCTGCGGAGCTGATTTCACGGATTCGTAATTTCACGCTTCGCGTTTTGGTTTCACTTCACATAATTTACAACTATTTCCTTAGCCTACCTTGCCGACTACGTGAAAAACTTTGTAAGAGAAGTGTTTAAATTAGTCGCGTATCAAGGAGGGCTCCTATCACATATCTCCGGATTTAACTTTTCGAAATCCTAGTTCGATCCAAATCCGGGACCATAAATTCGAATCCTAGTCCAAATCCGCATTTTTATTAAAATCGAATCCAAATCCTAAATTATTCTGATTAGTTTGCATCTTCCTTTTAAAATTGGAATGATGGTCAAGCCCTCAAAATCTAAATTTAGTTGGTGCTAAAGTTAAAAATTCCAACCCTTCAAAATTTAGTCCAATTTAATTGTAATCCAAACCGTAAAGATCTCTGGCTCCTACACGCGCGCTAACCTTCTTTAAAGTTGAAGAGGTTTTAGTTTTTTCAGCTTGAAAATTTGTTGAAGTACCGGCATGTTTGTGAATCTCAAGCATTTCATCTAAATCTCAATTAACGCTTGTAAAACTACCTGCGTTATCATCTTGGTATAGGCTTGGCACCGCAGCCTAGGGTTTACCTTTTTACCACACCAGAGCCGTAGCAGAAAAACCGAAAAAAGTCGTTATTCACCGCGTCAAAAAAGTCACCGCGTCTAAAGTCGTTATTTTGCAGATTCTTCCGAAAATCGTGTCTTTTTTTGTAAATTTTTTTCAAGCTTACCTCAAATATTTTTGCGCACGCCCCTACTTGATAACAAACATTTTGCATGCGACAGTGCTTTACGCATGTCTGCATTAAATTCCAAAGCATATTAAGCACGTAAGCTTAATTGCTGTAACTTTTTTAAGAGTTAAATTTTTTCTAAGACCATCTTCTTCTCAACAGGGGCGCATTCAGGGGGAAGGGCTTTGTGCCATGCTAAGTGATTGAAATATACCAGACTTCTGATAACTTTTGCAGTGTATATCCCATAACTTCCTTTAAAATTTCTCGCTACGTACCTGCTGCTTCTCAGCAGTAGGCTACTGCGATAAAACTTTCTGTTTCAAACGCTTTAATTTTCAGATTTGAAAACGAAGAAAGCTCGTTTTTCACCGTCAACGATGAATCCAAGTAGCCCATGCGTGAGCAGCGAGGAGTGAAGCAACTATTAGAGTGTTTTTAAGGATGAAGAGATGAAAACTGTGTATTTGCAAATGCTTATCTTTCCATTATCTACTACAATGCATTATTTTAAGTGTTTTTATGGTAACAATGCACTAACTTCAAACCTTGCAGCCTAGTAGGCTGCCTTATTTTGACTATTTACGCTTTGTAATTTCGTTTTATTTTCTGTGGTAAAGAAGCCCTTTTGCTCGTAATTTTTTACGTTGATTACCGGTGCCTAATACAGGGTGACCCCCCAAAAAACGAGCCCCAATTTTAATTATTCTAAATATACGAGGTCCGTTTTTTTGGTCAACCTGTATTGGCGCGTTTTCGACGCTTTAATGAGTAACTGACTGGTCAGTTTGAAACGCAAAATTATGAAAATCCAACATCATGAGGTCAATTCAAACGCAGCGTAAACTAACGCTTTGTTGGCGGGATTAAGCAAATGACTTGCTAAACTTACAGCAACGACGCTTCATATTGGGTGCATTGCGTAATATATTTTCAAATTAAACTTACTCTACGAGCGTTAATATTTAACTGGGTTACAGTTACCCTGTCCACATGTCAAATTTAAGTGGCCCACAAACTTTCTGCATCATAGTCACATTTTTATGTCACAATTGAAAAACATGATGATGACATCAAAAATTTAACTGTGACGCAGAAAACCCGTGCGATTTTGGCCCAGTACTTAAATTGGGCATGTGTATTGTGGACCGGGTAATTGCGTGAACTTGATTCAATGCTACAACACTACTACTTGCATTATTAACTTATTAATGTAAATAAAGTTTTCAAATTTGAAATACTAACTACCATGCAATTGTCAGACCCAAGATAGTGATACTCAACACAGTAAAATCTTAGTCGCAATACATAAAATTAGTTGACGTTTCTTGCTTCTTACCATGTTGAAAACTACCAAGTCGAAATTGCTCGATCAAAAAATTTTATAATAACAACATCAATCAGCAACTACATCGTTTACATTCCATGGTTTCAAGGCATCATCTTTTGATCAAAGCAGGCTTAAAATGAAGGATATAAAAGCTGTACTAATTCTTGCCACTGGACGTTTCCGCAACATACATTCCGTTGTCATCATTAGCAGTGCGATGTGGCAGTCCAACAATGAAATTATGTTGTCAAAACATCGAGTTCCAAAAAATACAGTGGCTCAATTTTTCCTTTTTAATCTATTTTCGTTCTATGATTAAACGTGTTATGAGATTTAAATTAACAGTGCCAATTCTTCATTATCTGGAATCAAGCATTTATCAAGAAAATTATTCGAGAACATTCGGCTATTGCTCAGCTCAAATCAAACAAACAAAAACGATCCTATCATATTTTCATAGGCTAGCTATAACACTGTTCAATGTTCATGCTGGACGCTTGGAGCCAGGCCATACATTCGATAATTTCATCACATTCTCATATTCTATCAATGATTGTTAAAAAAGACGTGATTACGCAAGATGTCAGATGCTTGGGGCAAGTAGGCTAATGCCGCTAAATAAATAGACACACTATATGCTGATTTCTTGGTAAAATTATCGAACGAGTTCACTCAGTGTTCCCACTTTCCCTGCTCTCCGTGACGAAAAGTGCCAAAGTTTTTTTCTTGTCCACCATTCCTCAAATCTCCCTTTCTAGAGTGGTAAGAGATTCTTTCACTTATTCATTTGAACATTGACAGGCGTGCTCCTCCGCTGGTTACGTTTTCAGATACCTTTCCAAAGGGTTGGCAAACGAAAACCTGAGTTTACGCCCTCGTTTTCTCGCTTTTCGACATTTTGAAATTCTAACACACTTGCGCCCTCTCACGGCGTATCCTGCAGGGCAAAAACAACCAGCAGTACACGGACGATTGCAATTCTGTTTTAGTCGACGCCTCAGATTTCTGCAGTTTCAAAACAGAACAGCAAGCTAAAGGTTAGCGAAAGAGCTTAAAAACAGCGAAGAGTCTCGAGCATTGATTCCACTTAAGTTACACTAAATGAATTCGCGGTGTTTTTTTAACATGAAGCTTTTATCTGGCGAAAGCAGCTTTACTGCGTCAAAAAGAACAACACGAGTTTCAGTTGGTATCACCACCAGCTTAAAACACAAACAACATTGCCAATGGCGACAGCTGAATGGTTGATTTTCGTGCCTAATTCTCAGCAGCACGTAATGTCATATTGCGAAAAAAATTACCAAACCGAAATATTTTATGCGCTAGTACCGACTGGAATCGAAATCCTAACGAATCGGCATATTGACGATCGATAATACCGACAAAGCCAAGCCAGTCAGTTGAAGTTTCATTACAAGATCATTTAGCTAGATTAGACGAACATGGCTACAAACAAGTTGAAAATGCAGTGTGGTCTAAAAACAAATTGGAGCTATAGATTACTTAGTCATCCAGCAAAGCAAATGAAACATAACTTACTTGCATCTAGCTTTACACGGTGAACCACAACTTGAATAAACTTTACCATGTGAGCAAGGCTCTGAAACAAACGACAGACTAATTGAAACAAAACCTTAAGCATCACCATAACAAAATAAAGGCAATCACTAGCTAATAGCGTAAAGAGGTGAAAAAACATAAGCATCAAAACATCATCGAAACGGAAAAACTCCTGTAGTTTTGGAGCTCAATGGTCGTTATTTTCTTAGGTATAATCATACAACCAATCAATAAGGTTCTTCTGGCGCAAGATCATGTCCACACTATTGGTTTACGAAAGAAGCAGACTCATTTACCGAACTTCATCATCATCAAACGAAAACCACGCAATGCCCAACTGTATAAAAAAAATTTTTGACAAAATAATTTGTTATAAAAATTAAAAGAGTTTCCCTTAATTGGATAATGAAAATATAATATTCACACAACTTACTGCGGCAATGATATGCTTCTTCCCATTTGAGTTTTACACCTTGTCTGAAACACGCCGCTGTGTAGGCACGGATGGATTCGCACGAACACTTTCGATTGCGAGGACACTCGCACACATCGGTCATACATGACCTGTTAAAATATTTACGACAAATTAGTCCAAGTCGAAAAGTAATAAACTTACCCAGTTAGAAACTCACGATAATGTGTATATTAATATTAAAGCTTAATATTAAAGCAGTTATGGTCACATTTTGCAACCAAAAAAAAAAAAAATTAAAATAGAAGAATCAATTTAAATTTTCTTTTGTATTTATCTAAAACTACTATTTGATAGATTGTCTCTCCCGCACTCCTTTAGTTACGCAACTTCGGCCACAGCCAACAGATAACACTACTGTAAAGCCGTCAAGTAAAATTTGCTTCTGGAGTCTTAGAACACTCGTGATCACATCTGCCTCCATATTGATAAGGTGGAAAATCTATTTTGTACCTTGGGCTACATGAACCTTCGTATGATTTACCAGCTCAGTTGCAAGTCTTTACAGATAGGGAAACCACGATAAGCAATTTGCGAGGGTTTATTGGCCCTGACCAATATTACAAGTTTTCATTGGCCCTGACCAAAATTGGGTATTTGTGCCAGCAAAAACACTGGTTTGCGATGAGATTAAACTTTGCCTACATATACAGGTCCTCTGTAATGATTACAAACAATTACCTGTAATAATCAACTGGATTAACTTCGGCAAAACAACTTCGAAAGTTTTTTGATTTGAAAATATGGCAAGCTTTTCGTGCGGCAAGTTTCAACCTAACGTTGTTTCCACATGGTTCAGCTGACCTTAAAAAAGTTAAGGAATTAAGCAAAAAAAGTAGTGAGCAGGCTGGTCAAGTGGTTGCCGCACTGGGCTTCGGAGCTGGCTGTGCGGGCTCGACGCACAAATCGGCCATTTACGCGTATACTTCACTAATTAAAAAACTTATCTGAATTTGAATGAAGCTTTGGAGCAAAACAAGACTAAAAAATTAAGAATCAGGTGAACTGTTTGTACCTGGTCGCAATGTGTTTTCTTGTGCATTGTTTTCCGGAACCAATTTGCCAGGATCTTGCAAAATCTTCCTTATCAAATTTAAACGAACCGTCTCGACCGATGAAATCATCGCGAGGGAATCCGTTAAAATTTCCACAGAGTCCGCACAAAGTGCCTCGATAACGAGCCGAAGCTCCAACCTCCAAAAAACTGTCTCCGTCCCAGTTTAATGATATTCCTGTTAACTAAGAATGTAAGCTGAGTTACATTAAAAGGTGGAGTAAAACCCAGAATAAGATGTTTGTTCTCTTATAGCAATCGGAGAGGCCGAAAGTGTTTACAAGATAGGGTTTGAATGACCGCTAATAGGCATATTTAAACATCAGTTTTAAAGTAGAAAGAGCAAGAAAGACTGGCGTAAAGTAATCAATGTTTTTTAATATAACAGCAGTTTGGCGTAGGCCTACGTGGTTATAGTAACGACGTCGAATCGGTGCGCGAGAGGTTTGGGGTTCGATTCCCGAGCCGGTCAAATCACAAAAAAGTCACATATATGGCTTGTCACCGCTGCAAAGTATCTTCGTTGTTGTGTTGAGGCTCTATAAACCGCAGATGAAAGATGAGCCCCGCCACTTGCTACTCGATTTGGCGTAATACCACGAGTGTAATGAAAATTTGATTTAAACTTGAAAATACTGTTTTAACCTTCTTGCTCAGTTATTTCCCATTTTACTCAGTAACTGATCTTGTATAATCATAGAACCAAACTTTTCTCTGACCTGCATTTGTCCTCACTTTTACCACGTGGTTTTCCACCCACACCAACAAGGACGCGTTCACATAAGGAAGAGGCACTTTGTGGCCATTTACTTTAACCACTAGACGTTGATAAAGAGTAACAAGCAGCTCAGCTGCGCCGGAAACTGTAAAAATACCTGTATAAATTCTAGTGCATGGGTTGACATAGGCAAATGGAAGATAGAAACTTACCTGAGTTAAATAACTTCAAATGAACTGAATTAGTCCAGGAAAAAACTGGTGATTTTTTAGCATTGTTTTCCACAACAACAGAAAAATTCTTGCCAAGACAATCCTTAGCAAGTAAGTATTTGCAATCTCCCTGAAAATTAAATGGCCGACCATCAAAGCTGCGGTAATGTGGATCACCAAACACGGTGCAAACACCAGGTTCTAAAATGCAAAAAAAGGTCAAGGAAAAATCTAACGCCATAGATTAACAACGAAAAATAACAGTAACAGAATAACAGAGAAGGATGCAACATTCAACCACATTTGAGGAGCTAGTTTTTCGATTACTGCCAACCGCTAGAACAGATAAAACCTCTCTCGACTAATCCAACACAAAAATTTGAAACAGTTATTATTTTCCTCTAAAACTTTAGTAAACCTACTTTAAATCCTAATGTAGCAAAGCTACTAAAGATGACATACAAGCGTTTAAAAGAACACTAAATAACAAACATCTTTCTCACCCGGGCGGCAAGAAGAGCAGCAGGAGCCGGGCAGTTTATCAAAGATTTCACCCTGAAATTATAGGCCTCCAGTTTAATTCATAAAACAACAATTACCTTTATTTGCCAACCTTTACAAACATACAGATCACTTTGTAAGCATATTATGTTTAGTTACCCTTTACGGTTCGTTTCATGAAGTCCATTTAAAGATACCTCGCGACATGCATTCCTAATCCAAAAACTGTTTTGTGGTTTTCTATTGGTTTCAATACAGATCTACAGTATTCCGAAGCATATTCCGGTTTCGTGAAAACTAGCTTAACAATCAAAACATTCACGCGCCAACGACTCACTTTTGGGCACGTTTGTTGAGTAGGGCACGTCTGTCTGCTGCACGTGATAAGCCCATTCAAACATAAACAAATCAAACAAGGATCACCAGAGTCTTTCCATGTTTCTCCATGCTAATAAAATGGAAAACATACAAATTATATCGTAATTACTATATGGAACATAGGCTTAATCAATCATACTAACCCAAAATTTCGCAAAACACCAGCATCGAAACTTAAAAGATATTCTGTAACAGTGACAGGGTAAAAGAAATCCAAGTCAAATAATTCATTTAAACCCAGATAATTGAATATCAAATGTCTACAAAGGAGTCAAATAATTAAGGTTTTTTTTTGTTTATTTTTCCATAAGCGGTAGGATACGAAGGTGAATCTAAGCTTGATTTGAAGTTGCCACTGCTGTTAAAGTGTCATCGGTTGAATTTTGCTCCTTTCTGCTTACTAAAATTAGTAATACCACAATATCCACCATTTTCACGGTTTTACCTTTATGAAACTTCCGTGTGAATCCGTGCAGTTGAGAAGGATTTTATCTGGACATCTTGCGCAACATCCATCATGGATCAACTCCTCATCTGGACAGCTCAACTCCGCATCACAAACCTCACGATTGCACAACACTGTTCCGTTCTGTTTTTAAACATAGTGCTAAAAGATTGTAAAGTATTCCTACTTTGGCTGAGTAAAATGTAATTTTTCCAGTTGCCGCTTCATGACAAGCGGTGTAAAGTATTAAAACTGAATTAATTTATTTTGGAATGAACTCGGTCGGCTGGCGGAGCAGTTGAAGACATTGTAATAGGTGCATCCAGGAAGCCCGGCGTTATATTTTCCGATCGGTCAAACCGGACACAGTGTCGGCAACGGCTCTTCACCGCTGCGACATTTCTTTGGAGCTGAGTTGTCCAAGCGCTAAGCCGCGGAAATGTTTGGAGAAATATCACCAGTACAATAAAGATTTAATTTAGTATTCGAATTTTTAATCCGCTTTTTCGCCGGTAACGTTAAACGCAATGCACGGTTCTGTAGTCGTAGCGTGAAGTACAATACGGTTTGTTTTGCAGTAAAAAGTGTGTTTAAAAGATAAGTTATCAGTTAAACTGTATCAGGTTTGACTATAACAGATGACGAATGATTTAAGTACGTCCACCGCCCATCCAAATGAAATTGCAAGTAATTAAGTTTGATCGAGGAGAGTAAAACATTTTATAGCAAATCTACTGATGCGTCGAAATAGATAAAACCTCGAACAAGTAGTATTGCTCAATATCAAACACAGTGTTTTTTTATATGCTATCCAAGTCTACCTCACATATACAAGTTGTACACTCATCAATAACAATCTCTTCTTGGTTTTCTAGAAAACTCCTTCGAAACCAACAAGCTCCATTTCTCAGCTCATACAAAAGTCTTTGGCCTAAAAATATCACTTTTGAATAAGCTCTACACAAGTTGTGATAAAAATACAAAAACAAAAAATAGTGAAAATAACAAAATGCTAAATTGAGTGAGAATGTAGCAATACAAACACAAAAAGTCATAAACGCTATTATTTGATCGATTTATGGTAACAAAATAAAAGGACTTACCGGTACATGTCATGCAGCATCCATCGTCATCTAGACTTTGCTGCTGTCTCTCACAAACCGGAACAGGACACACCTTTTTGCGACATTCAGTAAAACCATCCTAAAAACACTTTTTAATGCAATGCAACGAAGTTCCAACAATTCAGCTAATAATTACTTTAAAAGAATCTTCATTCCTAATGGCTCCAACAAAATACTGTCGTATTTACCACTGAAACTTCGTTAAAGTAAAATACGAAAGTCAGGATCAGATTCAAAAACGGGTCCTGCTAAACACCGCAAAGGACGACAAAGGACCCTAAAACCCTAACCTAACCCTAGTTTAACCCTAACTCAACCCTAATTTAAAGTCCTTTGTAGTTCTTTGTTATGGTATGATTCCGAGTCCTTTGTTGTTTTTTGCGGTGTTTAGTAGACCAATTTAAGGTCCTTTGTCGTTCTTTACGGTGTTTAGTACATCAATTTGAAGTCCTTAGTCGTCTTTTGCGGTGTTTCAGTCCTTTGCGGTGTTTAGTAGGACCGCTCAAAAACTTTTGTAGATTGGGGCCAGAAATATAAAAATGCTGATTTTGCCCTTTTGTGTCTAGGAGTAACGAAGTACTAGCACATTAATAAGTAGGCTATTACTAAATCAGGGACGCTGAGCCTGAGGCCACACTGTGCTTTGTTGACTATTCTATGCTAAGCTTCAAGTTTGTGGTCTCTGCAAGCGCTTGGATTTGCAGAACACGATACGCGCGGCACCTCTTGCTTGCCGCGGGACTTGCAGTGACTGCGAGCTCAATCTCGGTTTTGCGTTGATCTGCAGTTTTGATCGTTTGATAGCAATATTTAGTGAGCAGCATATAGTTTTTTTTTTGTTACTTTAAACAGATCACTTAGTTTTGCTGGTGTCCAGAGTTATATAGCCATAAACTCTCTCAACCATGGGCGTCCGAAGGGGGAGGGGGAAAGGGGGGCACTTAAGAGGGAGGCAAGGGGGGAGGCGCTTTTAGATGGGTGTTATTAATTTGACTAACTACATCATACAGTTACGTCAAGATTGATTTTGGATTAGGGATGTACCGATGCCGATTATCAACATCGGAAAAACCGATGCATCAGCAGTTTCATCGATGTATCGGCATCGGTAATTTTCAGCCGATGGATTGGCCGATGTCAAGAAACTACATTGCACACGAAATCTCGAGCACACAACCGCGCACATTAAAAGTTTTTCACAAAGTCGGACTTGTCCTTTGATCTGCCATTAATAAAATGGAACTCCCTCTGCGCTGACACAAAGTTCCAATTTTCGAACGATGATTTAATCAACAGATTAACATTTTTCAACGCCTTTGTTATTTTTAATGTACAGTAATTTCTTGTTTTTCTTTTTTAGTGTTAACCAAATTATTGCTTAACATAAATCTAACGTTACAGTTCGCCGGTTCGGTCTACATATGTGTCAAGTGCGATGTAGTTGCGTTCGAATCTTATTGTTGTAGCGGCAAAGCTATGACTATTTCTAAATTTTTAATTGGGGTATTTATTTCTCTTGTGTATTCTATTTGAGTAAGAACAAGGTTTTAAATTAATTGAGTAACTGTAAAACGGAAATTTATCAAATAGCACTGGTTACTTGTTACGTTCTACAGCCTATACTGCACTAATAGTCAGTAAGTATTTTCCTTTTAAGATTTGAAATCAGTGTGTCAAATTTTGTTGCTTGTTGTTTTTTTTTTATTTGTAGAAAACGGCGCTTATGCTGTACGGATAAACAATTGTGAATCACTATATTAAAAATTGTCTCCCCAAACTGCAAGCAAAAAGCGAGGACGTTGTCCGCTAATTATGGGGCAGCTAATCAAATCTTCCCAGCAGCGACAGCAATAATAATCGCCAGAGAAACACGCGATTACCCTAACCCTAAGTGGGAGGTTACTCTACCCTAAGCATTAGGTTAGGGCAAACCTAGCGTAACAAACCTAACCCTAAGATTAGACTACTTGCCGAAGCTGCTGGTCCTAGACTAACCTAACATCTATTACTAATTTGGCTTTTAAAGCCGAAACGATCATCTGTAAAGACACAAAGTCATCACTTTTTTGGCTTTAAAAGAGGGAGTATTTGTAGACTTTTTCTGCATTTGAAAGCGGTGATCCATAAGTAATCGAGTGTTACACCGATCATAAAAAAATTAAAGAGAGGCTATTCTAGCCAGCGTCTAGTAGAAGAGGGTAAAACTGCCGAAGAAAGTACGACTTGTTATGCGTTGCACACGAGAAGAGTGGTTGTCTTTTTTGAAGTGAAATTAAAGCTGCGATGATAATGATAAGAGCAGAGTCAGCAAGAATCGAAGTACAAAGTTTATGACAAAATCGGTTAGATCTATGCGTCTTCTCGAAGAAAATCTTTTTCCTATTGACACCTGTAAGCGGCTTTAATCAAAGCGCTGACTTTTAATTTGCAGCTAGTTAGATTCCACCAAGTAGACATAATTATCGTCACAACGAGGTATGGGGGGAGTAGAACCATCAGCCTTTGCTCCAAACCACTGCGCCACGCAGCCGAACAAAGCTTCATTACCAGTTTATTAGTTGCTAAAGCGTGGAAAATTATGCGGTTTGTTTTTAAGGTTTGATTCTGAGGTTGACTATTTAATTTAGTGTTTGGAATACTATTACAGTTTTTGCTAGTGTGATCACCGACACAAAAAGCAATTGATTCTCATGCTGTGGGTCCACCTTGACCGCGCTCCACGAAACTGCTTTACCGTAAAGAGCTCACCGCAAAATATTAACGAAAAGCCATACGCAACGACAAGGCGGGTGAAAGCAAACTTTTTCCCAATTGTACTTAGATCCTTCTTTGCAATCTGTGAAGATTTGTTAGCATTTTTTAAAGGCAATGACAATCTTTTTTTTTTTACGAAGAAACATTAGCATCGGCAAACAGCTCAGATGGCCGAGTGGTAAGAGCGTTCGGCTCGAGAGCAGTAGACTTTGGGTTTCATTCCGAGTCGGGTCAAACCAACGACTTTAAAATTGATATTCATGGCTTCCCTGCTTGACGTTCAGCACTGAAGACACAGTGTGGAGAACAAGCCGGCAAGTTTACTTGTTGTGTCGTTGGGAAAGGCACTTAGCGGGATTCGCCGTCTTGATGTGGTAGACAGATGGCTGGCAGCTCCTAAGCGAGTTCGCATAGCGCATTGATCGCTTTCTCGTGATAGGAGGATAAATATGCAACAAAATACAAAACAAAAAAAAATACAATACTGCATTATAACAACGCAAACTCATCATAGTCATCACTTGCCATTTAAATTATACCAAATTATAATTCTATTAGCTTGTTTTGTATCAAATCTATGATTGACTTTGGCCTTGCTTGTTCAATACTTTGCTTCTGGGTTTGACTGATAGTACCACGGGTCGACTAAGCAAAATTAGAAGCCGATGAAACTGCGCAAATACGAAAATAGTCGAAATTTTGTTCATATTTTCTGTTCCTGCATAATAGAGAGGCTTTTAAACTGGCACCATGCTGGCACACGCTATCAAGCTCTTTGTACCAAATAGCAGACAGCTGTAGCATTCAATAATTAATGCGTCTATAATGCTGCATCGGTAGGCAAAAGGCGCGATTGTTATTATTTATTTATTTATTTTCGTTCAACGAGCAACTGTTTTCATGCAAATGTGGTGATCGTAGATAGCACCAGTTTTCAAATGAATTGTTTTATTACATTACTTTAAACAAAGTTAAAAAAGTTCGACTGGTGCTGTAAAAACGCTGCTTAACACTGATCTTATCAAAAATCTTTTGCCCCCCCTCTGCAAAAATTTCTGCGGACGCCCATGCTCTCAACTCCTTGGATCCGCCAGTGAAAATGCATTTACTTAAAAATTGGGTACTTACAAGGCAAGTGCATTCTACACATACTTCTGGACTGAAAGTTTCCCCATCAAATTTCTCTATTCCATCGTTTTCACAACCTAAAATTTTTATTAATTTATTACAAACGCAGAAGTTCATACAAGCCTGTTAATTCGATTTCCTATCTCACTGAGCAAAAAATAGTGCTACTGCTGCAGAATATCTTATTATTGGAGCAGGTCATCTTGGTTTTAGTTTGGACTTAACTTTAAAAACGCATTTTACGAGAAATATAAACTTTTGAGTCGGAGAGGCTTAGGCCCCAATACAAGAACCATTACAATTCTACACTGCAATGTAATTTGTTTCCAAACACAAACAAGTGCAGTTTAAGCTGCAAAAATTTCTCAGCAATAAAGAGAAATCTCATTAGTTGGTCAAGTTTTCGGATTTCAAATGACTTTAGCATATACGCAAGTTTAGCCTTATTACGTTAACTGATGCGTGCAAAACTATTTACCATTCGAAAATCTTGAAAATAAACCCTATAAAATGTTTGAACGGGTAGATGCAATCACGCAATGTCCAATTCAAGAATTAAACCTGAGCACGAAAACTTTCTACTGCAAGCAACAACGTTCCAACCATTTCATTATTTGTATTTTTTTAGTTATTGCATATTTATGTTATCCTCCTATCACGATAAAGCGATCAAAGCGCTATAACGAGCAAAGCGCTATAACGAGCACGCTAAGGAGTTGCCAAACACACCAAGATGGGGGAATCCCTCTAACTGGCTAAAAGCCTTTCCCAACGGCACAACAACCAAACTTTCCGGCTCGTTCTCCACACTGTCCCTGCAATGCTGAGCGTCAAGCAAGGAAGCTGTGAATACCAATTTTAAAGTCATTGGTTTGACCAGACTCGGAATCAAACCCGAGTCTACACCTCCAGAGGCGGACGCTCTTACTACTCAGCCATCTGAGCTGCAATTACTTCTGCAATTGCCGTGGGAAAATCAAAATAAAGGCAATGCTTTGCCATGACCTAATAGGTCAAGGTCCTAAAGGTCATGGCTAAACATGCGATAGATTGCTGCAACATCAAACAGCGAGCGACGTTTTGGCGTCGATATAATCGCAGCGACAAAGAAACTGACACCAAAAATTGAACAACAATGGAAAAAAAATGTAACAATTTTTAAAAATCCAAAACATTTTATGTATTCTAGAGAAATTCATCGTAGAACATATAGTATGATGTATTTTTCCATAAATTTTTTGAAACTTGTTTGATTCGCGGCCCGAATGTTGACATACCGCTTCACAAATATTTCAACAAAACTTCCAGAAACAAAAACAAATCGCTCAATTAATTGCTAGTGTAGGCTAGAGTCAGTGCTACACTAGCTAGTTTTTGTTATGATACACAGACGAAAAACAATAAGAGAGTTTTACGGCAGGCATTACAGGAATTCAGTATAGCCGTTGATTTTTGCCGCTATGTTTCGCGTATGCATATAAGCATAGTAGCATACATTGACAAACACATGAAAAATCTGTGGAACATTGTAAGACTTAGCAAACACTAGCGAACACCAAAAATTGAGCTAGAAGTTCTTCCTAACTTGCATTTAATAATGCAAAGACACAAGGCATATTTACAAGATTTTTTTTGAATTAAGTATCGTAGTGCTTCATGTCATAAGGAATAAATGGCTGGTTTTTCTGTCAACTTTAAATTTTTGTGGTGACTAACAAGTAAAACAGAATTCCGGAAGTTTGCCGATACAAAACAGCTGCGCTTTTTGCGAATCGTAAGTAGCGCTGTGCAGATAAATTGGGGCTCGTGCGAAGCATAACAGCAGGTGACTATTTATCCAAGTAAACATAAAAGAGTAACTGAATATTTGTTGTAGCCATCTAACTGTGAGCACCCATTGTTTTTCGTTAAAATTCGAACTTCTTGAACTAAATGAGCCGTGCAAAAACATGACTGGTGAAATGCATCGCTCCAAATTCCACTAGCGTCAAAGTAGAACTACGCTTTTTTAACTTAAAGGCAGTTGCGTGATCAACAAGAAATACATTTTTTTTTATTGCGTAAAGTGATCATAAATTATGGTACTACTAAACACAGTGCAAATGAAACACAAGCTACAAAATTATGCACATTTCTTGTTGAAGCAAATGTTAGGGTACAATTTAGTCACGTCACTCACCTCTACATATCTGGCACCCACAGCTACCGCTTACTGGCGCTACAGGATTTGAGCAAGTCACGTGGCACTGGAGCTTTTCTCTGGTGATGACACCATCCTGATGCAAAATTGTTAATTCTTAATCATTCAATTCTTGTGTAGCATTAAGCTAAACCAGAGTTTCTTAATTTTTATGAGGCTGTGGACCTATCAATCATCATCAGCACCCACAAACTATTAGGCAAGAAACATGTGTCGTGCATACCGGCTTGTTAGCTCATTCGTTAAGCACTTTGTAATCAGTGCGGGAGGTCTAGGATTCGAATCTTGGGCCGCTCAAATCGAACACAATGCCGCCAACGACTCAACCCCGCTGCGACTTTTTTTCGGAGCTGCGTTAGCCAGGCGCCAAGCAGCGAAGGTGAGCCCCGCTACTCGTCATATGCTTTGGCGTAATTACGCAAGCATTTTGTTTTTTATGTGCTGCGTGTTGTAACGAGTTAGCTCCTAAACGGTGTTTCGCCTTCATCAAGCATTAGTTTAGCTCAAGGAGTTCTCGAAATGAGGTCTATGAACAACTAAACAAAGGGGTTCGTGGACCAAAAAATAGATACGAAACGGCTATTTGCTTTACAAATACTTCACAGTACACTAAAAACCCGAAAACATGATACACTTTTAGATATTCATTTACCTTACAGACATGTTCAATGCAAGTTCCAGCTTGGTCTAATAAATTCCATTTTTGATCGTTTAAAAACTTGATATCATTTGTAAAACAACCTAAATTCAATTTTATTTCTTAAACTTCTGACAAAAAGCGACTAAATCGCAGGGACTTTCAACATTCCTCATTGCGTCCCAGTATCGCATTTCTTTTTGTATTTAGTTGATATCTATCCTCCTGTCACGAGAAAGCGATCAAAGTGCTGTAACGAGCTCTCTTAGGAGTTACCGGCCCTCTGTCCACCACACCAAGATGGGGGAATCCCGCTAAGTTCCTTTCCAACCACACATGTAAACTTTTCGGCTAGTTCACCACACTGTGTCTTTAATACTGAACGTGAAGCAAGGAAGCCATGAATCCCAATTTAAAGTCATTGGTTTGACCCGACACGGAATCAAAGTCTACAGCTCAAGATGCGGATGCTTTTGCCACTCGGCCATCTGAGCTGTTAGTATCTGCATTCTACGCCATAAAGATGCAGACAACCAGTACACCGATAACGATTAGTTTTTTTGTTTGTTTCATTGTATCTAGAATTTACCTATTTCTAAGCGCAAAAAATTGAGACAAAACAAGAAAAAAATTACGCATGTGATAAGCGATTTCATTGGTGTAATTAGGACTGAAACATAGAGACCAAACTACCTTGGCTTACCGAGACATTCGCGGCAACATTTTTGTTTTCTGTGAATCAAGTACATGCATGGATAATGCATGGGACATATTTCTCGAGAACATTGTATTGATCCATCCTGAAAAAGAATAAAGTTTAATTATGCATTAAATTCATCTTTTTGTGCACTGACGGTGGGAGAAATAGTATCTAAAAAAGCAATCTTCGAGGATTTTCAATGGATACGAATGCGGTTGAACTAACTTTTATTTTCCAGTTCCATGAAGGCAGGAAAATGCTGTGCTAAAGTTTTTAATTGCTGTGATGTTTCCGTTAATCTTCCCCCTAAAATTACATTCCAGCAAAATACAGCCAAATTTAAGACACACGCCATCTGTTGAAGCGTTGCTTACGATCGCTTTAAACCTGCGGAAATATCTGTATCAGCGTGAGCATCGGAGTCTACTGACAAAAATGTTTCATAGTTTTTGTATAAAAATTCACTACTTTGGATAAACCTCGACTGCTATGAGGTTATTTTTATCATTTAGTATTTAGTTAAAACGTGAAAAGCTGTTACAGCAGGAAACCGTATAGAGTTCGCTGCGGCGAATTCATCAGGTTCTCCAGTCAAGTGACTAAAGTCAAAGAAAAAAACTTCACTGAAAGTGCTTGTGTTGATGCAAGCTAGCAGGTAACGTAAATGTTTACCACCAGTAAACAAGAAAGCGAATAACCACCCAAAATCTGAGCAATTTTCGATGAAATCAAAAAAAAAGTCGTTTCTTCACCATACTCGCGGTATTATGCCGAAGCGTGTAACGAGTGGCAGGGTCTATCTCCGCAGTTTAGCGCCTGGCCCACACTGCTCCGAAGAAACGTCGCAACGATGGCGAGCCATTGGCGACACTGTACCGATTTGACCGACCCAAGATTCGAACCCCAGACCTCCCGCACCAATAACGTGTGCTTGACAACTGAGCTAACCGGACGTTACGCAACTTTTTTGTTTCCTGTTTATGTTCTCATGCACAGAATTTCATTGTCCCCGCCTTCCCGGTGCAGAATTTCCGCACACAAATGACTTCTCATGCGCGCTATCAATGGCAAATTCGTTTTGGTGGCAAGAGGCAAATATTTTAAGTGAGCGATTAGCGTTATATTTCTTTGAATAAATTCAAACCTTTAAGGCTTCTTCCATTTGCTATTCAATGTGTTTCACGTCAACGTCCACTTATCAAATCGATAATTTTAAACTCTTTATTTTAGTGAGAAACAATGCGCCAAAAATCAAAGTTTCAAACGATAGAGGAATAAATTATGTCATTTAAAACTTGACAAAACGAAAGTAAACTCCAGGTTTTTAAATAAACATCGACGTAAGGGTTTAAATTGGACAGGAAAGAAGTGATTAAGATTAGAAGAAAGAAAAAAGCAAAACCGAAGTCTTTGCTGAATCGAGTGTAAATAGATTTGAAAGGACTTATATTTGATGACAATGCGAACTGACTTTCATAGGCTCTCCTTACTTAGCACTAATCGTCGCCTGTCTGGCACCTACAAGAAAATACCACTTTGCTAAAGAACAGCAAACATAGAGATTACAATAATGCTCTTCTCAAACAAAATTTCAAACGTCGTTTAGAACATCGTAATTACCATTATGAAATAATGCATTGCAATAAAAAGAAGTTGCCCTGAATAAACACTGAAGCGAATTTTTATCATTACTGACATACCAAAATATCAAACCTAAGAATGCGACTTCACGATGTAAGCAATTCTCTCGTGCGGTGGTCAAGTGAATGAATGATTGCTTGTTCATAAAAGAGGAAAATCAAGGGTTTCCCTCGGAAAATTTGAAATTGGAAAACTCAAGCTAATTATTTTTATCGGATTTCAAAGATCAATAAGCAGTAAGCACTACACGCAACACAGCAAACACGATTTCAGCTCAACTTTACAAATAATGTAAACAAAATTTAGAAAATGAATACATTCACTCACCGTGCAAGAAAAATTCATAGCTGCTTGCAATATACTTATTTTCATGGTGAAAAGAAATTTCAGCAATATTGTAAATGATTTTAACATAAAAAAACACACCAATGGTTTCAAAATGAGACGGTACTAGATTAAATCACATAGTTAATATTAATATTGATTTTTCAGTCTGATATGCACATTGCCCACCACGTTTGACTAGTTTAAAAATTAGACCTCAAAATTTACTTTTTACATTTAGTTCGGGTCCCGTTCGCGGTCGGAGTTTTCCGATTACATTCTATTTGGCCTAAGATTTCGGTGGGTTAGATTCAAGTTCAATATTGTTAATATTCACAAATTCTTTGCAATATATATACATGTATGGTAAATAATGGTTAAACATATCAAGCTGGTACACCCAAATAGTCCTAACATAATTTTAACCGCAAAGCACCAAAACCATAACTCAACGCCACCCAACCCATCAGTGTTGTGGTGTACAATAAAGCGGTTGCTCTTATTTGTTTGTTTACGATCTTGTTTCAAGTTAAGATGCCACCAGAAGCTTCGACAGAGTTTCAGTTTCCATTTAGGGGCCATTCAAGTCAGAAACAAGTCAATTAAAACCAATTTTCAAAGGGTTTCACAGTTTCAACCACATTTTTTAACTATTCGAAATTTGCAACATGAATGGAAACTGAAGCTTTTAGATGTCTATTGAATGTAGATATCTAATTAAAACCAAAGAACATTGGTCATTATGTCAATCAAAGTGCGTGCGAAACCAGCTATTGAGAAGGAACAATCGCAAAAACTTGAAATGTGAATAGAATGGTTAAGAATGGGCCTAATGCTAAATTTGGTACCAATGCATTGCTAGCCTTCCAAACCCATTCAAATTAGAAACTCATCCTTAAATTTTTGTTTATATTTTTTTTTCGACAAATGTTTTTCTACAAGTCGTATAGTTTACGAAATCCAAGACTTCAGTATTTATTTGCCAAGCATTTAACTTACACGCTTCTTAAACTGCTTTAATCTCCGAGATTTCGAGTCATTACGCCACTCATTAGTTCGTAGCTTTTCGAGTAAATAAAGTAAGATATTCCGAATCCGAAATGAATTTAAAAATTTAACACTCCAACTTCGCAAATCGTACGAGCTCTAGAAACGATTTTTGTTCAATTAAAAATAAATGGAAACTTCAAATTGTGCATAAGATGAAATTTTTTTCTTACTAAAAGATGACCGTAAACCTTCTTTATTTTTACTAAAAAAAGGCTGAGCTTTAGTTTGACCACGATTTCTCTTTGCCCATAAAAAAAACAAATGCTGTTTTTTCTTCAATTATCGTTTTCGCAGCAATAGAAAAACGCTTTACAAAACATCATTAACCTAATTAAAAAGCAAAAAAGTTGGTATACGTTCTTCCTCTTTCGTCTTTAATCAAACGGGGTAAAACCACAATTCGTTAACAAAAATGCAGGCCACCCTTAAAGTTACTTAGTTCTTCAAACTCTGTCATAATCCCAGAGTGACATATAGCAACACCATTGGCAAAATCTGGTTTCAAGCAGCTCAAAAATTACAACACAAAACTCCAGGAAAAGCTACAACTTTTGAACAGAATGAGGACTGCATTTAAATTACTTGCTGTTTTTCATTACTTTTTTTCAGTTATCATTACTTTTTTTCGTGCAGCTTTACCGATGCACGATACTGCATCCTTGCAAATAACATCCCACCTTCCAAAGTGGCTGGCCGCTATTTTTAATTTAGTATATACCTCCACAAACTACAAAATTAACCGAAAAAATATCGCTGTATTTGGGTAAATCCTTCACAGTTTGCAGTGAGTTGTATGTGAGTGAAGCGAGGGGGCTGTATGAAGCGATAACCGTCAAGGTTTTATCGCAGCCTACCAGTCGCTAGTATATTTTTGTGTAGTTTTTACGTTCTCGTTTGTATCACTTGTGTTGCGACAAACAATAATCTTGACTTGAGGTAAAAGGGCGTTTTAATCTGCAAAAACAATGATGGTTACAGTGTAGACTATTCAAGACTATTTCAGCCATTGCAATTTAATGCATTTGTTGTTGGTAAAACTACATTATCAAGTGGATAAATTAATTGATATTCTACGTAAAAAACAATCTGTATCCGAGTGTATAATCGCGTCTTGCCTACCCCAGTTCAGTAGCCCTAGTTCAAATAAAACTTGATTTTTTTCTAATTGAAAAATTCGGTGATTTTTTCAAATGAAACAACGTTTTAATTACTCGTCTGAAGTTGCAGCTAATCGCGGCAATATTGATGACGTCATGAAACAATCAAACATGGTAACTACGCCACACGAGATGCTTGTTTACGGCAATTACTTTATGAAATTATGAAAAAATGTCTGTAATAACAATTGCGATTTGAAAATAATTATTCTTTGTTGAAATAATTACAGTGGATTTAAGATAAACGCCAGTTCAACAAGTACGTAATTGCTAAATATCTCGTAATTAAGTTATAACAGCATCGAACGGTAGAAAAGCAAATCTAGATCACTATGTGAGGTATTACGCAGCAAATTAAATCTATAATGATTTATTTTGGCTTTGCTTAAATCCATTTCAATCAAACTTTCACCTATCTGCATTAACTACTAATTTATTTGTCAAAATGTAATCAGTATACCCAACAAAACTGCCTGTCAAAAATACAAACGGTATCAAAATTTAACCCAAAAAATGCAAAAGCAAGCATTTTTGCAAAAAAATTTAATGCCGACCACTTCTTTGGACGTGGAACAAAAACAAGGCGGAATCGGGTGTAATACAAAGCTAAGAACAGTTCAATCTTGATGCTCACCACCAGGAGCATACGCAGGGGGGAGGGAAATTAGTTGTGCCCCACTTTTGACTTTGCCTTTTAGTAAAAAAGATCAAATGTTGCTTTGTGACTGAAACTCTTTTGATGGGCTTTGCAGTTTTATGTCCCTTTAACTTTTTTAAAAAATTTCTCGCTACGCTACTGCTCACAACAATATAGGCTACTTGCTAGTATTAGTAGTGAATTACTATACATACAATATGATACCGATAAAATTGTAATGGAAGAAGTTTACCGATGACCGATTAGCAAAAAAGTATACTTAATAGCTAATTTACCATTGTTACAGTGCTAAAATCACATAAGCTTCTACTTGAAATTGCATCAAAATTAATCAGTAGGCTATCTATGTTTACAGCCAACTTCACCTTGCACATGCACGTAAAACAAGGATTGTTAGACAGCAATGGAACCTCCATAATCTGACCTTCACTGTTGCACCTTTCTATGCTACCTAAAAAGAACAGTAATATTATCAATTGAAATAAAACAAACAAGTGCTACCGTTCCAAAATACAGGGTGTTCGGAAAGTCACTGTGCACTTTTCGAATTCTTTTTTTATATTTCCGATTTTAATTCATTATTATCACAGTGTCGCCAACGGCTCGCCACCGCTGCGACGTTTCTTCGGATCTATGTTGCCCAGGCGCTACGCCGCGGAGATGGACCCCGCCACTCGTTACACGCTTCGGCGTAATACCGCGAGTATACTGAAAATTTGATTTTTGATTATTCGTATTATAATCCCAATATGGGTTTAACAACTGAAGAACGTGTATGGCTTGTCGAACACGTATTTCGAGAGGGTGATAGATACGCAGATGCAGTGCGACATGGGTTATTTATTTTTTTAATTTGACTTCGATCAATTGACCCAACTGTCTACAAAAATTGGGGTCATTTTAATTTTTTTCGGTCATGTTTAAAGTAGCAAGACGTTGAGCGAAAATTTGAAGCTGGCACTTCATCTACACCTCAGAGGCCTTTGTAACCGCAACACAAATAAAAACTACTTTGATCAGTTTGATGTCTGTTAAACCTGTACTGTGACATCGGTAGTCCGTTTGTAATTGTTGCGCGCATATTGGCAAGATAGTCTATTTACTTCGGTTAATTAACTGAAGTAGCCCTAATTTTTTCGGTTTTTACGAACTTAATTTGGACTATAACCGAAATTTTATCGAAAAAAAAAAGTTCGGTAACGGTTTATTGTATGTTAATAAACATGTAGGCGCACATTGACTTTGCAAACACCCTGTACTTTCAATTAAATTAGGAATTTGGTTCTCTAATTATCACAATAGAGGTAAATTTAGGGTTATTTACGCTTTTCCAAACTAAAGTTATCATCGCATTTTCACTTTTGGTGTATCCTTGTTATCAATTTTTCCGCCTGCTCAACAGTAAGAAATTTGCTGTGCAAAGATCTGCGACGAAATTACTCAGTCACAACAAAACCGAAGATCATCCATCTACACAAAACTTTTTAAAAAAACTCCGTAGATTTTAAATAATTATTCACATTTGCGATGCAAAATAATGTAATTTACGTAACGTGAATTGCATAGTTTTTTGTAACATATCCACTTACCATCAATTAACTGACCACGACAAAAATATGAGAAAGTCAATACGAGTAACGTAAGTCGAATTACACATCGGTACATTTTTTGAACTATTTCGATGCGTAAAATAAAATTACCGGGCAATTCGATCGAACCTTGCCTCGGTCAGTGCAATAATGCTTTCTTTATTTACTCGCGTTGCCGAATTCTTCTCCGCTAAGCTCCTGCTCTCTCTCATCTAAGCAATGAATGGAATGACGTAATTCAAAAAACTTTTCTCACGTTAAACGATTTGTACTTAGCTAAAAAGAAAAAGGTAAAACGAAGTGTTGTAGTCACAAAAGCGACAAAGTCACATCGAAAAGCAAGTTGCTAAACAATTTTGCAAAAGTTGTTCACTGAATTACAAATAGAATTGGTTTAATAAGCAACTTCTTACTGCCTGGTTTGCAGGTTAACGAGCTAAATTTTCCGCAAAATACTGAGACTGCTTGGTAGGTCCTTGTTTGGCGTTAAGACAAGCCACGCGATACAAGACAGAGGATTTATGACGCCATCGATAGTGTGAGAAATCTCACTTACGACTGAAAGTAGGAAAGATGACAGGCGACGTGATAAGAAGGTTACAAATTTAACGCGATTATCAACCGATATATACAGTTTAATGTCACAGAGAAATGATGATTAATGTTTGAAATGAAAAACACCATGTCTATAATTTGTTGAGTCAAGAAGAAAGTGTGACCTTGGCAATTTCCAGCATATCACATGCCTAATTGTTAGTGACCCCCTAAGCCGCTGGTTCTCCACTGTTTAACACTTATCCCAGTGAAAATTGTGTTTGATGAAGTATAATATGATAATGGTTGGTTAAGACTTCTCAGAATGCCTGTTTTACTTTATGAACAGTTACATCATTGCTTGAAATGACAGTTCTAAAAATTTAGGGGTACTTTTAGGCCTAATAGAAATTTCACGTGATAAATATTAGTGCTGCCAAAATAACGCAGTACTCCTTTCGATTACTATACCACTGGGCAAACATTTTGAGGGCAGGGCATGGTTTGAATTTAGTACAAACGCTAGCAGATAGTCAGTAGTTGTTGTCATAAATTTTGATTCTGGAATAAACTAGTAGAAGCTGCGAAGTTCTTGCACTAGTCTCCACTTTTTTTCTTACTTCAAGCGTGCATCAAAATTCGCCGCAATACACTGGCAAAATTCACAGCAGAAAAAAATAACCTACTTAATGCACCTCATATAAAATAACGCATTTTTGGTGTCGCAAATAAGAAGTTGCAGCCACGTACGATTTTCCAAAACTTGCCCAATACACCGAGCCTGAATCGTTTAAAACTCGCGAAAGCTTATCACTCAAACTTGTGTAATTATTATAATGTAAAGCTTAAACACAAGGTGCTCCATTACCAAAAAACAACTTCAAAAAAGTGTTTACACTTCCAACATACAACGGGTAAAATGTCAAATGCCTTGAAGTTGTTAAGAAGCAGAAGGGATGGGTTTTCGGACCTGCATCAGAGGTTCTGAAATTGCTGCGACTTAAAAACTCACATTAAGCCTAATTTTGAAGAAACTTTGCAAGGCTCTTCTAAATCATGAATTGAGGCCACTCTCAGTCCTTTTGCTGTTTTTGATCTCAACGCGCTCAAACACCGCTAAAAGCTCACAGCTACCACACACTGATTTCCTTAAAACTTGTCTTACGTAACAGGCTAGCTGCCAACTTTATGTTGCCATATGAAGGATATGGCCTGCCTTACATACACAGCTAGTGATTTCTCAGCTTAGCATTATGTAAAGTTTACAATGTCAATGCGGTAGGTCTTGTCATAGATTACAAGACAGAATTACTTGATCACCGTTTTTTTTTTA
Organism: Trididemnum miniatum; assembly: GCA_964006365.1. NCBI lineage: Eukaryota > Metazoa > Chordata > Ascidiacea > Aplousobranchia > Didemnidae > Trididemnum > Trididemnum miniatum. Next base: position 13,813,377 of record OZ023234.1, on the reverse strand, counting down.
AGAAATACCAACTTGTATTGGTCGCAAAACAATACCGAAACAAAAAGCAGCTATTTTTTCTTGATCAATTGATTTGACAATCTCATAGGCGAGCTATGATTAATCCAGTTATGAGCTTTTGCGGTGAGACCAACAGAAGATTGTTTAATTAAAGCAATTATGCATTGCGACAGATTCTTGTCTACCTTTAATAAATATTCCCATGTTACTTGGACCACGCAAAAACGCTAATCAAATTAATTCATTCGATTATTTTCATAGATATCAATTAACAAATCGCAATCCAATTATACTTCGCGTGATTAAGCTTCATAATCAACATGAAAAGACGCCAAGAAAATTTAGGTTAATGATATGGCATGAACATAAAACTTAAGCAAGGGCGAGCAAGAGGTTTCTGCTTAGGCCGCTAAATCAAATAAGTTTAAACGGGATTACATTTGAAACTAATGCATGGACATTGGACGTATAATTCATAGTGTCACGCAAACAGCACTTACAGCTAAATGGTTTAAGGAGGCAATCGCACCATTCGTCAACTCTGAATCTGCCCCTGAAATTCACCTACCTCGTCTGCCAACATCAATTTTAGCACAATATCAAAAACACACAAAGCCGTTCACTGAAAATGTATGTAAGCTATTATGTTTAAGCCAGCGGAGGTCAACTTCAACCGTCGAGGAATTAACCCAGTCACCGTCGTGGCCAATAGATTTTTGTATTGACCAGCGATAAAATATTTTACGTACGATAAACCAGTGACGCATCTACATCATTCATAAAAAACAAACTGCATGTTGTCAAGATAAGTCTTTTATAGCCTGACAAGTTGATATTTGATACAAATCGACCCCCAAAATACTCAAAAACGCAAGCTCCACAGGGCAATTTAAAAACAAAGCCATTCAGATATTGCAATCAATATTGCAGATCAGTTAAATACTATGAAGCAAGACCAAGCGCGTCGTTTACTATTTTGTTTAAATCTTAAGGGGAATGCAGTAAGCGTCGTGTTTACGGTTCAAAAAAATTGTTTCTCGCCATATCGTTTATTTCAATTCAAAGACTTGTGATGGAAGAATTGTTTGTTTAAAGGCGACATTTGTCTGTGCTTCAAGTTTTAACGTTATTACGTGCACTATTTTATTTTTTTCATAGGGTTAACAAAATGCAAGGATGGCAGGGCACTTCGAACACTACAACTTCTGCATACGCATTCAAGCCACATCCACTCTCAATAGACACGCCAAAAAACAGTTGCAGCAAAAATGGTTAGGTGATCGCAAACAAGCAACGTCCTTTTCTATACACAGCTGCACTGAATCAAAATCTTTTATACTTGAGTTTTAAGTTACTTTTTTTACCGGTATTAATATATTTATATGCTTTTTCTTTTCTAAAATAGATTTTTGGGGGTGGTGCATCCATGCCTACCCTACTTTTTGTTAAAATGTTGTTCATCCCTTTGTTGCTTTTTTTCTCTTATTGTACGGTTTTAATATTTTCATCTTATCATATCCATTATTGAGCTTACGGTGCGGGAAGAAACAGCATTGCATAAAATCTACTCATTATACTATTTATGACAACGAAGAGGGTTGATAGCCTAGCAGGCCTACTGAACTGCTCCAATAAAAATTATTGCTTCTAGCCATAATTGCGACGTCGAAGTTATCGTAGAATAAGGTAAACATTTTTTGTTTGCCAATCTTTGCAAATATCTGAGAAAATGACATCTCAGCGGATTTGAAGGTGGACGTCAACAATAGACATTCTGAAAATACTATTTAGGCGCCAATTAACGACTTGTCTGCAAAAAGTAACCTGGCGCCTCTGCCCATATACTTGTTTTAAAAATTAAAATTAATTTATATTTCAGCGAACAATGCCTAGAAAAACCTTGTTCATAGGTCGGTTCATCTCAAAGGCTTACAAACTCTGGATTAACTTTATTTTGGTTTGCAATTGGAAAATACAATTTTTCCAAATTAGCAATACTAAGCAGAAATACTCAAAATTCATCTTTCAACCATATATATAACTCCGGTTGAAAGCCTCATGTTTTGAATACAATCAGTCAATAAGTTTACTAATAAGCTTCTAATTAGTTTCCGTAATCATTCAGTTGACTGTAGGCAAGCTCTTCAAATTTAGAAACTTGACCGAGTTTTCTAATGCCTCTGGTTCTGAAGGGTTTATCCTCAGATTTCAAGTAAAATTAAATAAATTTCGAATTGGAAAAATGTAAGAACAGTAATCGATAAAAAGGCTGCTAACAATTAAAGATATATCCATAATATAGCGCTTAACATACATAGCAAGTTTAAGAAATGACTAAACACTCATTTTAACATTTTCAACGCATAACAAGGCAAGGAAAAAAGCACACGTAAGTATTTCAATGCGGTTTCGCTGTCATCGTTCATCGACCTCATCATAATGTGTTGCGCGAGCTATTAGAAGCACAACCAAAGCGTTATTGGATATATTAAAAAACAACTAAAACGTTGGTTACTTTCCACCGTAAAAGACAATTTCTGCACTTCAGTGCAAGCCATCGCTTAGATAACAAAAACGATAGGAAACCTATTTTTGAACATTTTTACACAGCAGTTTTATCCTTACGACAAGACTTACCGCCGATCAGGTCTTGTTTTTTCCAACCTATCATTGTTGATTGCTAGAACTCTTAAAGTCATCGCCTCAAAATAATCTTTCAGATACAACATGAAATTCATCTCTTATTGTGATCACATTCGTACAAATAAAAACTCCTGATCATATTCATTTTTTCAGTCTAATAATTACAAAAAACTGATTAAAACAACATAATTACAAACAGATGAATTAATATTTATATCTACAAATATAATCCGAAAAAAATTTTAAAGAAAGTGAAAGGCACTCAGGCATGACAACGCCATGGAACCCATTCAATTTAAGCTTTATCGTAAAAATATTAAAGGATTTCAAATCACGGATTCCAAGTGATTCCCAATATTTCTGCAAAAACTTAACTTTTAGCTTTTGCAGTGGACTGTGATATGAGAACTACGATAGCGAAGTATTGACAGTATTTCTAAAATAATAGCAGCAAATAACTAGATTACTCTGATTTGAATACCACGTCCCGAAGTGAAAATACAATAAAAGGATTGCATTGATGAAAAGATAAGCAATGTAGGCCTACCGTATGCGACCTAACAAAAATAAGCAGAGACATCATTCACTCGTATCCATTTCTCACTCATTTCGCTTGTTTGAGTTTAAATTTTACTTTTAAGATAAACGCCTCAAAATGGATGCTGAATTTTGGGTGCGATATTTTGATTGCAACCTCAGTTACAGAGACACGTTACATTCAATATGCTAATCGATAAAACAATTTGACCAGGCGCATGTATGTTGAAATAAACATCGTCAAAGAGTACCAAAACCAACAAAAAGAGACACTAAAAGCAACACGTCTAGTTTTTATCGCAAATTAGAGACTGCTAACTATTTAAACGTAACAAACAGCAACTAGTTGAATGTATATCTTTAAAAGAGTACATTTTTGATACTAGTTTTACACTTACAACAAAGTTATGACACGGACCACATTAAAAAATCAATGAGGGCGCCGGGTTTTCACCCCTGCCTTAAATCTATTCAACCAAATAAACGAAGATCCAATTAGCATAAGTAAACTCCGTAGGATAAATTGCATAATTTGGCACTAATGATGAATTCAATAAATGCGGAAGCGCTAGTGCACTGTTTTAGAGCGATATTCTGATTTTCAGAAATACAGATACAATATCCTAAATTATAACCTATCGCTCGTAACAAATGCGAAAGTTAAATTGAATAGAAATACATTAATAAACTTAACTCATACATTGCAAAATGTGACAAAATCTTCATAATTAAGTCCATACCCAGAAGCCATTGAAAACTAAGATTTTACGTATTTCGAAAAGAAAATTCACGTTTTTTGGGAAAGTTCTTTGATACGGTCGATTCCGGTTAATTGCATACCGGATAATTGCGTATTACGCTTTATCGCATAAGGACCACAAATGCCAAACCACAGTCAATCGTTTGTTTAAAAAATAATACGGTTAATCGCATAACGGTTTATGGCACAATCCGCTTCAGGGAACGGCATTACATGCAACAAACTTCAGCGACAAAAGCACTATTTACTGCGCGAAAACAAACTATTTCCATGCGCAAATAAACTCGCTGATTGCCAACGCCACAAAGAAACCTAAAGCGCCACCGATTACAGATCAAAACAACGCAGCGTGTGATGTGATTGATGTTCTTCAGAGCACTTCCGCTCAAATGTATATTTCGCTTAATCGCGTAAGGTTTGTCAAATTGACAAAATGACTATGCAATTAACCGGATTCGATTTTCTTTGAATTTAAAAACATTTACAGAAAAGTTTAATAACTAATAAAAGTAGCTGTTCCTTTTTCTTTTTGAAGCACCACAACGTTATTAACAAGCAGAATAAAAAAAATTCACCCTAATCCGCTCAATTAAGCGTCATCAACAGAAATGTTGTCCGCTTAATTAAAGAAATGTGCAATACAGAAGCAAATATATGCCACAATATTTAGAGGCAGTAAAGACACAGCTGAGTTACGCCTCTTTCCCAAATATTTTCGACGACTGTACTTCTGCGTCATGTCTAAAACTTCTGATGGGTCAGTTTGTCCATAAACAAACATGTGGCTGCAGTAATTTTGCTCTAGAGATGATTCTGAACAAGGTTTCATTTCAGTAGAAAAACCTTGACAAAACTTTAAAGTGGCTAAGCCAGTTTTTCTGCTCAACCGTTGAGCATCCACACAGTTTCTTCGTCGGGTTTTTATTCTTATGCACTTATCGCATTCCGACCACCGAGACCATTTACCCCATGAATATTTACTGCAGAAAGGATGATTGCAACGTTCATACCACAATCTCCAATCCTCACCATGACATGGAGAAAACAAGCAATGACGTTTTTCAAACAATAAGCATACAGCTGTGCAGCGGCTGGAATCTTTAAACCAATTACCCCATTTTCCCCTGTCGACGTCCATGCAGTAGCCCCACTCGTTAGCAGCGTAACGCACATCTTCTATAGTGCTACACCAAAAAGAGGTCTCAATGTGACGGTTTTCGTCATCTGTTGGAGGTGCCACTTCAGACTTGGCTACACATTTATGAAACATTCTACCTTGATATTTAAAAGGAAATATACAAGGAGAAAATGGACGATCTAGCTCGTCTACTTTGGGTTGGACCATTATCGGACCTTCTACGGAATCAGGACAGTGACGTACTCGACAAAACTTAAACAGCGGAGGAGAAGCGTTTAAATCTACAACGCATGCAGGCCGAGCTAACCTGCTGATTATTTGAGTAGGAACTGAACAGGCAGAATTTTGAAGAAGTACGCAGCTGCGACCTTTTGTGTATTCACGAGCACTTCCTCGAAATTCAATTCCTTTGGTGCGTGCATCGTAACAGTTTGATGTCTTATCGCAAGGAAAATTATTGCAAGTATCAATGTAACGTTGGCTTTTCCCTTCACACGGAGAATATCTACAGATGCGCGACTGAAACAGCTGACCACCGCCACAAGGCCTATTGCATCTGGCACCGGGTTTCCAGTCACTCCAGGTTCCAACTTTGTATTTAGAGCATTTGCCATATATTTTTTCACTAACAACATCTCTTGTTCCTCTGTCCAAACCGCAATATTTTTCTACCGAGTTACCTATCTTGAAACAACGTTCTGTAAGCTTACCGTTTCTATAAAATGGAAAATGACATTTTTGTCCTCTTGTGAATGGACCAGAGGTGGCTATATTATTACTTTTATCCTCACAATGCGGTATATCACAAGTTGCTACCGTCGTTGAAGACAGTATACAAAATGGTAAGTCGTACTGAGAAGGCTCTAAATTTCGGCAATAGTTGTGATCAGAATTTATCAAATTGGAACCCAACTGATATGATGTATAATCTACAGAACTCCATTTGCGGCATTTTTGAGAGCCTTGAAACGATATTCTGCCTCTAAAGCCTATGCCTTTTCCGACTATACAGTCGTCATCGCAAGGTTGTGTATTACAAGCTCCAAACAGCTTCACGTAGCTGATGCCTTCCTTACACATATCAAATCGGCACTTTCTTCTGTATCGCAACTGGCCGCCACCACATTTTCTAGAGCACACGCTATCATCTCGTACTAAAGCCCAAGCTGACAAAGTTCCTTGGTAGGAGTATGGGCATATGCCCCAATCCCAGCTATCAGAACGACTTGGCCCTTGTTCTTCACTGCTGTCAGCAGTTGCACAAAAATGCACTCTTTTATGATCAATTAGCTGACCATCCATACGATAGTCAACAGTGCCACTTATGCATGTTTCTTGTGGCTGACCATTTGACCAAAATGGAAAGTGGCAAGGACGACCACCACCAGGCCCTCCCAAAGTAATAATTTCGCCTTCGTAAGCAGGACATTTCGGTACATCGCAATATTCCCATTTCATGCTTGTACGAGATACACTTGTGTAACACCAAGGGCCAGATCGTTTTCCAAGAGGAGAAGGGTTTCTGCAAAAAGAGTTGAGTAAATCTACTCCAAGAGAAAAATATGAATGATAAAGATTTTTGGCACCCCAATTATAGCACGGAGTGTTGGTAACAGTGTGAGTACTTTTTCCGAAGTACGAAATACCTTCGCCAGTAAAGCATTGAACGTCTTCTTTCCATCTCTGTACAAACTTACATAAGTGAGTATTACACGATCCTTCAAACTTAAATTTGCTACCTTTGCAAGGTGGGAAAAGGCACTCTCGAAGAAAAAGTTTTCGGCCAGCGCCGCATGATCTAGAACAAGTGTTGTTATACATCCAAGCGGTCCACTGACCCCGATAGTGTGGCGGACATATAGCAAACGCATTCCGTTCGATACTGTTGCCTTCTTTTACTCGACAAACATGCACTTTGCTATCGCTGTGCAATATCAAGCAAGTGTGATACCAATCGCCGCGCAATAAATATGGAAATATACATGGTTTTCCAGAGTGGTTGTACTCATGATGGTTTTCACCATCTGGTATTGTGAAAGGAATGGTTCTCAATAAAACTGAATTATCGCTGCAATGAGGCACATCACAAAATATGCGAACAAACTCATCTTTAACTTTGCTTTGTCGATAGCACCAAGGAATTGAATAATAACCACCTGGATTTCGGCAATAGTTTCCCTGCAATTCTGCATACTTACCTGGATGAAATTGAGTTAAATCGCTATTTACGTCTGACCATTCCATACACCGATTTCCCAAATAATCAGCTTGAACGGTTCCTCGATACAATTTTCCATTTCCAGTCAAGCACGTTGGGCATTTATGGTCATTGCATGCTTTTTTTTCTGCACTGTAAATGTGTTTAGCATTGGCGCATGGAGGATGTAAACAGCTTCGAATTCGAACGATGAAACCACCTCCGCACTCCACCGAACATTTAGTGTTTTCTGCCCACGATGACCAAGTTCCTCGAGTAGAGTGAGGGCATATCCCATAACGACCACCTTCGTATCCACTATGCAAGGCTTTTCTGATTTTTTCCAGTGCTTGGACTTTTTTTGCGTGTGACTTGTAAGTGTAGCGATGTGGTTCTATAGGGTTAATAATGAGACTTTTGTAATTCGATGGTAAACCGTATCCGCAGTATCTAAGTGAGCGTGTAGCATCAAAAAGATCGACGGATGCACATTTATCATGAATCTTATTGTCAGCACCTAAAAAAGGAAAGATGCAAGAATGATTATTATGGTGCAAGCGAGACAAAAAGGCAAGTCCAAATACTTCACCTTCTTTGGTTGGACATTTTGGAATATCACAGTATGACCACTTTATGAAGTCTTGGCTTAACACGAAACACCACGGTCCACGGTAGGTACCAGGTAAAGGATTACGGCAGTGATTATCAACCAAACGTGGCATTCCTTCAGGAAGCATTTCGTTATAAAGAGCAGTCGAATGCCTTGGAACACTACTCCAGAGCTTACAAGTTTGCCCGCCTAAACCTTTGTTGGTTGTACCATCGTACATTACTCCCCGGCCAGTAAAACAATCTTTCACTCCGGGTTGCGACCAGCTACAAGCATGCGTATTGCACAGTTTAGTATCATCAACTCGAATAGCTGACCCCAAACATGGCGATAACAGACAGCGTCTAAAACTAATTTGAAACCCAGATCCACAGCTCTTGGTGCAATCCCCATCATGCAGCCAATCTGACCACTTACCTCTCACGTATGAGGGGCAGTATCGCGGGTTTATCCTGCCTCCATCTATATCATTAACTGCGCATTGCTCTCTTCCTCTAGATTGACCGTCATAGGCTATGCAAACATCATACCAAACCCTATGAAAAGAAAAAGGAAACACACAGGGTAATGCAACAGGATTTTTATCTGAGAATCTAGTTGGGATTGTGTAAGGCACACCAGGCTTATCAATATCAACGCCACACGGAACCAAGTCACATAACATTGCTGCTGGAGAACCCTTTACGTTTCTGTAACAATAAGGAAGGGATGCACGATTACGCGGATTCCGACAATAATTTTCTTCCAGCTCAGCATAACGACTAGGAGATTCCAAAGGATGTGCATGAGGAAATTCAGAATTCCAAAACTGACAAGAAGTTCCGTCATTAGCAACATTTTTTTCTCCACGATAAAATCGACCAATGCCGTCAACGCATTGTGGACATTCTTGAGTGTTACATTTTTTTCCAGGTAACCTTGATTTTCCACTGCAAGGTGGTTGATGACAAATGCGAGTCTGCATTACATAACCACCCCCACAACTCGTGCTGCAAGAAGCTTTTTCAGGAGGTAACCAGCTAGTCCAAAGACCCTTGGTTTCACTTAGACAATAACCCCATTTTTCATGACGGTCAAAATTATCTGTTAGCGAGCACCAGTTACGTTTTCTTTTATGATCACTGCGACAAACTTCCGAGGCTTGTCCATCAACAACAAAAGGAAACTTGCACACTCCGATAGGTCCTTGATTAACTAACGGTAAAGCATCAATAGCATATTGAGACGAGTCGCCACCTACCGTCAAAATATGATCACCACTGCATTGTCGAACATTACAAGATTCTGGTTGAATTCCGACAAAAGTTCCCCTACATGGAGGAAACAAGCATTTTCTTGGCTTGTACACTCGTCCTCCACCACAGGCTTTGTCACACATAGCTGGCGAAAGCCAGTCAGAAAATGTGCCTCGTTTTGAAAGTGGACAAACCCCCCATTGATTAGGATTTCGATCAAGATTTCTAACAGTGGCGCAAACATATTTAATGCCTTTACGAAAGCATTGCCAAACATCGCTGCCTCGGTGAATAAACGGAAATACACAAGGCTTTCCAACAACTCTACCCCCAAAAGTTGTGGTTATCTTAAATTGCTTGTTCTCAGTGAAAGCAGGAACACTGCATATAGGCCTACATCTACTACTTTCGTCAGTTAATGTTTGATCATAAACAATCCACTGAGCTGATATGTGCTTACCTACTCCTAATCGCAATAAAGGGATCGCAACTGGCACATTGTCTCTTACAACTTCTTCGTGGTCTAAAGCATGTGTTGTTTTACCTGAAGGTCCCCACAGGGCAACATTACATTCGCTATCACATGCGAACTTTTGATACCTGTTTTCATTGTCGCAAGGCTTCAATACTAAGCTTCCACTTATAAAACCATCCAAAGTCAATGCTGCAGTCAGGCACGTCGAAAACTTAGCGTTTTGGAATAGGTTTCCCTCTAAACGAACCCAGCGAGCTTCCACTACACCAAATGAGCAACTGCTTCTAAGCTGCAAAGTAAAAACTGTTTCTGTGTGAAGTTGCTGCTGACTTGCGGCAAGACAGAACCATTTGCTCTCACTGATAAAACGATATATTAAAAATTCACCATCATCAACTTGCCTCGCTAGTCTCCTCAAAGATTTAGCTGTCTCGGTTAAGTATATAAGCAAAAACAAGCCTACAAGCCAACTGTACTCAACCCGCGCCATACATGCATCACTACGTTGCAGGCTTTCCTCATTAATTAGTCCGCTAGCAAACAAATGGTTTCGATCAAAAGAATCAATACTCAATTGTGACCTTATAATTACGATTTAAACCTTCAAACGGATTTGGGCTTGGATATTTTGTGTTGTGACATCATAGTTGCCAGTTTTGCCCTAAAAAATGGCGACAATTATCTGTACAAGATCACCAGCAAATCAAGTTACCGTATCTTACGCTCCGTAAGACCAAATTAAGGGAGGTAGGGGAGCTCGGAGCCCCATAAAACTTAGGAGCCCCCAAATTTGTATTTGTCCTAATTAAGTTGCCATACCGGTATGTGATTAGTTGGCTCAATAGTAGTCAATACCTTAATATTCATTTGTACAAAGCAGGGTGTTTTTTTGTGACTTGACTTTAAAAAAACGTGAACAGCTCTGATGACCGAGTGGTAAGAGCGTCCGCCTCGAGAGCTGCAGACTTGGGTTTGATTCCAAGTCGGGTCAAACCAATGACTTTAAAATGGTATTCACAGCTTCCCTGCTTGACGCTTAGCAAAAAGACAGTGCGAGAACAAGCCGGCAAGTTCACTTGTACCTGGTGTCATTGGTAAGGCGCACAGTGGGATTCCCCCATCTTGGTGTGGAGGTAGGCCGTAAGGATAGGCAGATGGCTGACAACTCCTAAGTGATCGCTTTCTCGTGATAGGAGGATAAATATGCTACAAAATACAAAAAATACTTGAAAAGGTTACTTTATTTTTGCAAAAATGTAGGGTTACCAAATTGTTACTATATTTGAAAACAACAACAACAACTGAATTTATTTAGTCAACATCACAACTAAGGCGATATCAAACAATGTTCAAATTTAAGAACACTTTTAAATTGAGCACCAAAGAAAAGAGGTGATTTGACAAGAAATCGCGTGATGAAAAAACTACATGAAAAAACTACGTGAAGAAGATGAAAAGAGGTGATAAAAAAACTACAGACAACCAAAAAAATAGCAGCGGTTTATGCCACAAAGCGATAAAATAGTCTTAATAGGTGCTCGCGCATAATAGGGTGGTATTTAACATTCTTTGATAAAAAGTTTCTGTTTTTAGGAAGTAGCTTTAACGGTGTGACCTAATACCAGCGAGCATGAATTCGTCCTACGCATAGCGCCTCCGCCGCTTCCTCGTGATAGGAGGATAAAGATGAAGAAATCAATCAAAAAATGAAAACGAAGCTTTAGCATGGAAAAACTGCCTACCTTAGCAACTTGTATACAACTGAGAAGGTGAAAGCCGTAGCAAATGTGCAGAGGCCCACGCCGGGGGTGGATGACTTTTTTTTTATAAAAGAAGGTGCCTATTAAAGATTTCTCAACCTTTTTAGAGGATGCCGTTTGATCATTCCTATTTGTTTTTTTTTTGGACTGAGGCCTCAAAACCATCTCAGCGGCTCTGATACTTATGCATTTTCGGAAGATTTACTACTTTGTGGACTAAATTTTTATTTAGCACATAAAATACTTGATGCAGTATGCAGATTGTGAATCTATTCCAATTGAAGCAGCAAAAGGTAAAAAAGTTAGAAAATATGGCAAAAAGTAGTACAAAAACACAGTGACCTAAAAAACAAAATGTAACCGAAAAACTCGAAATGTAACTTTTTGAAAGTTGCAAAAGTTGGAATAGGCCCAGAAGTGTTGCGTTCACTGGGCATTTATGCAAATTTGCTTGGAGTTTTTCTCGTTCTTCCGGTAACTTTACAATAACCTCAACTAAATCTAGTCAGGTTTTTTATTTGTTGACGTTTCGTTGGTACTGACGACCAACATCATCACAACGATAAAGCTCTACGAGTTATAACACTACACAGCAGTTTATGAGCAAGAACAAAAATTTTAAAAATTAAGGCAGAATGGTAATTATTACGTTACAACATGCGTACACAAACAATTGAATAGCATAAGCAAAATATTACTTGGATGAAATGAATGATTGTAATTTATTTAGAGCAAAGAACGGTATATTAAGGAAAGGGATTCACCATTAGATCGATTCAAAACTTTGGGGTGAGAGTGGATGAACCAAGATTCAGCAGATAGGCCTAGTCGTTTAAAGTAATTGGTTTCAACTTTTAATATCCTAGCTTTACTCCATTCAATTAAATGATCATTTTCCATAGCATGTTCGCAAAGAGCTGAGCTTTCCGGTTTTAGTTGTCTGATGGCTCGTTGATGTTCCTTTAATCTAGCGTTCTAGTTCCGCATGGTTTGGCCAATATACACAAATTCGCAATCGTTGCATGGAATTTCATACACTAAACAGTCGATTTCATCGGGAGAAATAGGGTCTTTAGGTGAAGGAATACTGTGACCAATAGTACGAACAGGCTTCATAGCGACTTTTACACCAACTTTACTTAAACCTCTTCTAATCTTTTCGGTAGTGCCTTGAATGTTGGGTAGTGACGTACATCCCGTGAATGTGGGTGAATCTTGCAGAGGTTTGGGAGGGTAGGTGTGTTTGTAGGGGAAACCGTTGGCCTGGAGGGTAAGGCAAACGTCTTTTCTAGCGTTTTGAACTTCCGTAGGATCCGTAATATGAGAAGAAATTCTGTGATGAAAGGTGTGAGTATAGTCAACTTCTGTTGTTTAGGATAGTGAGAAGAACTTTGAAGGTAACGATCAGTGTGGGTAGGTTTCTTGAATATTTTAGTGGAGATAACATTATTAGCGTGGGAAATAACTTCTTCTTCTTAGGTGAATTGGATGTGGCTGCATATAGTATTAAGATGTAGTTGAAAATTTCCCGTCTCTCGTCTGCCCAAAATGCAAAATGTGTCATCCACGTATCTGCATCAAAGTGAAGGAAGGGGGGGGGGGTGTGGAAAGTTGACGAAGCAAGATGCTCAATATGTTCCATGAAAATATTACTTAGCACTGGAGAAATGCATGAACCCATAGGAAGACCAAAAATTTGTCGGTAATTTGTGTTATTGTCGGTAATTTGTATTAAAAAAAAATAAAAAAACTGATGGTGTCTAGTAGCTTATCTGAAATATGCCAGACTCTTTTGATGATTTCTGTAGCTCATGGCCAGGGGCACATCCAGGGGGTAGGATGAAGGCCAAGGATATACATGCTCCCACTACCCATTATCAAATGTATTTTGCATGTATACAATTTTACCATAATTTCGAACCTTTTCCACAGTAATAAACTTTACGCCTTATGCACGCATGATCGAAAATGTGGGAACAAAATGCATCATATTTGGCTAAGCACTCAGAATCAAAGTCAAAAAATTCAAACAAAATTTGCCTGAAAATTATTCAAAAAGCACTAAAATAGCCATTGCAGCAAGCAAATTTTCAAAAAATTCTCAGGGAAGCATGCCTCCGGACCCCCAACAGCTTATCGTGTTTCTCAATCAGCTTCAAATTTGTTCTGCCGAAAAAAAATACGCTTGAAAAAAATGTGGAAATCATGCCCCCCTTTTAAAATTTTTCACTACGCCACTGCGTTTATGTTTACATGCATGTGCTTATTTATTGTGTTTTTTTGCAATGTAGGAATGTTCAACAAATGAGCATGACAAGTTTTAGGTTGGAAAGATTATCCTGCAGATAACGCGCAAATCGCATAATTTAATAATAGTGCATTTTTACCATTACGTTAAATTACATTAGTATGGAAGAACGGAATGAAATATGGAAAAAATTTAGTATGGAATGGATATGGAATGGAAGAAATTTTGCAGTATGGAATACAGGGCTGCGAACTCGAACTCGGTTGAACTCGATCGGTTTTGCCGAAGTCAAACTCCAAAAATAAAATTTTTTAAACTCGAACTTGAACTCTTTGTTTGTTGGAGGCACCGTGCCCCCTCCCCCCCTGCGTGCGCCTATGATTGCAAGGTACAACATCGTCCCTGCCCATCGCTAAACAATGCTATCGACTAAAAGTGGAAGGATGATATTAAAAAAGTTGGTCTGAAATATGAAAAAGACTAGTATTGCAGTGTTTACTCTACAATTGGTTAATCGTTATAAAAGTTAATCAGAAAAATCTTAGCGCTGCTGTGCAAATACAATTTTCGGCAGCAAAATGCGACATATCATCAACAATGCAGTAATAATAGGAAGGACCGCCATACCAAATTTGTCTCGTATTTTTAATAACCCAAGAAAGTGTTTAATTTTAAAGTTTCTACTGCTAATCAATTCCATCAACATATTTGTCCGATGAAGCGATCTGTCGCAGCAAATTCCAATTTTTTAACGACGGACAAAGCGAATCCGAAAAAAGGGCTGCCAACGAAAATCCGACAATGTGCTCCTCCATTTCATAGTGTTAAAAAGCTGCAATAACTTTTGAACGAAGACGTTTTAGAATTTATAATTCAACTCCATCAGACAAGATGAATTTTTTGCTATTTTTTTTCGATATTGGGGACATTTTCAACTGACCATTTTTCGATATTGGGGGGGGGGGATTTAGCAAAATTGATAATTTTTTGATATTGGGGGGATGTAATTTGGTTCGGTAGGCTTATTATACATCGTATGGGGAATTTTCCACTTCCATGAAAAATATTAGGGGGGGTGCTGCCAGATTGTTGGGGGGATACATCCCCCTGGATTTGCACCCATGCAGGTGTAAGTTACTTTCTTTAAGAGTAAGACAAGATCGTGTTCAGTCAGGTAGTTTTTGGAGCGATTTGCGATTGAGCCGTAGGCCTATGTAATGGTAATACCAAACAGTGGAAGATCGCTGTTGGGCAGTTATGGTTGGTTTAGGCTAACATTTTACAGTAGGCCTATGTTATGATGTAGCTCCAACGAAATGGAACAATTTTTTTATCAAAAATTTCTACTTGGGTACTTGAATAGTTTTATAACCTGTCTACTTTTACTTGCTTAGTTCAATCGCTCAGTACTTTCTACTCTACTTGCACTACATTTTATTGCCAGTAACAATACTTTTACTGATTACTGTACCCCTTGCGTAACCACTTCGAAAAATTTGGGTAAAAGTGTTGTTGACGTTAGCAACAATCGACCTTAAATAATTTCTAACACTGCCTGCTGCATTCCTTCTGAGTTTTATGACATAGGCTACTAGCGATACCACTGCACAATATTTTAAGTTTAAGCGATGACGTACCACGGCCAATTTTAATATGTGTTAGTAACAAGAGCAATTTGGCTACAAGAAAAATGCACAAAAAACGTGGATCAAAACAACACCACTGCATAGTCTCGTTCTTCCAATTATTTTCCATATAGTTGTTTTCTATCCAAATTTTTTCCCTAACCAGAATGAGGAAAACCATTCATCTCCTTTATTAACATACATTACGCGTTTGTCAGCAGTTGTCAGTTACACCGAACCAGTTGTCATAAAGATACCAGTCAGCAACATGGCCCAGCGGTACCGCGCGAAGGTGACAGATCCTACGTGACGGGTTCGATTCGCGGCTGGAGCCGATCGCATTTGACATATGTAACGTGTGGCTGCTGACTCGCGAAGAGCGCAAGCTCACTTCGCAGTCTCCCTCAATTAAGCTACTGTTGAATTTTCAGTTCAACATAATTTGAGTAACCTCAGTTATTTATTTATTTAGCCTATTGTACCAGATCGTTTTTCGATTTTGGCAATGGTAGCCAAAGGACTAATAACGAGAGTTTTTAAAGTTGTCGATGCCAAACACCTGCTGGACGCAGAGCATGCAGCCTTAATCCTTGTTATCAAGAAATCCCGCATGGACGAACAAATTTAATTTGAGGACGAGATGTTGGGCTATTTTGAGTTCAACTCACTTTGAGTCTTGGCTCTCATAGTTACAAATGGCGTCTTCAACTGTATAACCTAAAATTTTCCTGGTTCTAAAACGTTCTTCGAAAGAAGTCGATCAATATTTACGAATGTTTAAAAATGCAACTGAAATGAACAAGATAAAAACAAGACTGCATGTCCGTGCAAACTGTATCACTGTCATATCCTAATACGGCAAGCCTCAGCTGTTTGTACAACCGGCAGTTTTGCACGTTAACCAGCGGAACACTGAAGTCAAAAAATGACGCAAAAATCTTTTTTTTTAATTCTTATTCAGCCACTAGGAGGCTCTGAAGGTTCACCCTGACCCAGACCTCCTTCGTTTGAATATTCTCCTTCTTTAGCCAACTCCATTTGGTGTCGAATCCATTCCTGTTGTTCCTCTTCGAGTTGCTGCTGCCGTGCCTATAAAAAGAAGGGGCATTTAAAACAGTTCATAAGAGATGGCCGAGTTGACAGAGCGTCTCCATCTAGAACTGTAGACACGGATTTGATACCGAGTTGGGTCCAGCCTATGACTTTACAGTTGTTATGTCCCGGCCTGACGTTCAGCATGAAAGGGGCAGTGAGGAGACAAACAGGCAAGTATACTTCTTGCGCTTTTGGGAAGAACACTTAACAGGGTTCCCCCATAATAGAGTGCCAGACAGATGGCCGACAGCTACGAAGCAAACAGGCAATAGCACCCTGATCATTTTTTTCGTGATAAGGAATAAGTATGAACTAAACAAAATGTATATATGTATAAAAATGGTATAAGTACAAATTCACAGCGTCCGTGAGTGTAAGACAAGGCCTTGATCACGGACTAATACTTCATTTCAGTCAAAGCAAATTGAAGACATACCCAAATTCACATATATGAAAAACATTCTTTTGGTTACCGGGTGTATTATTAGGCATCACAGGGGTTCGCTGAATTCATTACAACAGCGGTTCCCAAACTTTTTTGTTGGAGGCGTCCTTCAAAAACTGATCAAAACTCGAGGCGCCGTAACAGCCTAAAGCTAAAAGTAACAAATTTTAAATTTCACCAAAAAATTGAAAAACGTATGCACTTAATGCGAGGTGTGAGCTTGTTGCTCTGTACACATTTTATTAAACCGCGGTTCAATGTTGGATACTGCAACACGCATTTCGCTTTCAATATCAATCTTGTTGCGATTGTAACAACGCTCAATTATTCATTATGTAACGGGCCGTTGTTGCACAATATACGCCATACGGGCAAGCTACGCATTGTGACGGGTAACTATGTAATCCTTTCACAAGTAAACCTTCCGGGCACTAATTTTTCATCACAAAATTTCGAAATACAGAACAGACTCGACACCAAACACCAAGTGCGCGAAGACCCGCGACAACTTTCCCAGTGCCTCAGGCAAAGTCTCGTGGCGCACCAGGGCGCCCAGTTTGGGAACCGCTGCATTACAAGGTTGGAAGTGTTACACAATTCCGACAATAGTTTCGATATTGATTGCCACGAATCTAGCAATACTCGCCTATGATATAGTCGTCGCAAAAAATATAAAATTACGAAACAAAAAATTTGGGGCAAGGGCTAGGGTCGAGATTCGGATTAGAGTGTTTTTGTTCAAGGCAGATATGAGTACCCATGCACCACGAAAGGTACAGGATTCAGAGCCTGATTAAAAGTTTAAAATACGGATAAAAGCTTTCGTAGGCTTACAGTCGCTCCGCCCAGCAAATTCTTGCAAATCTAACAGTACAGATTTTAATAGTAGTCCATCCAACTACCAAGTAAAAACCAGCAAACGTGAAATAGTACGAATTTTAATTCACACACAAACATGGTTGCATCAAGACGCAGATATATTCCAAACTTACCTTAAAAATGCAAAATGCGAACGTTTCAATGATTACGTTAGTACGCTGAAGATTTCCTTCAGTTCAAGTACAACAAAAAAAACAAAGTGGGAGCACCCAAGCCTGACATCATTCCTCTTGTTTTTTTTGATTTGACAAATACCCAAGATTAAATTTCTTTGTTTCGTTTTGGGGTAAGAACTACTGTACATTTAATACCTCTAAAGACGCAGGTATTTCGGCTTTTACTCTTAGTTGTTTGAAAGCTAAACATGCTGATATTAGTTCACACTACTACTGCTGATATTAGTTTTTTGATCAATATTGCTTCATAAGCAAAAGTAATTTTATATGTAGTATTAAAACTTTACTTGGGCAAACAGCTCTTGTTGTTGACGAAGTAATTCTTCCTCAGGAATGCCAAGATTTTCTAGTCGGCTGCTTCCACGTCGCTTTTTTAATGCGACATGCTTGCATTCTAACAATACTTCACGGCACTCGTCCACATAAGAATTGAATCCAAGACTTTCCAAAGCTTTAAAATAATATAATCTGGGTAGAAAGTTGCTTTTTATAACTCATAGTGCAGTGACTAGGTGCAGTATGGTTTGGAAGAATAGCTTTTAAAGTGATGAACCTTGTAGTTACTTCCAATTTCAAAAATTTATTAAACAATTTTCAAAAAACTAAAATGAGTTTGTAAAAATATCAGCAGTTACATCCAGCATCAATGTCTTTTCAAGCTGATTTTGAACCAGTATATACTGCGAGAATGTGAAGATTTAATAATAATGATGAACAATGTTTTAATAACATATAACTTACATTACCATTTGGTGTTTATCAATTGTTTATATTACACTGCTACTTATTCATTTCAAGGAGTGGTCAAAATGTATTTATCAAAAATAAACCAAGCAAGACATCAAAAATGGTGGTTTAATAGGAGGCAAAAAAGATCTCTAACAAAACATACAAACCTATAAAGAGACGATATGGTAACCTTAGAAGACTTATGTAAGTAATCGCAATATCTCGACCACTACACGTAGGAAGGCTTACCATAATCTCTCAGGGCTTGTATGAATCAAGTCACCTTTTACAAAGTGTCCACTTCTTCAAAGTGGGACTATCCCACTGACGTCCAGACGACGCATAACACGCCATCGCCTAAAGCCAGATGCTTGCATTGCTATATTGTGCACCGTCAGGACGTCAGCAAGAAAGTCCCGCTTTAATGTGGACATTTTATAAGAGGCGGTTTAATTCAAACAAGCCCCAATATTTCTTTATAATACTGAATATAACTCATACATATAGACTTCTATTGATCAGCCTCCCCCTATTTTTCAATAAAATATATTATACCGGTATACAAAATAATACCTTCTAAAACATGTTCTGGCATTATTGTTTTCTTCGTATTTTTATTGCATATATCATTTGCTTCGGAAGACACTAAGTGAATAAATTCATTGCAACAAGTCACAATCAGTTCTCTGGCTTCATTTGAAACTCGAACCTAAAAAAGAAAATAAAACTCTTAGTCTTAACAGCATTCTAAGAAAATTTACTAAATTAAGCAAGTTCTGAGTTGTCAAAATTTAATGACATCAAATATGATTAAGGAAGACTACTATTTAAACAAACTTTATTTTATCACCTTACAGATTTAGAGAAGCAACATCTTTGCAAAGATTGCAAAAGTAACACCAGAAGTTTACAACATGACAATGACTGATTTTGAACAAAACCTGATGTTGCACAATAATGGTAGGAGTTATATTCACACACCAAGTGTTACTGAATATGTTAGTATTATGTTACACCAAGATGAGCATAATTTTTGAAAAGCTTCTAGCAGTTCAGAACGAATTAGTAGATGCAATATGCAAGTGATAACACGATAAACGAATTGGCAAGGTCTATTTTGCCATTAATGGCACCAATTGGCTAGCGTCAATAGGCATGACTGGTTTTGAGAAAGACAGTGGCTATTTGAACGGGCCAGCACAAATAGAGTCTGGAGTTATTTGTGTGTGAGAGTAAACCGTGGGTTTATAAAGGCCATTATTTACCAGATCGCAACGACTTTTCTATAGCTCGGTGACTTAGCTGCTTAGAGCCCAGCATGTAGAGGGAAGCGCTGCACTAGTTTTGGATTCGATATTGGTCGTTTCGATTCTCACTCAGTGACAACAATCGGGTTTGCAAAAATCACTGTTCCCTGTAATTTGTCCAAATAAAAATTGTGATAAAAATTTTGCTTAAAGTTTTTGGGAGATTAAGGGAAGATTGATGGAATTTATGCCTCAAAGTTGTGTTTCCAGAATATCAAATGTTTGTTTTGCTTCAAAATATTGAACATTTTAATTTAAATTTGGCAAAAATCATAATTCCAGTAGGCAAGCTAAAAGAAAAATTCAAAAATTTTGCCCAAAATTTCTCATTTTTCTCAAATTTCGCACCTCAGAGGGAACAGAGGTGAAGATAAAAGAGTAGAATAAGAACGTAAGTTCTGCTGGTGTTGGGTACATTACATAAAGGAAGTGTCAATTTCACTGGAATTCGGCTCCCCTACTTTGATTTTCAAACTTCGGTAACCGTTTCGGGCTACCGAGCCATGCTTATAGCACTAGAGGAAGTGGAAAACGGTTGCCAGAGATTGAAAATCAAAGTAGGGGAGCCGGATACTGTTCCAGTGAAGTCATTCTCACACTGCACAGTAGGGGAACCGAAAGCATGGTTCGGCTACGGTAGTTTGATAATCTGAAAATGGAAGTAGGGGAACCGAAAGCACGGGAATGGTAGTTTGAAAATGGAAGTAGGGTAATCGTTCAGTAGCCGGCAGTTCAGAGTTAGGGTTGTTGGGGGTTGGAGTCGGGAGATTGGGGTTGCAGGAGTCGGGGGGTTGGGGTCGGAGTTGGAAGCGGGGTAGTAGGGGTCGCTTATCAAAAGTTGTGCCCAAATATGGCAAAATTTCAGGTTACCGTAGTTGAAATTCGCAGTTGCGTAACCGTTTTTTGGTGAAATAGAAGTTTCCTTACATGATGAAAATCATCACCGTCTATTGGTTATACGACTCTCACATACAAATAACTCCAGACGCTATTTGTACGAGCCCGTACAAATAGCTACTGCCTTTGAGAAAATTTGCCAATGACAGACCAGTAGACTATTTTGCTGTTCACCATAAAATAGACACCTGCAAACTAATTTCAAACGTACTGATGTACCTGAGGTAGTGTTTCCTTGATTAACTTATTTATTGCAGCACGGGGCAAATTTAAATCATCTTCATCAGTCATCTCTTGCTTTTCTTATTTTTTAGCAATCAGACAGCCAGACCAAGGGTGTATTGTTGATCTGTGATATGAAAATTACTGACAAGCTAAATTGATCTCTAATCTATTATTTACATAGGCCTACCGTAACAGTTTAGACCTATTGGTACCATACATTTGAATACTGGTAAGCTAATACATACAATCAATCAATCAAAAGTTTATTTGTGCTTTCTGTAAGAAATTTACGAGGTACACGAAAAATTATTTGTAGCACCAGGAGATGGTGAATATGACCATGCGGTCTTCGAAGTCAACCACCACCTGTGACAGTGTGAGCAGGCATAGTATTGTTGGAATATGATCAACTTACATGTTGGAGTATACACACAAATAACACACCCAGCAGGGTAAAGAAACTAAGAAAACAAAAATCAAAATTGCTCAATGGTTTTTTCAAGCGATATGAGCAAAATCTTAAACTAAAAAAGCAATTGAGACAAAAAAAAAAATAATAATAAAAATGATAATAGATGAATAAATAAATTATATACTGAAAATAAAAGTTCAGCTGACTCTACATTTTCTAGATTCACCAGGAAGCTACCAAATGCATAGATGCAAACAATTCTATTTTTTTTAGGTAGGAGAATATTTAGCAATAAAAAGCATTTTTAATTTTTTTGGTAGTCCAGTCTAGACTATTTAACAGTTTAAGGTACCAGTATACCTACCTAAACTGTAGGCCTAAATCCAGTGGTGTAAAGTAACGAAATACTTAAACTTGAGGTCTCGTCTAGCTGCTAGAAAAAGCCATTCACGTCTAGTCTAGAATAACTCGTTGCACCATCAGGGTAAGGCGACAAAAGACGCAGACGGCTTACTCTAGATGTGACCCGATTACTTCAGTAGTTTTTTTCGGTAACAGTATTTTTTTGAGCACCGTAGTTATTTTTTGGCTAGCCTACTTTCAGTAATCGGTATTGCTAATAAACCTACAGGAGCACCTTTTGCAATAGAGTTAAGAGTACAAAGATCGCCAGATTTCGCGTTTGGCAATGCTACTCATTCTGCGTTTTGCAATGCTACTCATTCTGCGTTTTGCAATGCTACCCATTCTGCATTTTGCAATGCTACTCATTCTGCATTTTGCAATGCTACTCATTCTGCATTTTGCAATGCTACTAATTCTGCGTTTTGCAATGCTACTGTTCAGACGCGCGTAATTAGCTGCAGAGTTGTTGCAGTAGCAGAGAAAAAATCTTAGCTATTTACGAGGCAAGTCACAGCAAAGAATCACTATTTCTGTAGAGTAGACTGCTGTTACCTCATCTGACTTATACCTAGAATGGCTAAAATGAATGATAAGCTGGACAAAATCTTACACTCTGTCGAAAATCTAACACTAAGAATTGATAAATTTGAAAAGACAATATTTAGCTATGGTGAACGATTGGAAGAGCTAGAAGGCAAATTTAATACCAAGTTTGAAGAAATTGATATTCGTTGGGAAGATCAAGCAGAAACAAGTGAACTGGAAATCCTACAAGCGAAGTTAGCAACCATCGAAGAATCTATTAAAGAACAAGAACGAACAGCTGTTATGCAAGAAGCTTACAAAAAAAGGTTAAATATATCAATTCACGATATACCCGAACCAAATAACAGTGTGTGGGAAAGCCCTATACAAATCCTTGGAGCTATCCAGAATTTTATGAAAGATGGTTTGCTTATTTCCGACCCATTGACGACACCATTAGCAGATTACCATCGATTACCACAAAGGCCTGTGTTCAGAGACGGACGAAAGGTCACTCAACCTATTATCATTGAATTGACCACTGCACCCGACAAAAAACGGATTTTTAGCAGTCTTAAAAACATAACAGACTACAATGAGCGCAGAAGGACCCAGAACCATAGAACTAAATATGTTACGAATCATTTATCAAAATCCTTCCAGGAAGAGCAAAAATTGCTTTTACCACAATTTA
Organism: Trididemnum miniatum; assembly: GCA_964006365.1. NCBI lineage: Eukaryota > Metazoa > Chordata > Ascidiacea > Aplousobranchia > Didemnidae > Trididemnum > Trididemnum miniatum. The sequence goes on along the minus strand of OZ023234.1, from coordinate 13,790,360 downwards.
AGAAAGCGAGAAAATTAAATCAAAAAACTGTTTGGAGAGCCGAAAATGGTCACTACAACCTTTATGTTAATGATACCAAAGTAGAACTGTCTTCCTAGCTCTTACCATACCAAATCAGTGAGTAAAATTCATTCTCTGTGCCTTTACATAACACTGCGCTATTCTCTATGATCAACATTATGCTACTGTATTAAAACAATCAGCTATGTATTCATGAGCAAAACTGCAATATTCTTGCGTTATAACAATGTGTTATACTCTTACAAGTATGCTATTGAACTTGGTGCTTTTGTTTTAGTTTCAATAATTTGTTTATCCAACCATCAAACGAAATCCAACCAACGTTACTACTTCGTTACAATTACTTTTTGCAAATTTGTCAAAACCATTCAAAATCTAATTAAATAATTCAAAATTGACACTATGCTGGCTATAGAATAAGAGATAACGTTTACTGGTCATGCAAAAACTATAAGTTAAAACTTTTTTCTTGTGTCTTAACCATTATGCCTCATCATAATTTATTATGCGACTGGCAACATTCTGCTGTATTTACTTTGCTCTGCTTTGCTCTGTTTCTGTATCCTGTGTTTTGCTTGCTAGTATTTGAAAATGGCTGCTAGTAGTTACTGTGACTTTTCATGGCGGGAAGCCACCTCAGAAAATTATGAACCCGAACGTACCATAATTGATGAAAATAATTTGCCCGATAGACTGTTCCAAAGTTTAAAAGCAAATATTTCTCCCTGTAAAACCTATGATTTTGAAAATATCAGATTTTGCTTTAATCGTACTAACTCACACTTTATTCTTCATGTTAATATCTGTTTGCTACAGGCATATTTTGACCAATTGCTTGATTTCCTTCTAGAATTTTTTAGTTTACTTTCAATCATCTTCATTTCAGAAACCCGTATTAACAATAACCCTATGATCAATATTGATATACCTGGATATTATTTTGTCCACTTTCCTTCCCCTACAAAAGCTGGAGGTGTTAGTGCATATCTTTCTACATCCCTAAAATTTACAATGAAATACAACTTGCAGTTGAATGTGATGGAATGTGAGGATTTGTGGTTTCAAATACAATTTCCTGGCCAAAAAAATAATTATATTTTTGCAGTAATTTACCGTCATCCTAGAAACAGTCTTGCTACTTTCATTGAAAACTAGGTGAAACAATTAATTATCTTAACCAAAAAGGAAACAAGGTGTATATTTTTGGTGATATAAATCTTGACTTAAATCCCCAACAAACATCCTTCTCAATTTTGGACTATCTACAAACACGCGATAGCGATGGATTTACATGCCTTATTACTGACCCAACACAAGTAACTTTAACTTCTAAAACCATAATTGATCACCTTCTTACCGGTACAAATGACTGTGAATCAAAGTTGACTCACGGCATTATTTCTTACAAAATCTCAGACCATTTCCCAATTTTCTGCACTGTTTCCAATCCTAGATTTACAAAATCCTCCAACCCTCCTATTGACAGTTACACATTTCGGAACACAAAAGCAGTTGACGGTATCCTCTTTTGCAAAGACCTTGAACAATCCCTTACTCCTTTCCTATTTGATCTAGCCTACAACACTCACTCACTACCATCACATCTCTGAATGAAAACTTCAATGAACTAGTAATGACGATATCCAACGTTATTGAAAGGCATGCCCCCCTCCAAGTCGCCTCGAGAAGACAAAAACCGTGGCTAACAAAAGGCTTAGGCCTATTAGTCTCCATAAAAATGAGCAAAAATTGTATAATTGCTAGCCTACTTCTTGAATGGCAATGAACTCCAAGGGTATTTTTTCAAAAAATATGCTAACAAACTAACTCGAGTTAAAAATCTTGCAAAGAAGATATTATTATTATTTGAATACAACACAATGGTGAGAGAATTCACATTCAATCACACTTACAAGTGAGGAAAAATTAAACAAACATTAAAATACAAGAGAGGCAACAGTATGTAAATCAAACTTATGAAGACGCAATTTAAACAAAGAAAGACTTGAAGCAGATACCAGATCATTTGGGAGACAATTCCATACAGAGACAATGCGGTTGAAAAAGAAGAGTCTAAACCGATCCTGTTTTGCATTATGAATGGTTTGCACAGTGAATTCATGTTGATGCAAATTATACTTGCAGTGACGATACTCAAAATAGTTGGAAAATTGCAAATCACAAAGGTTATGACAGATTTTGAACATAAGTATGAGGTCAAACTCGAGTCTGCGATATTCGAGAGACTTGATGCCAAGTTTGCAAAGACGATCATTATAAGACTATAAAGAAAAAATTGCCAAAACAAAACATAATCCAAAAGAATTATGGTTTTCAGTGATTCCTTCGAAACGTGCAAATCCGACTATATACCACAAAATAACTTCTGATAACATTATAGTAGAAGACATAAGTCATATCGCTGAAATTTTCAACTGATACTTTATAGAAATTGGCCAATCATTAGCTCAAAATGTAAGCACACTTGATAGTACTGATTTTAGAAGTTTTTTGAAGAACTCTGTTTCTGATTCGATAAGTCTTAGACTCGCCACAACCAAACGAAATTTACAATGCAATAAATACCGTACACTAAATATCCATAAGGCACATGGATATGATAACATATCCTCTTACTTCCTGTGCTTGAGTAACCAAGTCTTGGCACCTTTTTTATAACAATTTTTTGGATATTTTTTTAAACTTGGTACCTTTCCAGAATGTTTTCAAGTCACTAAAGTAATTCCTATTTTTAAATCAGGAAACAAACATCAAGTCAACAACTATCGCCCCATATCCCTCCTTCCGTCTTTATCCAAACTTCTTGAAAAATTGATTAAAATTTGACTAGTACACTTCTTTAAAAAACAAAACATATTTTATGATTTTCAGTATGGTTTTAGGGAAAAACATTCTGTAATACATGCATTACTAGTCTAGATGTCACACAGTCTGGTTTACTTGCCGTATACAAAGAGACCATGCCGAGGGCAGAACTCAGTATACGGCTATACCAATAAAGTAATTATTTTCTATGAAGTACTACTGTTATTTAGTATTTTATGTTGTGCCTTTATTTATTATGCGTTACCAGTGACTTCTAGGTTGAGAAACTCACAAAAAATGTCAAGCCTGAGCGCAATTGTGCGTTTTTGAACCATACTGACTATTTCACCGGAAAATAACCGTGCACAAATTTTTGACGAAATAGGAATTTGTTGAAAGCCGAAACACGTCAACAAGCCAGCCTATACTGTACCCATAGATTCTACACTTAAAGTTCCTAGAGAGTGGAGAATCGATGTATAACTTATTAAATCGCGCATTCCTGGAACGGAAAGTTGTCAGTAGGCTTACTTCCATTCCTAAGTGCTGGTTGTTTAAGTGCTGCATGGAAATCTTGCACTGGCTATAGAGCTGGGTTTACACAAAAGACATAGAAAAGCGGTGAGTTGTTGTTTTATATGTCTTGCCGCTTGGCTCCACTAAGCTCAACTAACTGGCAAGGCTCAGTATTTCATTCACGGAAATGAAAATTCTGATGTCGTATCCCCACATCTGCAGTGACCTAGCCACTACAATGTATGATTACTTATAAACTGAATTGGCAACACTGTATTATAATCTGTGATTATTAAGGGACATTACTAAATACCGCTATAGCACTAATAGCACTAATAGGACTAATAGCACTAATAGGACTAATAGCACTAATAGGACTAATAGCACTAATAGCACTAATAGGACTAATAGCACTAATAGCCGCATTATGGGACTAATAGCAGCAATATGCATTGGACTAATAGCACTAATAGGACTAATAGCACTAATAACTGCATTATGGGACTAATAGCAGCAATATGCATTGGACTAATAGCACTAATAGCCACATTATGGGACTAATAGCAGCAATATGCATTGGACTAATAGCACTAATAGGACTAATAGCACTAATAGAACTAATAGCACTAATAGGACTAATAGCACTAATAGGACTAATAGCACTAATAGAACTAATAGCACTAATAGGACTAATAGCCGCATTATGGGACTAATAGCAGCAATATGCATTGGACTAATAGCACTAATAGGACTAATAGCACTAATAGGACTAATAGCACTAATAGCCGCATTATGGGACTAATAGCAGCAATATGCATTGGACTAATAGCACTAATAGCCGCATTATGGGACTAATAGCACTAATAGGACTAATAGCACTAATAGGACTAATAGCACTAATAGGACTAATAGCACTAATAGCCGCATTGTGGGACTAATAGCAGCAATATGCATTGGACTAATAGCACTAATAGGACTAATAGCACTAATAGCCGCATTATGGGACTAATAGCAGCAATATGCATTGGACTAATAGCACTAATAGGACTAATAGCACTAATAGCCGCATTATGGGACTAATAGCAGCAATATGCATTGGACTAATAGCACTAATAGGACTAATAGCACTAATAGCGCTAATGGGACTAATAGCACTAATAGGACTAATAGCACTAATAGTCGCATTATGGGACTAATAGCAGCAATATGCATTGGACTAATAGCACTAATAGGACTAATAGCACTAATAGCCGCATTATGGGACTAATAGCAGCAATATGCATTGGACTAATAGCACTAATAGCCGCATTATGGGACTAATAGCACTAATAGGACTAATAGCACTAATAGGACTAATAGCACTAATAGCCGCATTGTGGGACTAATAGCAGCAATATGCATTGGACTAATAGCACTAATAGGACTAATAGCACTAATAGCCGCATTATGGGACTAATAGCAGCAATATGCATTGGACTAATAGCACTAATAGGACTAATAGCACTAATAGCCGCATTATGGGACTAATAGCAGCAATATGCATTGGACTAATAGCACTAATAGGACTAATAGCACTAATAGCGCTAATAGGACTAATAGCACTAATAGGACTAATAGCACTAATAGTCGCATTATGGGACTAATAGCAGCAATATGCATTGGACTAATAGCACTAATAGGACTAATAGCACTAATAGGACTAATAGCACTAATAGCCGCATTATGGGACTAATAGCAGCAATATGCATTGGACTAATAGCACAAATAGGACTAATAGCACTAATAGCGCTAATAGGACTAATAGCACTAATAGAACTAATAGCACTAATAGGACTAATAGCCGCATTATGGGACTAATAGCAGCAATATGCATTGGACTAATAGCACTAATAGGACTAATAGCACTAATAGGACTAATAGCACTAATAGCCGCATTATGGGACTAATAGCAGCAATATGCATTGGACTAATAGCACTAATAGCCGCATTATGGGACTAATAGCACTAATAGGACTAATAGCACTAATAGGACTAATAGCACTAATAGGACTAATAGCACTAATAGCCGCATTGTGGGACTAATAGCAGCAATATGCATTGGACTAATAGCACTAATAGGACTAATAGCACTAATAGCCGCATTATGGGACTAATAGCAGCAATATGCATTGGACTAATAGCACTAATAGGACTAATAGCACTAATAGCCGCATTATGGGACTAATAGCAGCAATATGCATTGGACTAATAGCACTAATAGGACTAATAGCACTAATAGTCGCATTATGGGACTAATAGCAGCAATATGCATTGGACTAATAGCACTAATAGGACTAATAGCACTAATAGGACTAATAGCACTAATAGCCGCATTATGGGACTAATAGCAGCAATATGCATTGGACTAATAGCACTAATAGCCGCATTATGGGACTAATAGCACTAATAGGACTAATAGCACTAATAGGACTAATAGCACTAATAGCCGCATTATGGGACTAATAGCAGCAATATGCATTGGACTAATAGCACTAATAGGACTAATAGCACTAATAGCCGCATTATGGGACTAATAGCAGCAATATGCATTGGACTAATAGCACTAATAGGACTAATAGCACTAATAGCCGCATTATGGGACTAATAGCAGCAATATGCATTGGACTAATAGCACTAATAGGACTAATAGCACTAATAGCGCTAATAGGACTAATAGCACTAATAGGACTAATAGCACTAATAGTCGCATTATGGGACTAATAGCAGCAATATGCATTGGACTAATAGCACTAATAGGACTAATAGCACTAATAGGACTAATAGCACTAATAGCCGCATTATGGGACTAATAGCAGCAATATGCATTGGACTAATAGCACAAATAGGACTAATAGCGCTAATAGGACTAATAGCACTAATAGGACTAATAGCACTAATAGTCGCATTATGGGACTAATAGCAGCAATATGCATTGGACTAATAGCACTAATAGGACTAATAGCACTAATAGGACTAATAGCACTAATAGCCGCATTATGGGACTAATAGCAGCAATATGCATTGGACTAATAGTACTAATAGCACTAATAGGACTAATAGCACTAATAGCCGCATTATGGGACTATTAGCAGCAATATGCATTGGACTAATAGCACTAATAGCCGCATTATGGGACTAATAGCCAGATAGCAGCAATATGCATTGGACTAATAGCACTAATAGGACTAATAGCACTAATAGCCGCATTATGGGACTAATAGCAGCAATATGCATTGGACTAATAGCACTAATAGGAGTAATAGCACTAATAGCCGCATTATGGGACTAATAGCAGCAATATGCATTGGACTATTTTTGTTTGATGCAAAGAATTTATGCATATCAAGAACTTGTACAAAAGATTCATTTGAAAAAATACTACCCTAATAAATACAGTATATAAAAACAAAAACAAAAAAGAATCACATTTCACTTTGACGCTCACTGCTGGTAAAATAACATTTGCAAAGTGTTCCCAGCATTGTCCTCGAACTTATTACTTTTAAAAATATGGAAGTATTTTTTTCACTTTTTTATCCAATATTAAAGAAAAATATGTATATATATATATATATATATATATATATCTAGTCCCTGAATTACAAATGTCAATAACAGCAGATAATGGCGTTAATGCTTTTGTAACGTTTAAATTGCTGACCAAACCATTACACATTCAAATCTGGAATGAATTCTCTTGAACCTGAGCTGACAAGAATAAAAATTTTCGGCAAAGTTTTCCCTGGGTTTTAAGTATTTTGTTAAAGCTGCAGAACGCTTCTTTTGTGTATATAGCATCATGCATCATGACTTGTGAAGAAAGAAACAAGCACATCACTCCAGTAGTGTTTTAAAATGAAAATAGAACTTTAAACTATCAATAAACCTACTGGTCAACTAACCTAAACACACAACTCCATGCTCTCATCAAAAAAAGTCATCCCTTAATGTGGCCTAAAACTTTTTTACAGCAATAATTGGATTTAGCCTACTTATCTTTCACTATTATGCAATAAAATTTGGTGATGCAAAGCAGACAAAAAGTTCTTGATAATGTACGCCACAAACATCTTCAGCATTATGCATTCTATGGCTTTCGGGTAACTTTGGGGGGACAATCAATTTTAAAGCTGTTTGCTTTTCATCTGTAAAAATAATGAAAGGTGTGAGCCGTATCCTTTTTGATAAAAACTTAAGTTGCAACTGCGTGCTTAATGTTACATACTATCAGACTAGAATGATAACTACATAACTGCAGTTCCAAACGTAATTCTTAAATCAATAGTAAGAGAAATGGTTGCTGTTGCTTTACTGTAAAATCAGCTTTTTCATTAACTTAATTGAGTTTAACTGTGAAAGTAAAAATTGTTTAAAAATGAAACCAAAAGTGAAAACTTTACAGCACACATAAACTTTGTCAAGCATTGGGTGTATTTCAAATAAATAATCAATAATTGTAGAAATCAGTGTTGAAGATTCTTTTGGGTGAAACAGACTGTTGGGTTTTATAAATTTTACTTTTTAACTGTGGTGATACTGCGTATTTCAAATAAACATATTTAACAATTATTCATGAAGAAGAAGTAGCAGTTTTGGCATTTGTCCAAAGAGATATTACTGGTTAATAAGATTGTGAATATTCATAACAGTAGGTTAGCTTGTTCAAAACGACTGCCCCTCATAAAATACAATTCACCTACTGTTTAAAAACAAAAATGGCGATGCCTTAATAATATGATGTTAGTGAATGTCTGAACAAGTTTACCCTTTTTGATCGCATTCTAATGATTTTTTCGCTTACCGGTAGGCTTTTTTCCAGATTTTGAAGATGGAACTTTAGTGATGAATCTCAAATCGGAGGAAATAGATGTTTGTTTTTGTAGGTGTGGCGATTGTAGAAGCGCTTGATATATTTCTTTTTTTCACCCACACTTAGCATTTTCCACTTTATCGAAAGAGTTGGGAAAGATTTAAAATGAGAATGCAAAATGTAAGGTCCGCACCCCATTATGGCTCTTTCAACATCGTTTTGCATGCTCTTCACTAATTCATAAATGATTTCAATTAGCTTAGGAACACTTTGTTTTTTCCACTCTGAAATGGTTTTTTAAAACCAAGTTTACTGATTCTGAATTATTGTTAGTCCATTTTGAACCGAACTTTTGGTAGTAGGGCCAAACTTTTGTCTTTAAGTTTGGAAAAGAGTCTGTTTTGTAAATATGGAACAAAGAGGGAGCAATCTTCCTCACAGATTTTCACTGCTTGATCCATACTTTCTTTGAATTCAGCATCATCTGTTGCATCTAAAGTATTGAAGATCGCATCACTGCTATGCTTACGTGTTGTCTGATTTAATCCCACTTTGTCGGTCAAATATTTTGTCACGTTTTGTTTTAAGTGGTTGAAGCAAAGGATGTGATGAGCTTTGGGGAATAAGGAAGAAAACGCTTGGTGAATAGCAGCTTCATCATCACTCCCAAACAAAAAGTCGAGGTAATCTGGAATTTTGGATCTCAAACGATTGAAAAATTTGGAATATGTCGCGTTAGTCGAATTGATGTGTAAGTAGATAGGTCCAACAAACAAAGGATGAGCTTGCGTATCGGTTTTAACCAAACTTAAGTTTTTATACACCAGGACCGTCGCAAATATTGATCCCAAATTGTACGTTTTGTCCATTCCAAGAATGTCTTAAAAAACCATTTCAGAGTGGAAAAAACAAAGTGTTCCTAAGCTAATTGAAATCATTTATGAATTAGTGAAGAGCATGCAAAACGATGTTGAAAGAGCCATAATGGGGTGCGGACCTTACATTTTGCATTCTCATTTTAAATCTTTCCAACTCTTTCGATAAAGTGGAAAATGCTAAGTGTGGGCAAAAAAAAAGAAATATATCAAGCGCTTCTACAATCACATGCCACACCTACAAAAACAAACATCTATTTCCTCCGATTTGAGATTCATCACTAAAGTTCCATCTTCAAAATCTGGAAAAAAAGCCTACCGGTAAGCGAAAAAATCATTAGAATGCGATCAAAAAGGTAAACTTGTTCAGACATTCACTAACATCATATTATTAAGGCATCGCCATTTTTGTTTTAAACAGTAGGTGAATTGTATTTTATGAGGGGCAGTCGTTTTGAACAAGCTAACCTACTGTTATGAATATTCACAATCTTATTAACCAGTAATATCTCTTTGGACAAATGCCAAAACTGCTACTTCTTCTTCATGAATAATTGTTAAATATGTTTATTTGAAATACGCAGTATCACCACAGTTAAAAAGTAAAATTTATAAAACCCAACAGTCTGTTTCACCCAAAAGAATCTTCAACACTGATTTCTACAATTATTGATTATTTATTTGAAATACACCCAATGCTTGACAAAGTTTATGTGTGCTGTAAAGTTTTCACTTTTGGTTTCATTTTTAAACAATTTTTACTTTCACAGTTAAACTCAATTAAGTTAATGAAAAAGCTGATTTTACAGTAAAGCAACAGCAACCATTTCTCTTACTATTGATTTAAGAATTACGTTTGGAACTGCAGTTATGTAGTTATCATTCTAGTCTGATAGTATGTAACATTAAGCACGCAGTTGCAACTTAAGTTTTTATCAAAAAGGATACGGCTCACACCTTTCATTATTTTTACAGATGAAAAGCAAACAGCTTTAAAATTGATTGTCCCCCCAAAGTTACCCGAAAGCCATAGAATGCATAATGCTGAAGATGTTTGTGGCGTACATTATCAAGAACTTTTTGTCTGCTTTGCATCACCAAATTTTATTGCATAATAGTGAAAGATAAGTAGGCTAAATCCAATTATTGCTGTAAAAAAGTTTTAGGCCACATTAAGGGATGACTTTTTTTGATGAGAGCATGGAGTTGTGTGTTTAGGTTAGTTGACCAGTAGGTTTATTGATAGTTTAAAGTTCTATTTTCATTTTAAAACACTACTGGAGTGATGTGCTTGTTTCTTTCTTCACAAGTCATGATGCATGATGCTAAATACACAAAAGAAGCGTTCTGCAGCTTTAACAAAATACTTAAAACCCAGGGAAAACTTTGCCGAAAATTTTTATTCTTGTCAGCTCAGGTTCAAGAGAATTCATTCCAAATTTGAATGTGTAATGGTTTGGTCAGCAATTTAAACGTTACAAAAGCATTAACGCCATTATCTGCTGTTATTGACATTTGTAATTCAGGGACTAGATATATATATATATATATATATATATATACATATTTTTCTTTAATATTGGATAAAAAAGTGAAAAAAATACTTCCATATTTTTAAAAGTAATAAGTTCGAGGACAATGCTGGGAACACTTTGCAAATGTTATTTTACCAGCAGTGAGCGTCAAAGTGAAATGTGATTCTTTTTTGTTTTTGTTTTTATATACTGTATTTATTAGGGTAGTATTTTTTCAAATGAATCTTTTGTACAAGTTCTTGATATGCATAAATTCTTTGCATCAAACAAAAATAGTCCAATGCATATTGCTGCTATTAGTCCCATAATGCGGCTATTAGTGCTATTAGTCCTATTAGTGCTATTAGTCCAATGCATATTGCTGCTATTAGTCCCATAATGCGGCTATTAGTGCTATTAGTCCTATTAGTGCTATTAGTCCTATTAGTGCTATTAGTCCAATGCATATTGCTGCTATTAGTCCCATAATGCGGCTATTAGTGTTATTAGTCCTATTAGTGCTATTAGTCCAATGCATATTGCTGCTATTAGTCCCATAATGCGGCTATTAGCGCTATTAGTCCTATTAGTGCTATTAGTCCAATGCATATTACTGCTATTTGTCCCATAATGCGGCTATTAGTCCCATAATGCGGCTATTAGTGCTATTAGTCCTATTAGTGCTATTAGTCCTATTAGTCCCATAATGCGGCTATTAGTGCTATTAGTCCTATTAGTGCTATTAGTCCAATGCATATTGCTGCTATTAGTCCCATAAAGCGGCTATTAGTGCTATTAGTCCTATTAGTGCTATTAGTCCTGTTAGTGCTATTAGTCCTATTAGTGCTATTAGTCCAATGCATATTGCTGCTATTAGTCCCATAATGCGGCTATTAGTGCTATTAGTCCTATTAGTGCTATTAGTCCAATGCATATTGCTGCTATTAGTCCCATAATGCGGCTATTAGTGCTATTAGTCCTATTAGTGCTATTAGTCCTATCAGTGCTATTAGTGCTATTAGTCCTATTAGTGGTATTAGTCCTATTAGTGCTATTAGTCATATTAGTGCTATTAGTCCTGTTAGTGCTATTAGTCCTATTAGTGCTATTAGTCCTATTAGTGCTATTAGTGCTATAGCGGTATTTAGTAATGTCCTTATTAAGTGGCAACATTATTGAATCTTTCTTCTTGTTCTTTTACAGGATAGAAGCAAGGCTAAAAATAGGATGCTGTTAGTTAATCAAAAGAAGAAAGCAAAAAGAGTGTTGTAGAGGTGAGTATAGTGCCCTACAGTATATGGCGACCTCGCCCTACACATTCGTTCGTACTCCTTTGGCCTTTGCTACCTTCACGGAATGCAGATGGAGATCCTTTATCTTCTGCATATATTTTGTTTATTGTACTTTTTTGCGTTTTTATACTTTCAATACGAGAAAACCGACCAAGATGCTATAACGAGCTCGGTTAGGAATAGGATTGCCATCTGTGTACCACCTGTCTACCACATTACAGATGGAGGAATCTCGTGAAGCACCCTTGCCAACAGCACAACATACAAACTTTTCGGCTTGCTTCAACACTAGCTGTGAACATAGGTGGCGGAACCGGGGGGCCTGCCCCCCCCCACTTTTTTTTCAGGGGGGGCCCTAATTTACGCGTTTATTTTGACAATGTTGCCGCTGCATGAACGCATTTGAAACTTAATAGGCCTATTGTCGAAATTGAAACCCAGGAAAAAAGAGCTCAAGTCCAGAGATGTCTTCTTTAAAATTTTGTTTGTGCGATGGGGTAACAGAAACTAGAAGCAAAAACCGTGGGTCTGAAGCCCACATAAATTGGACATGTCACATGTAGACAGGCTAAATATGGGTTGTAGGCATAGGGCCGGATTTACGTATAGGCTAAGCAGGCTGAAACCTAGAGTCGCGTAGAAAATGGGGGGCCTCATCACGAACAATCAAGACCTTTTTTTGTTCTCTTCACCGATACTTTCACGGGAAAACAGAACATCTGAGTACGTGCATACCTTTTTTTTGCTCTTCACTATACCGATATTTTCAGTAAAAACAGAACATCTGAGGACGTGAAGACCTTTTTTGCCCTTCCAATCAGTGTGATCAAATAGCCTAGTAGGGCCTCTCATTGTCTAAATCCGGTCCAAAGGAGCGTATTTAGGGGCGGGGCCATAGTGCCATGCATGCCTCCCCCCCCCTTTTAACTCTGCTTTTTAGTAAAAAAGAACGTTGCTGATGGTGCTAGGTGACTAAAATATGTCAGATATTCTTTTGGTGGTTTCAATACAGCTTATGGCCAGGGGCGAATTCAGAGGGGTAGGATAAGAGATATGCATCCTCCCACCAGCCATTTTCAAAAATATTTTTGATGCATACAATTTTTCTGTAATTTCGAACTCCTTCGATAGCTATAAGTCTTACGCCTTAAGCACGCATAATTAAAAATGTGTGAAGAAAATGCATCATATTTGGCGAAGCACCCAAAATTAGGGTCAAAAAATTTAAACATTTGCCTGAAAATTATTCAAAATGTACTAAAATAACCATTAGGCTACAGCATGTAAATTTTCAAAAATTTCCGGGAGAGCATGCCCCCGGACTCCTCTAGAACTTTCCTGGTTTCTTAATCAGCTTCAAATTAGTTCTGCCGAAAAAAATACGCTGGAAAAAATGTGGAAGTTATGCCCCCCTTAAAATTTCTCATTACGCCACTGCCGTCCTTGGTTGTAGATAAAGAAAATCTGGTAATTGGTTTTGGCCCCCCAACTTTAGAAATGCTTCCGCCATCGCTGGCTGTAAGGCAAGGTCCTTCCTGGCCTACTAAATTTGTTGAGTACGTCATTGCCTATTTTACGCAGAACATCTAGCGGCGAAGCTGTGAATAGCAACTTTTATGTCGTTGGTTTGACCGAACTCAGAATCAAACCCGTGTTTACTAATCCAGAAGCAGTGCCTCAGCGATCTGATCGTTGGAATTAAAATTACAACACGACCAAAGAGCAACATTTAAAGATTAAATTAAGAGCTTCATCCATGAAAATATAAATTGGACAATCAACATACGAGTAGGCCTATCCTCATATTCGTTAGTACTGGTACTTTTTCAATTTTTTCACAGAATTCAGATGAACATCCTTTGCTCTATGAAATTCATTTTTTTATTTCTTCATTTTTATTCACTTTTATCCCATACTAGGCCTACAAGAAAGCGACGGAGGCGCAATAACGAGCTTGCTTCAAAGACGTCTGTAGAAAAGCGCTGGTAGTCGCAAACTTCTTGCAGAAGAAACTTATTCAAGAAGATATAGGAGCTACCCTCCTATCTCTTCACTCTGTGTCCCCTACAAGATCCTTGAGCAGGTTATATGCTCGTGTTGAACCAGTAGTTGACCCTGTGGCAATCATGTGCACGTTGTCGTTGCTGGATGTTGCCTCGTAAAATTCTTTTACAAAAACTTTTTCACTATGGAATTCGGGGTCCTGCCTATTCTCTTATTGAGAGCTACCAAATTAATCGCAAACAATTTGTATCAATCAGTAACAACAATTCCTCACGAAAACCCATCAATATTGGAGTCCCTCAAGGTTCCATACTAGAACCTATTTTTTATATTGTCTATGTCAATGATATTTACACTGCTTTATCCTGCAAACCTCGTCTCTTTGCCGATGACACATGTCTCTTCTTAACTGGTCCTACTTTATCACATCTGGAACAAAAATGTAATATGGAGCTACTAAATCTTTGAATCTGGTGCGATGTCAATAGATTACTAATTAATCTAGACAAATCTGCTGCAATAATCATTCCTCCTAAGCTAAATAACCCCATGCCCTCCTTAAATTTGTTCTATGAAAGCAAACTAATACCACGTAAAGAACTGAGAAGTCTCAAAATACTTGGGTATTACGGTAGATCACAATCTCAACTTTAAGTCTCACATCCATACAACCGTTTCAAAACTCGCAAGGTCTGTAGAAATATTACATAAACTTCGATTCATTCTCCCTCCTTCTACTTTACTTCTTCTCTACTATTCCCTCATACACCCACATCTTCTATTTGGACTTCCTGTATGGGGAAGCACCTATCCAACTTACTTAACTAAATTACAACAACTACAAAATAAGGCAATTCGAATAATTAGTAACTCTTCTATTAAAACTCCTATAACGCCACAATTTTATAAACTGGGAGTGTCCTCAAAATTCATGAATTGTACGAATTTGAAATTGCAAAATTAAGGCACCAGCACTCCAGGGGTATGTTACCATCTATTTTTTATTCTCTTTTTCAAAAACTTTCCAATAAACACACCCAGCAAACTAGAGCCATAACAAATCATAATCTACATACTCCCAGATATTCAACCAATAGATTCCGAAAATCAATGAAATCCCAATGAGCTAAACTTTGGAACTTTCTGTACGTTGAATTACGAAATCAGTCTTTCTCTAAATTTAAACAAAACTATGAGCAAATTCTTCTTAATAAATATCGATAACATTTTAATTAACCTTATAACTTTTGCATTGCAATCAAATTCTATGCCGCTTTTAAGCGACTCCTCTGGGTGGCTGCTTGACTTGAAGACCTTAAACGGTCACTTCGCAGTCTCCTTTCGAGTACCGTTACTTTGTTTTCATATTTTCCATTTTGAATGCAATTGTATTTGTAATCGCATCGGTATGTTTCTACGCTCGATAAATAAACTGAATCTGTCTGTCTGATAGTGGCGCTAGTGAATTATTACTAAGAATTAGGGTACGGTTAGGGTTAAGATTAGGGGTTGGGGTTGGGACCCTAAAAAGTTAGTAATAACTGTACTAGCGGTCCTTGTGCTCCTAACTCAGCTGCAGCATAGTAGAATCTATGCTTGCAGGGCAGCAGTAATGCCACACTCGTTGTAATTAGTCCACATCAAATTTGATGTTTTCGACTCATCATCTGATGTTTGATGTTTTTGCTGATGAATCTGATGTTAAGCAGTCTGGCTGCTAACTACACTAGCTAACAGCTAACCCTAAGTAAAACTAGTAATAAAAGAATAACTTTTTGCGATAGGCTAAATTTTGTAGCATTTTCGCAATACCACAGTCGGAATTTTTTCTTTTTTCTCACTATCCCGGAGTCCCGTGTCTTGACTCTTGTAGAGTGAGGTCACTGAGCAGCGTACTAACGTAGACGGCCAAATGAGGGTACGTAACGTAAGTGCGTGGTGCGATAGGTATGGTATTGTAGCGATAGCGCTTCAGTTTTGCGACGTCACGCTTTTCGCTTCGTATATGTTCTATTGTTTCACAATACATTTGTAGTATGCTTTGATGTACAGGATATATTTTCCGATCCGTTAATTTCTAATCAATCTCTAGTGCTTCGAGAAGCGCGAATTGTCAACTTCGCGTTTTCTCAAAAAAAGTTTTTATAATTGAAAGTGGATTGCTAATGGTTTGGTTTTTCTTTGGAAAATTAAGTGATTCTTATAACTAGATAAGAGTATTGAGCGGAGTTCTACAATTTGTGCACGCGGCGTTATCATGCTTTTATTTGAATAAGATTTGCAGATTTATAGTAGATAAAATAAATTTGTTCACAAAAATAATCATATTTAAACAAACAAATGGGAAAATATCTGTGGCTACTACCGCGAAGCAAACGCTTATTAGCTCAGATGGCCGAGTGGTATAGAGCGTCTGTCTCTTGAGCTGTAGATCCTCCTATCGGTTGTGGGTCGGGGGAGTTGGGGTCGGGGTTTTGGGTTCGGGGGGGATAAGGGTTGGGGGAGCAGGTAAAACATACGACCCGACCCCAACCCCCTGCGACCCCCAACCCACCCGACCCCGACCCCCCGGCCCAACCCCCCGACCAAACCCCCCGACCTCAACCTCCCTAACCCCAACCTATCACCGTTGTGTGGCGAATCCTCAACATCGGCACTGTTGAAAACGTTTGTACGACGCTTACGCTCAAAGTCTCGGTCACATTCGTATGTCTCACCCGTTGTGTGGCGAATCTTCCATGAGGCAAATCCTCTGGCAACCGTTTTTTTGACATCTGTAGGGAGTAGGGAATCCCTACAGGATTTTTGTTTGTCCGTAGATATTTTCAGAAAAATATGTTACAAATAGTAAATTTTGATGGTAGTGTGTTTAATAGACGCTTCTGACACCAACGCTCAAACAAGCGTAACGTAGTGCTTTTAGCAAAAAGTTGCCATCAAAGCGAGTTTGCATATGGTAAACCATAGTAAAATCGCTGTTTTGTGTTGTATTTTTTGTTGAAATGAAAGCTATTTTGTTGTGTGAAACAAAAGATATTCATTTATTAATGTTTTATAAAACAGCTAAAGTCAGAAATTTTTTAAATTTGATTTGCACGCCGGTGGTTCTGGTATTTGTAAACTGGAATTACGTTGGGTTGTCTTAACCATAAGGAGCGCGTAACTTCGCTCTTTCAGATTCAGACTTGAATTTTTTCTTGAATTTGCCTGCAAGATTGCTTTGCTGAGAAACCCGTGCAAAACCGTTGCTGAGGACAGCGTTATTTCACAAGTCGCTTTCATGTTTTGTACGGTTAAACTGTTTACAAATTAATTGCATTAGTGACAATGCAGATCGCAGAGTGCTTAATTATTAAGTTTGTGTTTTAATTGTACTGCCTAAACGAATCATAAAGCTTAAATAGTGTGCTCTGCAAGTAAGTTGAAACTCATTTACAGTGGCGGATTAAAGAGGGGGCGGAGCGGGTTGAAGCTCGGGGCCCCACAACATTTAGGGGCCCCATAAATTTACATTTTTGTAAAAGTTTTTTTAACAAAAAATATTTTCGATTTTAAAAAATAATCTTCACTTGCAGAAACTACCAAAGTTTTGAAATTTTGGCGCTGAGGGGTGGGGGCCTTGAGGGTAAATGTGATATGTTGTTAGTTAACTCAATATTAATATTAATAAGCAAAAATCTTCTTAAAGTAAGAATCGCAGTTGTTATCAGCTAACACAGCATTTTTCATACTGGGAGGCGCGCCTCCCCAGGGGACTACCTCCCAAGGAAGGCGCGAATGTTAACCGAAAACCTTCCTGCTGGACTATTCTTATAGGACCACCTGCTGGACTATTCTTAGGGGTGGCGCGAATGTTAACGACTATTCTTAGGGGAGGCGTAGAAACACAAAGTTTGGAAACCACTGAGCTAGCATTATTGCTTTGTATGTCGTGGACAGCAATTTTTTTCAAAGAAGTTATCCGCTTTTTGCCGATTCAGACGTCACAATAAAGAATAAGATAAATGTTAATTCGGGTAGTAATGAACAAACGATAACACTTAATTGCCACTTGCCAGCTCTGGTGCCAGACCACAGTTGAGGGTATACTAGCGGAAAATGTTTAATGTCACTGAAGAATGTAGCGATAAAAATTATTGCACCATCGTACAACGGTAGGCTAGCTACAACATCTAGGCTTGATAACTTTACACTCTATAGTAAGTGGTAGTTTTAGCTTTAATGTGAAAGAATAAAATCTATTGCAGAGAGCAGTAGCATAGCATAGTTTGTTTTTTATTAGGGGTGGTAACGATTAATTTATTTTCAATAGTTAACTTTTAATAAATTAACAATTAATTAATAGTTATTTTCGATTAAATCAAAGCTTCTGCACTAATATTGATTGACAAATTTATTCTTCATATTGATTGATATATTGATTGACAAATTTATTAATATTGATTGACAGATTAACGACATGCGTAACTGCTCTGCATAATTGCGCTAAATCCAGAGTTGTATTCAATGTTTCGCTGTTCGCTGGATTCTCTTACATTATAATCAAGATGGGCTAAAAATTAAAGTTTAATCCGATTAATAGTTAAACAAAAATTTAACCGTTAAAGTAAATTAACGATTAATCGATTAATTAATCTTTAAATCCCGCAGCCCTATTTTTTATATATTTTTTATATTATATTTTATTTCAGACCACAAGGTCCATAGTAACGAAATCATATCAAAAAGAAAGCAGAAAAATTTACATGCACAAAACAGATACCGTAACATTTAGTCATTTGCTATATAGACCATATAAATAAGGCATAGCTATATTTCAAAACAGGATAAAAACAGGGGCGGCGCTAGCTTCACGCTAGTAGTGATAGGAAAAAACAGCGGCGCTGACGCTAGCGAATTACTAGCTTAACGGGTAGCGACGCTAGTGCCCAGCTCTACCTATACATTAATAATATGATTAATGACTGTTATTAGTTGATCAGTTGCTTTATATCTTGATTGTTTTGTGTAAAAGATAAAGCCATCTAGGCTTCTGCATTTCCATTGAATCGATTTACCGAATCTTTGTTTACTATAAAACAGTGGTTACCAACCTTTTTACATCAGCGGACCGGTAAAAACTAAACAAAATGTTCACGGACCGGTAGCAAAATTTCGCAATTAGTATGGCATATTTCAGGAGCTAACAACCGCATTTGTTAACCATCAGCTAGATTAATGGGAAAAAATTACTCAATATTTTGGCATTGGCTACATACTTAAACACAAAAATTAAAACAAAACTTCAGTCAGTTCAAACAATAACGTCAATTTATGAAGATACTGTCGAACAAAATCAAAGTTGCTGAGAAATTCGTTGCTGTTCTAAGATGTCAATATGAGAGACAAACGAGGCATCCGATAAATTTTTTTGCTGTTTTTTTACTGAAGCCAAAGGTGATAGAATTGCTTCACATGAGTTGAGGGACGAATATGTTTTGGGGACCGGCAAAAACTCTAACGCGGACCGGCGATTGGGAACCAATGTTATAAAAGACTATTAGAAATAAAACTTTTTTTGAATTGATTTTCCATTTTTATTTTCCATTCACGGGAAAGCGAGTTGTATCGCTGTATGTCAAATTAGATATCCTCACTCGCTTGGGAGTT
This sequence comes from Trididemnum miniatum, assembly GCA_964006365.1. Classification (NCBI taxonomy): domain Eukaryota; kingdom Metazoa; phylum Chordata; class Ascidiacea; order Aplousobranchia; family Didemnidae; genus Trididemnum; species Trididemnum miniatum. The sequence goes on along the minus strand of OZ023234.1, from coordinate 13,770,814 downwards.
AACTTTTCTGAGGTTTCTCTCCTTGTCTTTTGTTGAATTTGCTGCTTGTTTAAGCCACCAAGCAGCGACAAATATCGTGAAGTACCTTATCCAAAGGCACAACAACATGTCGAGGGCTAGAAGTAAAATCGTGACCTTTCGATTCATCATGGTCGCCATAAAAACGGCGCTCCAGACCGTTCGGTCACGCTGCCGACGTGACTAACAACGATTGTAAAATGATTCAATTTTTTTGGTTCGTTCACAATATAAGTACCGTACGCGTAAAATCAATCAATCAATTTTCTGGACCCGTTTATCCTTGGGGGGGGTCTCGAGGGCAGCAGCTCAAGTTGGAGCCTCCAAGCATCTCGATCCTCTGCAACAAAGGATAGATGCTCTGCTGGGATGCCAAGGCGAGACCAACTAAGATCTTCTACGTAATCTCGCCATCGAGTTCTGGGACGGCCCTAGGCCTTCGACCAATCGGTGTTGAACAGAGCAGTTTTTTGGCTGTTCTTTCCTGGGACATTCGTGTCACATGTCCATACCAACGCAGTTGCGATCTTTCTAGTCGGAGAAGCAGCGATTCGATGTTTAGAGATTCACGAATATCTGCACTTTTAACCTTGTCCAACAAGGTCAAACCGCTAATTCTTCGCGAGAATCCCATTTCAGCTGCTTGAACTCGAGACCTCACTTTCTCATTCATGATCCAACACTCATGGCCATAAGTCAAAATAGGAACATAGACCGATCTGAAAATGGATAGCTTTGCCTTGGTGCAAAGCTCCCGTTTCAGTACCACAGATCGGTGGAGCTGGCGCATTACTGCACTTGCTTTTCCGATGCGGATATCCAATTCGCTATTTTGTCTGCCGTCATTTGTGAATGAGACGCCGAGGTACTTGAATTTCTCTGACTGTTTTAGTGGTACTCCACCGTACGCGTAAAAACGATTGTAAAATTAAACGAAGAAAAATATAAACCCATTAAACCGATTGGGTAAATCGATGTAATGGAAATGCACTAATTGTTTTTAACAAAGAATAATATATTTGATCTTACGCAGTAGGACTCAAAGGCAGTAATTGAGCGTGCTGAAAAGAGCACCAGAAGTCCATACTGCCGTAAATATCAAAAACGACGTAACTGCAAAACTGTAATTGTTGAGAAAAAACAGTTAGAAGGTTCACACGCGTGCCCTCCCGTTTCTGTTTATTCTTTTGCGCTCATTTTTCGTACTTCGACTAAAAGAGCTTTTACCTACAAACCATTAAATTTTCTGTAAGATGGGGCTTTTTGATAATGGTGTTATAGGGAGTTAAAGTTGAACTCTATCCATTACGTTGTTTTTTCAATTTATTGCATTCGCTTTTTTTCAGGCATAAATCGATAGAACACCGTAACTACAAAATGTATTATGCGATCACAAATTTTAGCATAATAAATCAAAAGAACAACGTAACTGCAATGTTACGCAATAATATTTTGCAGTTATGTTGTTTCTGCAATTTATCACTACAGAAAAAACGCCACTATTGCAGGACCGAAAAAAAGCGTAAGTAACGTTACGGTACGTTTTTACAATTTTTTAGAGATCGACGAACAAGAAAAAAAATTCAAAAACAGCGTAAAGTACTTGCGATGTTTTTGTGATTTATCGACATAATATTATCAAGACAAATGCTACACAAAAACAGCGTAACGAAAGTCACGTTCTTGCAATTTATTAGCCGCAATTTTGGGAAAATGACGTCATGAAGGGGTGAAAAAAGTGGGGAAAACGATGATTTGGGGGGAGTTTTTCACATTCAGTGTTGAGTAGGCCCAGATAGGACGCCAAAACTGCAAAAATCGAAAAAAATGCAGTTACGTCGTTCTTGATATTTATGGCAGCATAGCCTACTGGTCTTTTTACGTTACTGATCAATATTGGTATTGTTTTGTTTTTTGAGGCTGTTCTTTCGGTTTATTGTTCTTTTCATTTCACATCGTATAAGCTTTCGCTGAACTTGGGAAAGAGAGCCCCATTATTAAATTAGCCCATGACCCCACGTACTGTTAATCCGCCCCTGCTCATTTATTATAATTATATGAATGAAATTATGCAAAGCACAAGATTCAAATAAAATACAAAATTTCACGAACTTTTCAACATACACAACCCTAATAAGCTATCACAGCATCATAGGAATATCTTAATTGTGAATGTGACTTATGCATGTTCTGTTTTTTTTTTGGCAGATGTTTTTTTTGGCAGTTTTTTTTTGACTTATGTGTTTTTTTTGGCAGATGTTCTGAGCCAAATTTTCAACCATTATAAATTGATGCTGTTTAAATCTAAAGTTAGCCTAGCTTGATGTTGTGAAGTAGAAACTCATTAACTTGTTATACTGGTTACTACTTCTTATACCAAACTTGGGATTTGGATTGGAATGTTCTTTTAAGAACTTTGCTTTGATGTGATTTGTTTTGGTTGTCATGCACCTAATGAGACCCATAAGGTCGAAACATTGCGCTTTGTCGTGCGTTATTTTGTGTTGCTGTTTGCTGGTATTTTACACTGGTTATGCTGAGTAAGTTTATGCATCAAATGTTTGGGTTTCTTACATCCTCGCCTGGGGAAGAGTGATTCTGCCCCGTTTTGGTTAATACGGGTTAGGTAAAGAAAATAAGGTGGGACATGCATAAGTCACATTCACAACTAAGATATTCTTATGATGCTGTGATAGCTTATTAGGGTTGTGTAGGCTATATTGAAAAGTTCGTGAAATTTTGTATTATATGAATGATGTCGCAGTTTAAGAGTTGCAAAATGCCTACGTAGCTGTTACGGTAAACACTAAACTCTACAAAAATATACCTTTCGCAGCTAATACTTTTGGTTTAAGATAATATTTATGTTCTATCACACATTTACTAAGCAGTATAGGCCTACTCACTTATGTAAAAAATTTTGCCGTTGTTACACGAAAAAACAAAGCTTTTCTTGTTATTTGCCATTTATTTCTATAGTAACTTGATCGCTTTATGGCAACTCGCGCAGACATCGCTTTGTCGCGCATGCGCAATAAGCTACAGTGCAAAGGGTCTATTTGTAAACTAAACACACTCCAACAAATTTTGTGGATTTTACTTCTCTAAGCGCCTATAGAGCACTGAGCACCTCTGACTTTTTTCAATGATCAGTGGTAGAAATGGCATGGGCCGCTAAAAGACCCGCTAAGGAGCCGTTGACCGGTCTTTTTATTGGACCGCTAACGACCCAGTTCAACCTTTTTTTATTACTGGGCCGCTAACGAGCCGCTACCAATTTTTTCAAATCCCCTTTGAATTTCCATATAAAATGATTTGTGAATGAACATTATATGATTAAACAACCAACACTGCGCTCTTAAACAACCGATGCAAACGTCTTCATTCTTCAGGGTGTAAAATAGAGCATCTGTCTCTTGAGCTGTAGACTCGGGTTTGATTCCGAGTCGGGTCAAACCAATGACTTTAAAATTGGTATTCACAGCTTCCCTGCTTGACGCTCAGCATGGAAGGGACAGTGTGGAGAACAAACCGGCAAGTTTACTTGTTGTGCCGTTGGGAAAGGCACTTAGCGGGACTCCCCCATCTTGGTGTGGTAGACAGACTGACAGATGGCTGTCAACTCCTAAGCGAGCTCGTATAGCGCTTTGAATGCTTTCTCGTGATAGGAGGATAAATATGCAACTAACTAACTATTGTGTGAAGTAAATTGCCAGTAGTTTTAACTTTCAATTACAGAATTATGCTCGAAAAGTACCGGTACGTTATTAACGGATTAAGTAATTTTGGTGTATTCACTGCTGATTGGGGTTCTTGAGTGGTGTATTTGGTTTTTACTTAGGGCTATCGAATGTTATGCAGTGCTGGCACTGGTGCAATACCGGTACTTACCAGTAGTCCACAGGTTGGGTTAGATCTAGTCTAGTACCGGTATCAACCCTCAGCTGCCCAGGTACGGTTAGAGTTAGAATTGATTAAGATTAGATTCATTAAGATTAAGCCAACTTATAACCTGACCCTAAACAAATGTAACCTTAACCAAACCTAACTCTTACTAAATTTAACCATAACCAAACCTAATTCTAACCGTTACTGAACCTGGGGCAGTGGGGGCTGATACTAGATAATACTTCCTGCCCAGAAATGATATCTGGGTCATTATTAGACAATTAGATGAGGTAGACTATGGCATTAGGGTCTATCTGGTCTAGTAAGTAGTAACAATATACCGGTAGGTCTACCGGTTATTGTTTTTTGAAGAAGTTGAGTGTGAAGAAAATGTAGAATTATTGGTAAGTCAATGGCAAAGTCAGTTGTCAATAAATCTCACAGCCTTGCTGCTTGTTAGAGTTGCTGTCTGGTGAATATTGCTTGCAGGAAGTTTCTGAGAAATCAGATATTGTTTTTGCAATAAGATAGCGGCAGTCCAGTAGTCACAGAGTCTGGTAATGTGTTTTGTGTTCAAGTGCAAAAGTTCTAATGAAAACAGATATCGGTAGCGATACAGATCAGTCTGTCAGTGCTCTCCTTCAAATGCAAGTTTTTTTCACTCATTGCTTGTTGTTATAGTCATGAAGAATTATACTGCTGAAACAGCCTACTTACTGCTTACAATGCTAGTAGATACTGGTATGCTTGTCATGTCAGAATCTATGGTAGTTTGAGAAGTACCGGTATTGGTAGGCTTTTAATTAGATACCGGTACAATGAAATTAACGTTCATTACAATGATTATCGGTAGGTCTGTCTAATTTGTATTTGTGCTTGAATTTTATGTTTGTTGAAATAATTTACAGAAAACAAGTGATACCAATTTACTGTTTACGAAACAATATTTATATTGGTATTTAAATGGTACCTATGCCTGTATGTTATATGATATGTTGGTAAGTACTGAGTGGGGTGCTAAAAATCTTAAGTTTTCCTCTTTACGTTTGGGTTGAATAAGATAACAGGTTTGTAAAAAGAACGAGCTTTGGGCGGGTTGGGCTATATTTTGTGATGGTTGCCAGTAACTTCGCCACATGGTAACTTCGCCACAGTAACTTCGCCACAGAAACTTCGTCGCATGGTAACTTCGCCACACTTTGAGAAGGTGAAGGGAGATGTGTGGGGATAGTAGGAAAATGTGTTGGGGTGTGGGGGGAGGAAGGAGGGATGTGGGAAGAGGTATGAAAGGAGGTGTAGGAAAGTGTGATGGAGTGTGGGGGAGGTAAGGGGAGATGTAGGGAAAGGTGAGGGTAGGGAGATGTGGGGAATTAAAAGTGTGTTGGGGCCCCTCACCTCAACACATTTCCCTACATCTTCCCCATTCCTCTCTCCACATCCTTTCCCCACACGCCAACACACTTCCCCACTCACCCCATACACCACACCCACCCCACACTTCTCCACTCCCCACACATCTTTCCTTACCTCCCCCCACACCCCAACACATTTCCCTACATCTCCCCCCACACCCCCCATATCTCTTCCCACAGCTCCCCTGACCTCCCCCTATACCCCAACGCACTTCCTTATTCACCCCATGCACTCTCCCACACCTCTCTCCCCACATCTTACCCCACAGTTTCGCTTATGTGGCGAAGTTACCAAGTAACTCGAAAAGCCCGATAAAATTTTTTACGGCAACCGGGAATTTAAAGTCTTGTTTCGCTGTAGGCAATGTAAATTTTCCATGTATGAAAGTGTGGCGAAGTTACCATGTGGCGAAGTTACTGTGGCGAAGTTACCATGTGGCGAAGTTACTGGCAACCTTTTGTGATGAGTTGCCAGGTCGGTTACAGTTACTGGGCTAGAGGTTTCGGGCCATGGGCGGTCTGTGTTGCAAAAAAGTGAGCTTGTGCCATCTCCTGTCTCTAATCAGTTGATCACCAATTCGTACCCATTTTTATTCATTGTTCCGTGACAAACAGAAGTTGGATAATGTTTTTACGTGTAATTTCTCCCACCTCAGGGTCGTTCCATTTGGTACCACAAATGTTAATTAATTCTCCATTAGTTGATTTATATATGAATCGGAAACTTGCATAATATAAATGATTTGGCAAGCTCGTTCAGTTATGGTTAGGTTGTGGATAGGGTTAGGCAGTTAGGGTGAGTTAATTACGGTTTTCCTATCGCAGCTAACGTCGTTTACAAGAACAACCCTGAAGTAGGAGAAATTATACCAATTTATTGTATTTATTTATTGTAAGTAACTGACACAATGGTGTTTAAACCAACATCTAAACACACTAATATGTGCAGATAAAGAAAAAGCTGAAGAAAACCATAACAGCAATGCATGAATAAACGAAAAGACAAGCACCATGTCATCAGAAGACTTGCAAAAATCAAAACTTAAAAGCACGGCATTAAAAACACAAAACAAAGTAAAGTATAAGCAATCGCACACAATGTAAACGAAAAGACAAGCAACACAACATCTTTATTGTTTATTGTAAGTAACTGACACAATGGTGTCTAAACCAACATCTAAACACACTAACATGTGCAGAAAGAAAAAGCTGAAGAAAACCATAACAGCAATGCATGAATAAACGAAAAGACAAGCACCATGTCATCAGAAGACTTGCAAAAATCAAAACTTAAAAGCACGGCATTAAAGACACAAAACAAAGTAAAGTATAAGCGATCGCACACAATGTAAACGAAAAGACAAGCAACACAACATCAGAAGACAGAAAATCAATCGCAAGCAATGTAAACAAAAGACAAGCAACACATCACCTGAAGACAGAGAAAATTAAAACTTAAAAGCACAGTATTAAAAGACCCAAACAGACTAATACTATAAGCAAAGGCAAGCTAATAAATTATTGTCGTTATACTACATAAGTCGAATTTTTTTAGATAGTTTTTGAATATAGGTAATGAAGGCGCAGTGACAACATACTCAGGTAAGCTATTCCATAAAGATACAACACGATGAGAGAAGAAATTTGTAACATTTTTATGTTTGGGTTTACCAATAGATTGTAAAGTCAGCCGATGACGTCTAAGTTTATATGGACTATTGCAATATTTGAAAAAATTGTCAAAATTTATGTCAATAAGACCGTAACAGATCTTGTACGTTAATATTAAATCATACTCAAGTCTGCGATACTGCAAAGATTGAATATTTAGCTTGTGTAAACGATCAGAATAACTCGTAAAAGGAATATTACATCGCATGCAAATGGTTTTGGTATAACGTTTTTGAACAGATTCAATGGCATGAATGTTTTTCTGCAGGTAAGGTGACCAAACTGGGGTATTGTATTCTAATAAGGGCCGAACATAAGTAACATAAGCTTTCAATAGCGTCCAAACATTTTTAGAAGAGAAGGAGTGCAATATTTGATAAGCAGTAGCAGAAGCTTTCGAACGAACATAAAATATATGTTTACTCCACTTCATATCATTAGATACATAAACACCAAGATCTTTAACATAATTACTTGAGCATATTTCAGTATCCTCAATAGTGAATGTATGGTTATCAGAGGAGTTTCGATTTAGAGGCAGGTGCTCAAACTTAGTGGGAGCAAGCCTAAGCTGCCTTACATTCATCCACGTGTAAACTTTATGAATAGCATTTTGTAAAGCAAAATTATCACAGCTTATAAGTTTAGCATCATCCGCAAAGAGAAACATAGCACAGTTACTGTCATTTTCTGTGGCGGTTGCAGCCTGTATAAGATCATTAATATAAATAATAAATAGTAATGGACCAATAACACTTCCTTGCGGCACACCACTTGACACAGGTTTAAAACATGAAAATGAGTCTTGCACACGTACTTGTTGCTTTCTCTGATCCAGAAAAGCTTGAATCCAATTAAATGCATTACCATTGACACCATAAGACTGAAGCACTGAGAGCAATTTTTTATGTGATACTGAATCAAATGCTTTAGCTATATCAGTGTAGATAATATCTACAGTTTTGTTTTGATCATATGCTGTTAGAAAATGATTAATTGCAGAGAGCAATTGAGAACAAGAGGACTTTCCTGGAATGAAACCAAACTGAAATGGTGATATAAGATTATATCTGTATAAATGATCCAAAAACTTTTGACTAATGGTAGTTTCAAGCACACGACATAGGCAGCATGTCAAAGAAATAGGACGGTAATTTGAGACCAAATTGCGGGAGCCTTTTTTGAAGATGGGAATTACAATGGCAGACCTCCATTGGGAAGGTACTGTGGCTAAGCTTAAACTGATATTAAATAAATGAGTTAAGAAGGGTAAAATTGCACAAACAATACGTTTTAAAAAGTAAGAAGGAATACCATCAGGAGTATATGATAATTTATCAGCCAGATTATGTATTGCCATTAGTATATCTTCTTCTGAGACCTCAATATCTTTCATAAACTGGGAAAAATTTAAGTGAGGGACTAGTTCTAAATCAAAACCATTGTCAGAAGTGAAAACACTGTGAAAGAAAGTGTTCAGCGAATCAGCTTTTTCTGCATCACTCTCAGCTATACCGTTGGGAGTGTTTAGAGGAGGGATCTGGGTACTGCTTTTTAATTTACTGTTAACATAACCATAAAAGCGAGATTTGTTTGCATTGTTACATATGGACGACTCGATCGAATCATGCCAACACTTAACAGCATTATCATAGTCCTTGGCAGTTTGTTTGTACTTTAAATTCATTACAGAGTTCATTTTCGAGAGTCGATAAAGCTTTTGTTTTTCCTTCAGAAGCTTCTTGATGTGTATTGGTTTTCTTCTATGTTGATGTCTTTTATATTTAGGCACAAAACAGTCAATAGTCTGCGAAATAACATTAACAAAGTGATCATACAACTGCTGAATGTCATTGTTGTTTGCTTCTATTATATGATTCCAATCAATTGAAAGCAGGTGTGATGAAATTTCACAGTAATCTGCAGTTTTGAAATTAGGTCTTGCAGTAGCTCTTTCCTTTTGCTTTTCTACAGGAAAAGTGAGTTTCAAGTTTAAACTAGAATGGTCACAGGTTGCACTGAAAGGAGCAGATACACAAAACGATTCAACAAACTGAAAGCTAGGATCACTACATAACAACAAGTCAAGAGTATTACCGCTGAGATGAGTAGGTTCTAAAATACGTTGAGTCAGTGATGCATTTTGACAACACTCTAAGAAATAATCATGACAGGGGCCTCCAAGGCTTGCAGGTATGGTCCAGTCAATACGTGGAAGGTTAAAGTCTCCCAAAATATAAGAATGACTAGTAACTGAACATTCAGAGAGATATTTGCATACTGTTTTTAGGGATTCCAAAGAAGCTGATGTACTGGGTGGAACATAAAAACATGAAACTCGAATCTTCTGTTTTTTTGCACAGAGCACATCAATAGTGACATATTCGAAACATTGTGAGTCATAGATTTCATGATTGCTTGGTACAAATTTGTTAACCATCAAACAAGATTTATATATCACTAAAACTCCTCCTCCTCTAGCACCAAAACGATCATGTCGAAGAATATTGTAACCAGCTGGGCAAATCATGGAGTCCAGAATATTTGAAGTGAGCCAAGTTTCTGTTATAAATATCAAATCAAAAGCGTTGGAGTTATTTAGAAGAAAGCCATAAATTAGATGAATTTTGTTTACTACTGATCTTGCATTGAAATACATAATTTTTAGGCTTTGTAGAATAGGAGCAAATTGATTCTTGAGGGACCCTTTAAAACGATTTGAACAAATCGGCCCAGGCATTTTGGGCCGGTCGTTGAAAGGGTTCAACATCAGCACCATTGACAGTACGTAGTTTAGTTACAATGCGGTTTTTTCTGATGATTAAATTTTCTTCTCCTTTATCTCTTCTTTGTTTTAGTTGGGTCACAAGCATTTTTCTTTCTTCTCTTTCCTTTTCAGTGCGATCTGGAGCAGCAAATATCGGAAAACTTTCATGCTCTTGAACGTATTTAAGGTTCTTTGATGCTCTAAGCATCTCCCACTTCTTATTTTCACTTTCGCATTGAATTAGCAAAGGTCTCTTTTCATTTTTGTTTTCTGTGCTGTAACCAAGGCGCATGATATTCTTTACATCAAAGGCAGATAATGAAAGTCTTTCTTCGTATATATTTTTAACCTTGGCACAATCTTCTGTGATACGCTTAGCAGGAGAATCAAATTTAGATTCTGGCAAACCAAACAATATTAAATTGCACTTTCTTTTCATCTTTTCATCCTCTTCCATTTTGTTAGACAATTGCTGAATAATTGAATCAGTAGATAGTTCCTTTCTAACTTTAGAAGCAAAATTGATTGCTTGTGCACTGTTTAATGATTCAAGCTCTTCTTTCTGCTGCTTAACTATTTCTGCAAATGAGACTTCTCCACATTTAGCAGCAACCTCATTTACAAATTCAGGTACGCATTTGGTGAGCTCTTCATTGAGAATACTTGGGGCAGGTTGACTTTTTATGGCATCAACTATCAATTTAATATCATCTTTGGTAGCTAATGAAGATCTCTGATCCTTAAAGTTTTGTTTGCATTCACGGCACATAACACAAAAACCAGTATTGAATTCAAACAGAATTTTTAACTTATCTTCAGAGGCATTAGGAAAGACGCATGAGGCATGAAGCCAAACCGGACAAAATTCACAGCCATATATCTTGTAACCTTTAACATTAATTTTTTCATCGCATATTCCACATAAGCTCATATCTTCAGTCTTTATTATGAAGTCACAAACAATTCAAAATTTAGATTATACACCATAAAAGTAGCCTTATTCCAGTCCGTATTCAAATAGAATATCTATACAGAAATCTATATCTATACAGAAATCTATATCTTATTCAAATAGAATTTGTCTATTTGTCAAAACATTATTCACAGAAGTTAGTGCTACTTAATTATTAAAATTTCAAATTATTGAAACTGTCCACACTGGTTAAAGCTCAACTTCGTGAACTGACTAGTGATTGTTAACACAATGAGCTTCATAAATACCAAAATGTGCGGTTTTGGTTTGCAGTTTCATCTTTGCTTTTGTTGTTTTTAAGCTGATAAGATCTCTAGTTTCAGGATTGTTAATTTTTAAGATGAACCAGGACAATAGTGGTAGCTAGCCTACCAGGGTAAGGTGTAAAGAGCAATATCAATTTTTATGATCCAAGGTTTTAACTTGTGCGAATTTGCCCAAATCTGAATTTTGATAAAATATGCCCAATCATTTAAAGTGTGTAGGCCTACCTATTCACTGTTTAAAGTCTGGAATAATTTTGTCTTAAAATTTGAGTTTCTATGGCAAAACACTTTCATTATTAAACTCAATTGACTTTGAGCACTTCCCCACGATATTGCTCTTAAATCTTAGTTTTTTGGTCGGCAGTGTGACGCAGTGGTTTGGAGTGTCATTGTTATGATGATCATGATCCCAAGGTTAATGGTTCAACCCCCAACCTAGTGTCGTTGTTGCATCCTTGAATAAAATGTTTCACGATGAGTATCTCTGCTTAATGGAATCTGGCAAGCAGCAAATTAAAGATGTAGCTGGAAATTCAACCAAAAAACTTGGAAACAAAGGCAACTCCTAAACGATTCTGGATTTGTCCCACGCGTAGCGCCTCCACCGGTTTCTCATGATAGGAGGATAAGCCTAAAAATGAAGAAATCTAAAAATCATAAATCATTATAGCAATTGCCATTCTGTTGCAAGAATTAAATAATTTTGCTCACAATTTTTCTCAAATTTTGCACCTTAGAAGGATCACTGGTTGTCCAGGTGCATTCTTATTACGAGTTGAAGTGAGGCTCAATCTCTTCTCTTAGAGGAGTTGATAATTAGACTATTAACTATCATTAGGTGGTGCTTGTATTTGAATAAAATCGCTGTCAGTCCACTATAGCCTACATAAAAGTTAAGTGTAAAAGCATTATCATAATGGTGTAATTACTTTCCAATACAATACATTTTTTATCCATAATCCTATTAGGATCCTTGTAGCGTCTTAAAAAAAGGACTAACAGAAGGGGTAATCCTATTTTTAGGATCCTGTAAATGGTTTGCTTTTTCAAACATTTTTTAGCTTTGTTAACTCTATTATAACGAGTATAATTATACTGAATAGTCAACAAACACCAGAAATATAAATTTTTTATAACTGCAATGTAAGAAAAATCAATTTTAAATATGCCTACCATATGTGAAGCGAAGTGCGTCCTAAAAAAAGGACCACCAGGAGGGGGGATCCTATTTTTAGGATTAGGGTGCGGTGAAAAAATAAAATTTTTGATTTTTGAAAAGTGGTATTTATATTTGTCCCCAAATATGGAGCAAATAGCATTGGAACTAATTTTAGGTTGGTGCACCCTGTAGTGGCCGTGCACATCTGCCAAACGATAAAAAATTGCCCGATTTGGCCATATCTTGAAAACCAGTTGAGCTAGAATGCTGGTTTTGGGCTCAAAAGATGCAGAATTAGCATTTTCCTATCTGCTCTAAGAGGAACTTTCTTTCTAAACTGACCAGAAAAAAAGTTGTAGGCAAAAAACAGCTTTTTTGATGAAAATTATGCATTTGCGCGTATGCAGTACCGGTAGACCATCTTTGCAGTTGGTAAGCTTCCAAGAGTTAAAATAATTACCAAGTTAGTTTTAGTTGGTCTAATTTATTACCTGGTGTTAGTAATATTTGTGTGCAGCTATGCATATGTAGAACGTGGATGTAGCATTTGACAAATATTATCCATACAATACAAGTACCGAAATAAAAGTAGAATTGATAAATTTTATGGAACGTTTGCACTATGTGCTTATACAAATCACTTACAAATCGCTACTTTTACTTGGTGCAGTGAGTTTTAAGTCGAAAAAATCCAAATTTATCAACTGTTTAATCAAGATCTTCAAATTCATTAATTTTGAAAAGACAAAATTCATTGATTTTGAAAAAATGAAATTCAAATTTATTGACTTTGAAAAAACGAAATTTAAATTCAAATTCATGAAGAATTCGTAAGCGGATTCAAATTCAATCCAACCCTAGTCTTGTTTATGATACCTAGAGGTGAAGCGAACAATCGCCTGTCCGCAACTTTTTGTGTTTCACGTTCTTCTGAAGGTTAAAGGTTAACCTTAACCCTTAGTCACTCGACGTTGCGTGAGGTTGCAAGAACGTGAAACAAGAAAAAACTTGGACCCAGGACCACCGATTATACATACACTGATGGTCGATTTGTTGACTACACAGCTACACCCAGTACCGAATACTGTACCAGTATTAACCAATGTTATAGTACTGAATAAATGAATCACAATAATTAAACTACTTTAATTGTTCTGTTGTAGACTAAAGATTTCAATATGTTTAAAGTTGTTGTTGGTTGTTATGAGCAAATAGTTATTGGCTACAATGTTACCATCGACTCAACGGAAAAAGGATTTTTTCTTTCACAAGAAAGACAGTTCTCAGATCATTCACACTTCGGTTGCGTGAAATGTGTTGCATCAAATGATTTGCTTGTTGTTTCGGGCTCTTCTGATGAGTCCTTATCCCTTTATAACATGAAAACCAACTCTGATCTTGGACCATTGCAGGTGTGGTGATATTGTGTTCTATGTTGTAAACTGGCACAAAAAAATTTTTGTAACTCGGTTCATTTACTCAAAATTATTGGATACATAATTAGAGTAGATTCAAACATGATTCTCATACACCTATTTTAAGGTTACAAATGTGTTTCTCTGTAAAGTTAAATTTTAAGTGCATAAAAAAAGATTCTGGTAAGTATTTACCTAATAATCAGCATTGTAAAAAGTTTTGCGTAATTTTTTTTTGGCAGGGTCATCTTGGTTCTGTAAATGAAATAGTAATTCCAGAAAGTTTGGGTAATCGCATACTCAGTTGTGGTGATGATGGTAGTATATGCGTCTTTGAAGCTGGTAAAAAGAAAGGATTGATCAGAACATTAAGAGGTATTTCAAAATCTGTTTTTCTATAGATGTGACACTGTAATTTTGTAGCATTTGAGAAATGTGTCATTCGTCAGGCATATTTTTTGAGAGCAGTTTTTGCTTTCGTGTGCTCCTTTTGCTGTAACATTGTTGAAAGTTAAATAGTGCTCAAACATTGATTCAAGTAGCTTTATAGATTTTATGAAAATTCCTGCAGATTGCATAATTTTAGTGCGCGGATTCAGTCACTTGTAGTTTTGCCATGAATTTCTCGACGTCTGTCTGTGTATGTTGACTAGCAACTAAAATCAAGTTAAAAACCTGAATTACTTCTGTGCGAGATCTAATAAATTATATAATATTTATGTTCACCTGTATGTAGATGTTTTCATTTCATTAGACCTGCGTTGAAGTAATTCTACCTTTTAACCAGAACTTAGCAAAAAATATTTGTTTGGTTGTCAACATGATGTACCGGGTACTGAAAATAAAGACCTGACTGCGATATTAATTTTTTCATGGAGTTCATAAAGTAGTTTATGACTGCAATACCACAGGAAAACTGTAAACGCTGCTGATACTTAAAAAAATCAAATCTTTATTATACTAGCAATAATACGCTGAAATGTGCCACAAGTGGTGGCGTCCATCTTTGTGGCCTAGTGTCTGGGCAACACAGAAACATCTTGGCGATGGTGAGCCATTGGTAATAGTGGCCAATTTGACTGGCTCAGGAATCGAACCCAAGACCTGCCGGGCCGGCAGCTGGTCTAGTGATTGAGCAATGTAGGAAAATCGAATGATTACAGGCTTCATGAATTTGAAGCATCATACCAAAAGAATGTAAAATTTTTGCTTGCAGGGCACCAAGGTCCTGTGACTTCCATTAGTGTGCATCCAAGTGGAAAGTTAGCTATGACCGCCAGCATTAAAGATGGTACATTGAGAACGTGGAATCTTATAACCGGCAGATCTGCCTACGTGAAAAACGTCAGACATGCACAGATTGAATTTGTGAGGTTGGTGTTATTGAATGAAATTGAAGCATCCGATCTTGGGTTGTTGCATGATATGTGTTAGGTTTAAATATGTAACTGCCCGGTGTTGTGGTTTTAACCATTGCTCTTATCGCACAGTGAACTGGAACTTGAAAACAGTTTTTGAATAAGTCAGGATTAATTATTATTATCGCTATTTTTTTGAAAATTAGATGGTCTCCCGATGGTGAATATTACGTGACGGCTTCTCGTCGTTTTGTCCAAGTTTATGAATTAGCTAAAGCAAAAAGTATGAAGGAATGGGAAACTCCGCAGCAGATTTTAGCAATCAAGTTTCTACCAATCGTTTGTGATGCAAGCGAGAAATTTCTTGTAATTGGCGACAGCAGCGGAGATATTTTTATTTATTCTGTTCCTGAAGGACGTTTGGCAATTCGTTTCAAGGCAAGTTGAAGAAATCACCAATTGTATCAATATCTTATGCAGCTGTGACTGAAAAATTGCTGTCCGATTTGTAAGAAAATAATTGAATGCGTTAAAGACATTAAAATTTCAAGTCAGGACTAAAACGGCTAGTTAACTGTTCTTAAATTTTTTCACTAGATTTGTCAACATTTTGACGAGAAATTGAATAACTATTCTACGGCGAAGCGAAGAAACAAAATTAATTTTTAAACAGCCTTTAGCTATCGGTTCTTTGGCTGATTGGTATTGAGCACATATGTAGAGTCCAGCTTATTATTATCATTTTTTTGGGAGGGTTTAGGATCGGCTGCCTATAAACACTGAAGTCACAAGTATTTTGCTTAATTTCTAGGCGCACGAGAATCGAGTGAAAGACCTGCATGGTTTCATTCCTGATGCAGTCAAGGAATCTCATCCAAATCAAGTGTGGTTAGCTTCTGTGTCGTCGGACGAAACGATTAAGATTTGGGGAATAGACGCAAATCTGTTGTCTTCGAGCAAGACGAAGCATTCAGGTCAGTTCTTTTAAAAAATGCGTTAAGTCAGCTTGCCAGTGCTTGTTTGTGTTTGCCAGGTTTGGCATTGCGAACTGTTTATAGAATTATTTCTGTTGAACGCCAGGCAGCGTTGTTCAGCTGGCTGTATTGACAGTGCTGGTAAATGGTAACTGAACAATAATTGGTTGTCCTAAAGGAAAATAAAACGAATGTGTGATGTTTTCATTTATATCTTCAATATTTAATACACACCTTCAAACTGTTTTCGGCCGTCTAATATATTTAGTAGTAAAAATGGACTTTGACCGCCTCAGCTTAAGTGCTGCTGATTAAAGCTAAATCTGCGCCTGCGAAGCGTGGAGTTGTGTCTGATCAAAGTACATTGTATTTTTCGTATTTGACTATAATTTCCTTTTGTATCAGTGAAATGCTTACTTACAATCAACACTTCTGCGAGACTAACATGCGTTACTGTATGGCAAGGCTCCACGCTCTCATCGCAAGAGAACGAGTCTGTACAAGAATGTGCAACAACCATGCCACACAAGGAAGGTTTGTTACATTTTTTTACCTTCTCGTAGTATATTATTGCAACTAGTTTTTAGAATAATTTTATGATTTACGTGTGAGATGTAGTAGGATTTAGAAATGCTTGCGCCGTAACTACTTGCATTGATTAACGATTTTTAAAAAGTTTTTAAATGTGTGAAATAGCATTAAAATATTTTGCTTCTGTATACTTAAAATGTCATCGGTTCGGTGCAAAATGTAGAAACTTATGTGGGTTAACAATAAATATGGGACGAAAATAGCTTAAGGAGGAAAATTAAAGACACGCTAATTCTTCAAACTGAACGTTTCTACAACGTAGGTTCTATGTCGTCGAAACGTCCAGTTTTAAGAATAGCGGTGGCTTTAATTTCCTTGTATGGGTTTGCTTTTCCCGTGGTCGCTGCACAAAACTGCCACCGTTCCATTTTAACTTCATTCATGTTTAGACGATATACGGTCGCGTGAAAATGAACAGATTGAAATAACATTTGAGGACCCACTTGAAGAAAAGATGCGAAATGGCTTAAAGAAGCAAATGAATGGAAAAGCCGTTTCGAATGATAAAAAGAAAAAAGGGAAATTATCCAACAAAGAAATGAGAAAAGCAAAAATAGAAATGCTTCGAGCTGCGCTAAAACCTACCTCAGTTGAAGAGCCAAAAAATGATCAGAAAAAATCGGATAAATTATTAAATAATCAAAAAACACGACAAACGGAAAAAAACGAAACTAATGTCCCTGAAATTTCATTGAAGAAAAAAGTAAATAATATTGACGCAAGCAAAGAAAATATATCGAAAGTAAATAAGACCAAAAAGAAGACAACCTCAAGAAAATCGGTTTCTTTTGCTTCTGAAGAAACAAGAGGAAGAAAGCGGCAAAGAACTGCTTAACCGCTTTGTTACTTCGCGCAATAAATTTACTTGACTATTCAGCACTGTAATTGTTGTTAAATGCTGATGGTAGGCTAGCGTTGTGTAGGATCACGATGCGAGAGACTTGCATTATGTTGGATTAATCGCGTTCCGCACTTTTAAAAGCTTTGGTGAAAATGTCGACTACCTGGGCAATTTATAGCAGTACGCAATGCATGGTATAAGATGCAAAAATGGTCAACATGGTTATTGGTTTGTCGATTTTTTCCCTTTCGTTTCTTCACCATTGATCGCAGAGACTCTCCCCAACGTGTTCTTTTTAGTTAAAACAAGTAGTCTCCTTCTTTATTTCCTCGCTGTCACTTACCGTAATTTCAAAGCCAAGTATAGAAAAAAACCTTCAGGCAATGCGTAGTTAATTTTATTAAAACATTTTTAAATATAGAAAATAAGTTAATTTATGTAAAGACTTTTGACATGTTCCACCGATTCGTCCCAGTTCGCTTTCCACCTCTCTCCACCTTGGCACCTCTTTCTTTTTGCCTCAGCTATGTTTTGCAAAGCATGTTCTAGCGACTTCTCGTACAATGCAAGTATGCTGTTTCGATGAGAAGTTACTTTAGCTTGCGGTAGTGTTGTGTGTAAGGTAGAAAGTGGTTCTAAAATTAAAATGGTTTGTAAGTCACAGCTTTAAAATCAAATGAAATTCTATCCTATGCTTTGTAGGAATGAAACGCTGATGTGGGTGGCCTTTTACGGTTTCTGCCTATCGTAGAAGATAAAAAATTAAAACAGCACTGAAGGATGATTGCATTTTGTCAGTTCTGGGCTGAAATCGCATGGAGTACAAGGACTTAAAATTTGCTCTGTAACACTTGGCAATGAATAGAATGGCATATTGAACAAGGTCAGAGTATAATTACGATTTTTTGGTGCTGCCCAACTGGGGAGAAATTGAAAAGTGCTCGCTTTTGATTCATAAGATAAGTTATGTCCACGGCTTCGTAGGTTGCTAGTAAAAAAAACAAAAACTGACCTGTGCACTGTATCGGCAACGACTTCACTTCAATACCCAATTTTGAAAAGTCGCCAGCAAGCCAAGAACTGCTTCCGCGCTCGATAATAGGTTTAAGACCGAAAGCTGGATCTGCAATCACCGACATATCGTGTCCTTCACCCCTTCGACGAACCAAAACACTGGTGGGCACTTTCCGAGGGGGGACTCCTAATAAATGACTCATTGTAAAGCATTTTTTCTGGTACTTAGCTTTTCAAAATTCTGTTCACAGACGTTCACTGGTCATTCTTGATAATTCGACGATCATTAGCCAAATAAAAGAACTTCAAATTTTTATGCGCATGTACTTGCACTGTAAGTCGCTGCAAAGGCAAAAGTCGTTGCACTGTATGTCGATTCACTAGGCATTATGAACAACATTTAGTTAGACTGATGTCGGCCTGGAGGTTAATAGAACATGGTAAAAAATCAAAATGTTCTACAAGAATGGTTCAATAATAGCATTACTGAGCTAACAACAACTTCATCTTACTTCCAACAACAACATCATCAACCGTGATTAATCCATCGAATTCTTTCAAAAGTTGATTGGACAAGTTGGATAGATGTAGAGCAAAAGTCGTCGCAAACTTTCGTGCGCATTCTGCCATAACGCAAGCATGCTTGTCGATACCAGCCATGTGTTCATCCTGCAAATTCAAAGAATATTTTTAAGTGTTCTAGTGACCAGCGGTAAGTTAACTCACTGGCTTAACTCCAAGTCGAAAGAGAAGCGATCAGCTTCACGATTTTAAGTTGGTACAGATATCGAAATAACAGATTTTTGAAAAATCTGCTTAGTGCTTAACCTCACCTGTCGAACTTTTTCACGATCTGATAAATCTTTTAGGACTTTGTTTTGGTCTGGGTGGCCAAGAGTTGGTCTTAAATCAGTTTTATGACTTTTCTGAAAAAGAAAAACTGGAATCAAATTGAGTCACTCAATTATAGGGCTGCTGTTGAAGCTGAGGCCTAATGCGCGCACGTTGCAATCACGCAAGACATGAAGGAAAACATGCAAAATAGTAGAGCAGCGACTTTGCAGTAAAAAAACTCAAGTTTTGAACAGTAAATCATTGTCAATGACCCGTACTGCACGCTGCATTGTGATAAGCTTGATTTAAATTACTTTGAAGCAGTACAATTAAGAGAACTGCGCAAACAAATATGTGTCGTTTTAACGCTGCAGAGTGCAAATAAAACATAACTATACCAGAAGGTTACACCACGTTTTAACATCTCCAACAAAGCACATGGCACGTACAACACTGCTTGGAGTTATAATCACCTTCTGCTCGGCCCATATTTTTTCTTGCTTTTTGAACTCAGTCTCTAGCTCCCCTTGACGTTTCTCTAGTGCGCAAAGTTCTTGCTGGAGTAAATCATCAAGCACCAAACGTGGGACGTGACAAAGTTCATATTCAAGATCATGAAGAAGTTTTCGGAAATCTAGAAAGCATTTAATTTAGCGATGCAAAGTAGTCCAGCGTAAAACTACGGCGTTGACGTTTATGTTTTATACAAATACTCAACCTTTTCGATCTCACAATGAAATCCAGCGCTTACTGATCGTCTTTTGCGATCTTTGGTAGCACAACTAACACATATTAGGCCTAGTAAGAACAAAATTACTGAAGAAACTGCGAGTTAGCCAATGCATATCAACATCTTTGCAATGATTGGTCAAATATTCAGTCTAGAACAAAGAGTAAACTTTAACCCTGTAGGTCGACTATACACCACATCGTTTTCTATTAACTTTCATTTATTAAAAATTCTGAGCCGAAAAGTTTCTGACCATTATGGGATTCATTCTTCTCACGTTTCGCAAAATGTAGAATTTGGAAAGCCATCATTGCATAAAAAATATCCCCCAACCATAATTGCTTTGTTTTAAAAATACGTTAAACGCTAACTTAGCGTTAGAATACACACTATCGGTTATTTGAGGTAATAGTATTGCTCTGGGAATATCATGGCACTCTTTAATGATATGATTAAACCACATATCTAATGTTTTCAATTCAGTGATCAAATACGATGTAGCTCACAGTACCTTGAAGGGAATTGTTGTGAAACTCAAGAGCTTGTGTTTCAAACTTCAAAAGTTTTTCTGCGACTTTTTCAGCGCAAGAATCAAACGAATCCTTTAAAAATATACAAACTGTGAATTCTTAACGTCCATACAGTCAAACGGAAACTAAGAATACCGCTTAGAAGAGTGTACGTTATGCTGGAATTGTATTTCTGGTTGGGTGACATTAAACATTGAAGTAAGTTAATATTCACAGCATCCTGAAGAAAGTTTAGCATAAAAGAGTCGGAAAAACTGGATCTTGCGTTTCAAAATTTATGTCGTCGTTCGGTTTAAAAAATGCAATAAATCTCAAAAAGGGACAAAAAATTGTATGCTGTAGCCAAAGGTTTCAAAATAACGCCACTTAAAACGGAATCGGTAGGCCTATAAGACAACAGCTTGAAGCTTAGAATGCGTAAGCATTTTTTACAGTCAGCTTTGCCTACAGTACATTCGTGTGATGTTTAAGCAAAACTATATTTTCACATCTAGTTTATTTTTACCTGAATCATCTGGGGTCTAGATGGACTTTTGAGTCCTTTTTGCTTGTAATATATTTCCGCAGTTGACAACATTCCATCCAGAGCGTCATATAAAATGCGCTTCACCTAAAAAACACAATTAATATATTTAAAGATGATTGATATCTTACACAGTAATACGTCGATAGCACTTTATAGTGTTTTAATCTGAGTAGAACATAGTTTCCTTACTGTACTGTAACCTAAAAATAGGTTAAAAACTAGAATTACTTATAGAAATAAATAGAAATCGAGAAATAGAAATAAATAGAACTAAAAACAAATAACTGAGGTTATTTTCAAATTATATTAAACTGAAAATTCGACAAAGCCATGTCCGTCACAACAGAAAAGAAATCTTGTTTTAAAATATTGCTCGCAATTAATGCACAAACTACAAGTGTTTTAGCTCACAAGTGATACCTTCGATTTGAGATCTTTTCCTTCAGCTGGTTTAGCACCAAACACCATATACTTGATATCAAACTTCGTGTCTCGTCGCTTGTAAGTAACAGTGACTCTGTAAGAGTGGTGCTGATTAGAAAGTGTTCTCAGAATCAACGATAAATTGAGGGATTCAGCCCATCCAAAACTAAGTTTGAGAACGTAAACAATTCTCCTGGGTTAGACAAGCATCATGGAAAAAGTTATGAATTCACTGCATTTACTAATGTGAGAAACCAGCGCAGAGCAAAGGAAGCAGAGTTTAAATTATCATTATGGCATGTAATATTTTATGTATTTTAGAATCACCACAAATAGCTAGAATTACATTTCACCTAGTTCCTAAGTGACCATGAAAAATTAAGAATAAAGAAATAAAGATGGCAATGACACTTCAACTTTTCCTAAGAACGACGCACCCTTCGCTAACTGCAGTCCGTTTTGACGATGATGGTGTTTCAGGTGAAGCTGATGCACTGGCTGCAGTGTTCTGACGTTGCAACTTTCCCGGACGCGATGAAGCAGCAACCTGAATAAAAATGGAAGGTAAGCAATAAACATACGCAACGTTATAGTAAACCCAGCCCCAACGGTCAAATGGTTACATGCAGATTGCAGACAAATGATCAAAGCCATGGTTTACTTGTATTGTGGGTCGAATAAAAAGCCATCGTGATGAATTCGGTGGAGCTTGAACACGATAGGCTTCTACTTTGCGGAGCAGCACTCGAAGAGCGCGAGTTTTCCACGCAGTCTTTAATATTGCAGTTTAATCTTTACCAATTTGTTTTGTAAAATCTTTAGATACTATCTTGTCACCGAAACTCATGAGCAAAACAAAGTTTGAACGATGATACACCACGGCTTCCTGTCCATATAGAGAAAATTTTTGAGGAGAGCTTATTTAGTGCAGCAATGATTACCAAACCTACGAAATCTGAGTTTTATAAACCAAAATGCAACTGCAGAAATTGCAGGTTGGAAATCTCCAGTTAGATTCGAATTCACGTGCATGCAGCAGCAATACTTTATCGACAGCTTACAGCTGAGCTTGCAGACGGAGGGGCTCGAGTGGTTCCTGTTGCTGTTGAACGCACTTCTTCAATCTCTGAAATCGTTCTTTCATTCGGGCCTCTGTAAAATAGTTGTAAAATTTTAGTTAACAAGTTTGAATGTATGGCATAGAAAATATTATCAGAGCAAAATGGTAATATTCACTGGGGTGACGGGCCTACCAACTCAGCAGCGCTGCAAAACCCTCGCAAATACATCTTCAGCATCCGTTCATTTTGGTAGGCACTAGAATAGACGAAGTTTTCTGGTCTATAGGATAAGATTTGTCACGTGACTTGCCAATGTTACTCGGAAATTCAATCGACATGGGTGCAAATCCAGGGGGAATGGGGGGATATATCCTGCCCAATAATCTGGCAGCATCCCCCCCAATATATTTCATGGAAGTGGAAAATTTCCCATACGAGCCAATTTCATCTCCCCAATATCGAAAAACGGTCAATTTTGCTAAATCATCCCCCCAATGCTCAACATGGATTTCCATCAAGCGTGATTTTGGTTACTTTTTTTTAAATCTTATTCCACAGATCAGAAAACTTCGTCTATTCTAGTGTCTACCGTTCATTTTATTGTTAATATGCATGCATTTGGCAGCAGCAAAAAATGAGCCAGTTTGAGTTTAAACAATAAAACATTGCTAAACTACAGTGTTGGCAATTTGGCAAAAAAATGCTTGATGAAGCATTTCTATTAATCGAATCCGCGCCTGTATTCAACGCTAGACTACTTCAATACCTGGAAGAACAAGCAATAGTAGACCTAGTCACCTTAAAATAGTTTTGATGAGTCCTATCGCTGCATCGTCGCTGAATAAACGACTTCGACCTTGGGAAACTCCCTGGGTGTCAACACTTTGTCGACTACCGAGCTGTGTCACGCTTCTTTTTGACGCTGTCACTGGAATTCGTTCCGACGTTCTCGGGCGATCGCTAATCACTTCCTGAAAAAAAATTATAATTTTTACGAAAATGAAAAGAGATAAAGGTTTTTGGAATTTTTTTTTGCTTCATCGAGGCAATGAAACAAGTTTTAGCAGTATCATCATCAAAATCCTTCCCGACTGCAATGCGCAACTAGTGTTGCGCTATTTCTGCCACCTTGCTTTTTGTCACATCTTTAGTATCAAGTATGTATCTAACACAAATCACATTAGCAATAGTAAAAACTTCATACTTATAAATGTAATATAGAAGGCTTGACAATTTCTTGAATTCAAAACAAATGGTATCATAAACTACAAAATTGATGGCTTAAAACTAAAGTCCTCAGCTAAAACTAGCGGATACAAGGCTGTAGGTTACCAATAGATGGCGCCTGACCAATTGACCATTGTATTACTACTACTTACCGTTTCAGAATCATCAACTTTTTCTACGACGATATCGCTGATCGTGCAAGCAAGATAATCGGCTCTCTTGCGAAGAGATTCCATGATTTCAAGGGAATACGAATGCAGGAGATCAGGTGTAACAGTCTAAACAATGCAATACAGTATACATATATTCAAAACTCAACCAAGATATAGAAGACTGATTTGATCAAAGAATATGACTGGAATATGGCTAACTGGTACCACATTACAAAATACTCTCGATAAAGATCTTTAGCGTCGGATAATCCTCCAAAAGTTTGGCGTCAAACAGATGAAATGTGTAGTCAAACGCAGTTATCGGTAACTGTGTTAACAAGATCGTACAGTTACAGTAATCGGACAATTCTTTTTAAAAGGAGGTTGGCAGTGCAGTCACTTTTCCAAGAATTGTTGTTTCTGGAATTCCAGAATTACACCAGGTTTTCGACCCAGAAGAAAGCGCATATTCCGTGATCTTATAATTCCAATATGCTGTTTTTAGGCTTGTAAAGAGTTATTGCAATAAAACTAAATACTGTACTAGTATGCCAGTCTCTTGTAATTGTCAATAGCGTGCGGTTAATCCGTGTTAAAGTAATGTAAACTGAATACTTTCAGCAAACCAGTATTAAATACTAATGTTAGTGATTTGTATCTGAGTTTACGATACTTCATTGTCAAGAAAACTGCGACGTAAGGGAGCATGTTTCTTGAACCGAGATGCTACATAAACACCCTAAAAATCAAACAATGCTTAGATCAGAAGAATAAAATAATCGCTCTTCTATCAAACAGAAAGCGTAACATTGAAAATTCCTATCCTGACAAAAAAATCGCGTAGTTACGCTTTTTCATGAAATGAATAAAGAAGGTTATTTTTGCCTCACAATACCGAGAAAAACATTTGGAAAATTTTCACCATGGATTGCAAAATTCTCATAGCGTTGCAAATGAAGATGTACAATAATTGTACAACATACAAAGCGTTCCGTAAACGGTTTACTGAATTTCAATCAAACGTAAAAATCTCAGAAACTACAGAAGGAATGATCCTAAACCAAACAAATCTATTCAGAGAAATCTGAGATCTGAATCACTAAAACTATAAAAACTTCATCGCAAGCTCACTCTAGAAGTTTAAAGATTTGGTTTCAGCTTTAATGTCAATCATCAGAATTATATATACACTTGGTTTCAAATCAGAAGTACGCATAGATTTTATTCATCAGAAGTACAGTATCTATAAATTTGCTTTGAAGATTTGGTCTCAGCTTCAATGGCACTCGTCAGAAGTGTAGCACATAGAGTAGTAAAATCTACGTCTTGAAAATGTCATGTCTAAATAACGATGTTTTGGGATGTAAATTTCCATACATTTTATACAATAATTTACCTCTTTGTCGATGTTTGGTTTTTCACATGCATCTAATCGACGATGTAAGGTTGGCAGATGGCTTCCAACCTCCGCTGCCATTCCATTACTGTAAGCTGCTTCAGATTTAATGAGAACTTGTGCATTTGTTGCCCAACGATGCATTGACTCAATGAACGTTAAGTCCATTAAGTGACTGCGATATCTGGAAAAATTTTTGAAATTTGCACACAATTTGTTCAACATATAGTTATTAGTTAGTGTTAAATTGCGTTACTATTTATGTGGATTTGTCGTGGGTTTTTGCCGAATACTATGCTCCAGTTTTTATGAGTATTCAAACCGTCACATTAATCGCTGTTGGCATTAGAGCGACGTCTATTCACACAGCGCCAAAAAAAATCATCAGTAAACATTTATTTCGAAAATGATCCACTTAGTATCTATACTTCAAAAACACAAACCATAGTTTTTAGCTCGCCGCAACAGTAACATCGGTGATTTTTTGCTTTTTGGTTTTAACTTGACAATCCATCTCTAGCTGTGAAAGCATTCTAGGGGTGGGCAGGAGGCTACATCAGTTTTTCCTAAACTTTAATATATAACAAGCTTATCTTTGTCGGTAGGTTAAGTTCAACACACAATTGTGTTATGCAATCTTGTAAATTTCGACTCTGGGCTAATTTCGAACAAGAGCAAACGATCTATTTGTAAGAAGTTGCAAACTTTTACTTTTCTTCCAGCTTATTGACCAAATCCGTTCCATACTCGATCCGCTTAGACTCCATTCCTTCTAAATCTCTCATCACACCTCCTTCTGCGTTATCAATGCGTTGTGATATCTTCTCCAGCTTTTTTCGCAGCGGAACTGTTTCATCAGGTGAAAAGTTGCCCCCTTCGCAGAAAAGTCTGCACAAAAAAATCAACTGCGACTAGGTCCATCACTTTTTGTTGTATCAGGGCTAGGAATTCAACTTAAAAATGATAACAAATACCACATTTACTCAATGGGTTTACAGAACTGGTGAAAGTAAATCGGAAATATCAGGCATGTCAGAAAAATGTTAGATGCAGGCTGTCCAGTCAGCTATCAACAAAAAATTATGGCAATTTGCTAAAAAAAATGAAAAAAAAATGACATAACTACTCAAACAAAATGAAAAAAAAATGGGAGATGTCCAATTTTCCTCGCAAAATCTGAAGAGCAAAAAAAGGTCATCACGACCGCAGATGTCCAAATTTTCACGTAAAATCAGGAGCAAAAAAGTCATCACGACCGCAAAAAAAATGAAAACGAATTAAAAAAATGAAGAAGCACGGAAAAAGGAAAAAAAAATGAGAGTGGACACTGGACAGCCTGTAGGATAGATGCCCAAAACAAAACAAAATGGCATTTACCTCCATGTTTGTTTTTTTTTTATATTTCAGGGGTCCGGTTTTCATTTGTACAAACACAAATGGGTCCATAAAACGCTTTCATAAACTGGCACAACTCAGCTCAAGTAATGAAAAACCATTGCAAAAATAGTAGCGGCAATAGCACACGAAAATAAACCCCGCACAGAAATATAACCAGCGAATCGTACTTGAAAGATCGTGCACATTGAGCATTTGCTTCTCTCAATTTTCCAAGTGTAGTGTCTAAAATTCGACGGAAATCTCTCAACGACGTTTTCACATTTTCCACATATTTTTCCAGATTATTGTGAAGCGCAGCATTGGAAATATTCAATCTGCAAAAAATGTAAACTAAATCTGTTAACTTTGATCAACATGATGAAAAAAAACAGACGATAAATAATGGCATAATCATGATTACGGCCCGAAAACAAAACGTATACTCAAGCAGAACCGAATCAGCAGTTAAAGTGGAAAGTCTTGATAGTCTAATGGCACACTAAGTACCTTTATCCCAGTGTAGTGGGGGTATCTTCTAAGTCTGACGTTGAAGTACAAACTGGCAAACCTTATAATATCTACTAGCTTGCTTTGCTAGATTGTCAAATGAACGATGACTTCATCGATAAGATGTAATTGTTGATGTTGAGCACCTATTCGCACGCTAGATATTTACTCAAAGGCGTATCTAAATCTGACATCGAAAAACAAATTCAAACCTTGCAGTGGTGGTGGTGTTGACGTAATCAATTTCAGTTTTCTCCACTAGAGAGCGGAAGACAGCAGCTTCATTGTCATGGATCTTCGCCATTTCAACAAAGTCTTGTCTGAGAGACTCGAGGGCAGCGACGATGCCTTTACAATGTCTGTTTACACGCTCTCTATGCAGCACCAGTTCAGCTGAAAGACAATTTAACGCTAAAACATTCAAAGCTATCGGCCGGTTGGCGGAGTTGCATCGCAAGCAATGCGAGTGGTCTTGGGTACTATTCCCGGGCCAGTCAAAATCGACACAGTGTCGCCAACGGCTTGCCACCGCTGCGACGTTTCTTCGGTGCTGTGTTGCCCAGGCGCTAAGCGGCGGAGATGGGCCCCGCCACTCGTCACACGCTTCGGGGCAATACCGCGAGCATAATTAAGATTTGATTTCTTTTTTGAACATGTGAAGCTCACACAACCGAAAAAAGTGTAGGAATATTACGAGCCATTATGTATTTAACATTATAATTGGAACGCAGAAGTAATTGAGATCACCCTGATCAACCTCTTCTAGGTGTCTGTGTTTGCTGACAATGAACTAAACAATCACAAGACATCAAGCTACTCGAACAGCAACAATTAAGCTAGAAATTTGTAAACCGCTTACCTTCAGCATTGCCTTCACTAACAACTTTTATATCAAATACTGCTACTTGGATAAGATGGTGTTCCTATCCCATAAATGTAGTTGGACCAGCAAAGTATTTGCATTTTTAAGTGCAGTAAGTTTAAAAAAGAATCTAGTGTAATCAGAAACCAGCACTAAACGAATTTAACATTCCACATACCAGCTCTAACATTTCGCACATCCATCTCTATCCTTGTTGCCCGTGGTTCATGAAGATGCAAACGAAGATCAAGTTCGGATGAAAGTTCCTCCACTTTATCCTTGGAGTGATCCTTAGCAGATTGAAGAGTTATTTCCCTCCATGTGTCCAAATGATTCAAGAAATTCATTCGGATACTACAAAAAAAAAATCAAAAAATGGACTTGACAAAAAACCGAAAAAAAAATCCAGAAAAAAGGGAAACTGAAAAAAAAAAAAACAATCATGCAACCGATTCAGCAGAGCGGTGTCAGGTCGTACTATCGTTACACACTCATATACATCAGGGTTTCTCAACTGGGGGTCCATGGACCCGTAAGGGTCTATGGCAGTGGTTCTCAAACTGGGGTCCGCGGTCCTTTTGGGGTCCGCGAGACAAATTTTATGGGACCGCGAAGCACCTTCCAAAAAAATTAAAACGACGATCCTGAAGAAAAAATTTTGAGTAAAATTAAGTTTTCAGGCAACTTTTCTTCCAATCAACTTAACAAACACAATTTGTCATGAAACCTTACAGGCTGCATAGGCATTTTTGATATCACAAGAAGCAGTTTGATGTCACATTAGTGCAATGGCTCCTTTAGCGTGAAGTCTGCGAATGATGGAGAACGTGCAGTAGCAAAAAAGATCAAGTTTTTTTGCGGATGGCTTAAAAGTAAAAACCTGGTGGGTGGCGGCAGCAGTATTGGTTTCAGAGAAGGATACTGCAATGTGTGATTTTAGTCTAACTCTAGTAAATTGTTCATTTTCCTTGAATAAGTTTGCAAAGAAGCAAGTGCCCTCGTCACATTGATACAATAAAAAATCAACGTGTTGTTTTGTGTTTATTTGTGTTAATTTTTCAAGGGGACCGTGAGCCATTAAAAAAATTGCTAGGGGACCGTTGCGTAATTTTTTTTAAAAAAGTTTGAGAACCACTGGTCTATGGTGACTTATCGAAGGGGTTCACATGATTTTCTTATGAAGTAATACATGCGTTGCTAACTAGCGACAAAAAACAAAGATCCTGTAGTTAAAGAACCATTTGAACAGTGACTATATCCACTTCGCCGTTGGTCAATGGAGCAAGTTGCAATGTCATGAATAGCCATCACAGTTATTACAATCATGTCTAAGTGACGTCATAAGGAGTGATATAGTGATTAAAGCAAGTTAGGAATTATCGCTAGTTAGGAACACGAGACTACTGCTAGGGTGGCATCTGTGAGATTAGTTAAAAGGCTTGCCAGAAACCTCGTCACATGGTAACTTCGCCACACTTTGAGAAGGTGAGGGTACATGTGGGGATAGATGTAGGAAAGTGTGTTGGGGTGTGGGGGGAGATGTGAAGTGTGGAGGGAGGTGTGGGAAAGTGTGTTGGGGTGCAAGAGAAGAGAGGGGAGATGTAGGAAAATGTGGGAGGAAGTGTGTTGAGGCCCCACATCCCAACACACTTTCCTACACCTCCCCCCACACCTCTCCTCACCTCCCCCCACACCCTAACACACTTCCCTACTCATCGCATACACATCATCACACCTTTCCAAACCACCTACATTTCTAACCACATCTTTCCTTACCTCCCCCCACACCCTCTACACTCACCCCATACACTCTCCCACACCTCTTCCCACACTTCTCCACACCTCTGCCCACATTTCCCCCCACATTTTCAATGTATGAAAGTGTGGTGAAGTTACCATGTAACGATGTTACCTTAATAAATTTAACTGGAAAAGCCCGATAAAATTTTCTACAACCGGGAATTTAAAGCCTTGTTTCGGTGTAGGCAATGAAAATTTTTGACGCATGAAAGTGTGGCGAAGTTACCATGTGACGGAGTTTCTGTGGCGAAATTATCATGTGACGAAGTTTCCGGCAATCAATAAATTTAGCAGATAAAGATTTTATTACTAATGTATTAAACGCAATGTGTAAATTGATTTTTGTGTCTTTGTAATTTTTTGTTATTTGCTGGGGTCCACAGAGTTATCTGAATAGGCATAGTGGTCCACGGAGGAAAATGAGTTGAGAAACCCTGATATGCATTATTAGGTTCAGCTGGTTTGCTTCGATGGTAAGCGGCTAAGAGGAGCGCAGCAACTCGAGACGTTCATCAGTAGCGTTTTTTGGTGATAGTGCAAAGTAGAAGAAAAAATTTGCGAAAATACCTCACCTATCTTTCAGTTCTTTAACTGTACAGGTATCAACATGGATGTTCTTGATGTATTCGGGCATGTTTTGAAAATAGCTTGGTTCTGTGACAACAATATAAAAAGTTAAAGACCTATTGTTTTTGGAAAAATGGAACTAGAATTTAAAAAAATTCCTCCAACAATCATGAAATAAGAAGCAGCCAGTTAGCTCAGTTGTTAAGCGCATTGCAGTCGGTGCAGGAGCTCTGGGTTCGATCCCCGAGCTGGTCAAATTGGACACAGTTCGCCAACGGCTCGCCACCGCTGCGACGATTCTTCGCAGCTGTGTTGCCCAGACGTCGAGCCGCGGAGATGGACCCCGCTACTCGTTACACGCTTCGTCGTAATACCGCGAGTATAATGAAGAGTTGATTTTTATTAGATCATTAAATAAAACGTTTCTATATTCACGAAGCTGTCGTTATCGTTGTATTTTGCAACTTTAGATTAGCGTAAGTGTAAATAGGATTTGTCAAAAAAAACGTACCTTCTTCTTGGCTTTCTTTCTTAGCATCTTCATCTCCTACTTCCGAGACTGAAGTGAGAATAAAAAAGTTGGTTCCTTTGTCGGTGGTTAGTATTTCTCTGAGGAGTTGACTGGTTGTAGAAGCAGTTGAAGCACCAGAGCTACTCTATATAACGCAAAAACACAATAAATGTAAGTATTGCTAGGTATCAGCAACGATTGGCTAGATTCTATGAAACATAGGTATATTTATGAATTATGCAAATCCTTAGGCTCATATTTATTCAATTATACATCTTCACAGATATCCTGATATCAATCGAAAAATTGAGAGCCAACATAGGCTTGGTTCTGCAACCTTTTTTATATCTGATAAAAATCTGACAAGTTGGGCTCGGGACTTATTTTCACTTAAAGCTGCTCATAATTTTTTATTTTGATGTAAATAATAAGCAACCCCAGCATTTTATGTATTCATAGCTTTAAGTTGAATGAAATTATAATTTTCATTGAGCTATCTCTACCGATTTGTCTTTGGAATTTCTCTTTTTCACTTTTCCAATATAAGAAGGAACGCTGCGTTGTTCTGCAACCTGCAATATACTCACAGTGATTCTCTTTTCTTTCTCACAAAACTCAACAAGTTAGCTATTTACCTCTATCGTGCTGACTGAACTAACGTTGGCATTATTCATTACAGCTGGAGCGCTACTCCTTGGTCCCTGAATCTAATAAAGATAAAGGTGAGCCAATTAAATACATCAATTTCTACTGTTATTTCAAACAGTTGTTGCACGACTTGATCACTGAAAGTATTTTTGCATCGCCTGATCACATCAAATCACTATAACTCAATGCTATCTGCTTGTGCCAGTAGATTGCATTTAGCTGTAACATTATTATTCGGCAAATCTCACTTTTGATTTCGACTGATGACAAGACACTTATATTGAGAAAAGATTCTCTCCACACATTGTTGTAAGCACAGGCAGGCTCATCTGGTCCAGTAGTGCAAGACTTGTTTTATCATTTCTTTTAAAAGCAATTACCTTTCTTTCTCTATCAAACTACAAGTATTTGAGTAGATCAAATACTTAGCGGGATTCCCCCATCTTGGTGTGGTAGACAGATGGCTGGCAACTCCTAAGCGAGCTCGTACAGCGCTTTGATCGCTTTCTCGTGATAGGAGGATAAATATGCAACTAACTAACTAACTAACTATGTATGAGTCCAACATCGAGAACTGCGTTTACACAATGCCCAGGTGTGGCTTCGAGCCTACAGCTAACAGTCTTTGGCTTTCAGATCAATTCTAGATCTAGACTAACTAGATCAATTCAACCTGCTTCTAAGATGAACAATTAAGTAGAGAAAAACATAGAGCGCATTACAGCGCAATGTACTCTGCTAAGATGATATCTTAACTGGAATAAATTTAACTAATAGTATAATATTACATAAGGCAATAGTGCCTACCTGATCAACAAAATCTTTAGATGATTTAGCAGGGATTTTCCCGACATTGAAATACTTGCATAAGCTCTCCTCATATCGATTCAACTCGCTGTTCACCATGTCAGGATATTGAGCGACTCTCTGAAGCTGTTCAGTGTGAAATTCTTCATAACTGCGCACAAATATGCAAGTGATTTGCACATTTAACAGAAATCGATCTAAATTGTACCTGCTTACCGAAATGTAATGAATTACTGGAAGATAGTTATATACCATGCAAGCACAAAATTTACGTAGCCAAATCAAACCTTCATTATATTCGCGGCATAACGCCAAAACGTGTAACGTTGATCCAGAAAAAGAAAAAATGAATGAAAAATGTGCAAACCTGTGCAGCATTTCGATGAGAAAAATATTTTACAGCTAGCTCAGGCCAAACTATTTTACTGCTTGATTCTCGCCTTAATTTGGCTTTTACAATGGGAGAGCCAAATGAAACGAAGTTACAAGTATTGCTACTGGAATTTTGCTTCTTGAAAGTCTTCCCGCCATTTTGGAAGATTATTTTTAAAAAGTTTATTGTTTTACCTCTCTCCACATATTTTTGTCCTTAAAATTATGTAGTCCTTTTACGAATTAGCTTGCATTTATAAACACAAAACACGACTAACGCAAAATTGAACAAAATCCAAAATTTTAAAGGCTGACAATGCACATAAGGGCTCACCCTTTCTTTATTTGTATTAACATTGCTAAGCATTGATCCAGATAAACATTAAGGGCCTCCTCTGTGCTTTCTTGTCGCAGGCGATCAAGAGTTACATCCAGTTTCATTTCTCTCTCCTGATTGTTGGTATCATGTCCTTCTCTTGCTTGTTCCAACTCGTCCTGCAATACCAAGTTATTATATCATCAAACTCGCAATCCAGTCCCCCGATTTGCTTTTGTTGGCGTCGATTAAAAAGGTAAATTACAAATTTTTCCTACCTTTCACCCACGCGGAAACTTCTAACTAACTTCACATTTTCGATTTTTAATCTTCAAACCAATTTTTCAAATTTTTTCTGCATACGTATCTTTTTGCTTGCCATCTATTTCGAATTCCAACGCTTTTTTTAATGTTTTGTTACCTCTATCCTCGAAATATGTCACACAATCTTCGCTCAAAAATTATGTAGAAGTGAATCAAGTACCAAAACATACAAATTGTTGATCAGTTTCGAGTTTTTTAAAATGTGCGATTTATCACACGTAAAAAACTCAACTTACTTGTAATTTTCGTTCTTGCTTTGCCATTCCAGAATTGTGTAAATCCCACAAATGTGCAGCTCCTTGAGCGCTTTTGAATAAAACTCTCACCTGTTCTTCAGATCTAAAAGCCAGCTCCTCCAAATATTTCTTCAAAATAAAAGAACTCGTAATGACTGACGTAAGAGTACGAGCCGACGTAAGCAATCAACATTACTCAAACCGGCAAGTTCATTTTGAATTCGGTGGCAAACAATATCAATTAAATTGCGTCGACTGCTAAAATTTTATAAAATAAGCGAATTTTGTCGGTAAAACCAGAGAGCAAGTATAGAATTTAGACCGAAAATCTGTATTTTGCTAATTATACTGGAAAAATGTTAAACGGCTGCTGACTTTAAACGAGCAAACAACTGAAAAGTTTAAGCTTAGCGAATATTCGTAAAGTTCTTCAACCGCTATTACTGTTCTGAAAACGTAATTCACAATCAGTTTGTTGCAGAAATGCACTCTACTACAACTGCTGCTTTGCGCGTCTTCGTCAGAACTGCGAAACGACAAACTAGAAAATAAACACAACAAAAATAAAAAGCGACCAGTAAAACACTAACATCCATCTCTTCTAATTTCTCTTCAAACAGTTTCAGTTGACTTCCAACCAGCGAAAGAAAATGATCGTTTACAATCCTCCTCATATCTTCCTCATTACATACTTTTGATGTGAGGAGATTGTGCTAAAAATGAAAAAGGTACGATACGCTGTAAAGGAAATTGACTTTATTTATTTTTGTCTAATTGCATATTCATCCTCCTATCACAAGAAAGCATTCAAAGCGCTATTACGAGCTCGCTTAGGAGTTACCAACAATCTGTCTATCACACCAAGATGGGAGAATCCCGCTAAGTGCCTTTCCCAACGGCACAACAAGTAAATTTGTTGGCCTGCTCTCCACACTGTCCCCTTACAGCTGAGCGTCAAGCAGGGAATTCGTGAATACCACTTGTAAAATCATAGGTTTGACCCGACTTGGAATCAAACCCAGATCAACAGTTCCAGAGGAGTGCGCTCTTACCACTCGGCCATCTGAGCTGGTAAAAAATCTTGCGATTGAGGTTTACTCAAACGTGGATGTAAAATGACTCACCTTGTACTTTTCAATTTCAGCCAGACATATTTGACAAGTTGCTTCGTATTTATCATGTAATACCTTCACCATCTTCGCGTTAAGTTTGTCCAAATCTTCGTGGATCTTACGCAGTCCAGTATTCCATTTATATACCAAAGGCTTAGTGGAATGGGGAGGCTGTAATGATAGTTTAAAATTAAGTCAACTTTGTCATTAGGATGACTTCATGACTTTCCAACCTGTATTGCGATAACAGAGAGCAAATAGGCTTTGTAAATTGCAAAGCAAAACCACTGTTAGCAACTTATTTTGAAATCAAACAGAAATCTGCAGAAACGATCGATAAACAAGTTGTAAATTAACACTGTACACAAAGGACCATCATGTTACTAAATAATAGTATGTTCAATTGAACGTTAATATACTATTATTGCGCTACAATAGAGTATCAACTCTTGAATACAAAAGCGTGCAAAAGCACACCAAACAAACCTTTAGTTCTTTTAGTTGTTCCAAAATGCTTCGTTTTCTGTCGCCCAAGATCTTTTGTTCAGCGATAAATTTATCCATAATTTTCCGAACTTCGGGAGGATCGGTAATTGAATCACTTGACATGAACTCCCTGCAAAGTTATGCTTTACTAGGTAGCAATTACAATTATGGAAGGTTACACGCATACTGATATCAAGGCTCTTAATGGAGTCACTGCTCACCGTTAATTGGGTTGATAATTCGTGGATAGTCAAAACATACGTCTGTCTAGTAAGCTTTAAAGGTGAAAACAAAAATCTTAAAAACTGATGAACTTCTTAGCCAATGAGCGCTTTCGCTCAGTAGAATCAACCATATCGCTAGTTTTCGAAATTGTTTGACGTTTCCGCCATCTTTAACAACTTGTGACAATATCTCCAGAAGAAGGTAAATACAAAAATCAACCTCGGAGCTAAACCCACAGATAAAGAAATGCTACGCACAGCAACAAACATACTTGAATTGCTTTACTGCTAATTCAGCATTTAATTTTTTCCAGTCCTTTAATCTCTCGGTCCATGTTCGGTGTTGATCCACTTCTCTCTCAATATCTTCTTCCATTAAATTGGTGTGAAGTTTGGCATAAGAACGTCTGGAAAAATAAAGAAGTGGTGTAACATGCAAAGTTGAGAACACAAAACTTCATCATTGCAGACATGATTGTCAACTACAGCAGTGTTCTTCCAACTGGAAGTCGCAATCGTGAAAGGAATCAATGGGGGTCGCAAGATGTCTTTCCTGACTTGAAGAGACAAAATTAACGTTACAGGCTTGAGCAAACTAAGAGGGTTTGAGTCCCAGTGGGTGACGAAAAATTTTGGCCGGGCGAAGAGGGTCACCACGAAAAAAGGTTGAAGAACACTGAACTACTGTACATCATACCGTGTTACGACGTTTCAGCATGGCCCTTACTTAACTCCTAATCAGACCAATTATCCAAGCCTTGCTATCATAACTCTCTTTTAACCAAAGGATTTCAAACAGATTTTAACTAGCGAGCTTCGGTTAACTTTAAACAGCCAGAGTCATACGAAACAGTGCAACGAATCCCACAAAGCTCATTACACTTTTGAAATTATAAGTTCCTAATTTGTTCACAATATTTGATGCCATAAATATTTGAAAAACGTTCAAATCAAAGCATATATTGATTCAGATTCCAGCCAAGAAATTTTGTTTCTTCTACCTGTTAGCCAGGATACTTTGATTTATCATCATGGCTTCTTTTTCAATAAGTCGGTGAATATCCGGCTTCAAATAAAAAGCTATTTTTTCCAACTTTGAACTGTAGTTTTTGAAAATGGCAGATATCTAGAAACAGGATAGATAAGGCGAAAATGTAAAAAGAAACAAGAAGTTGAAATCTTCCAGCAAAAGCAACTTGATAAGTAACAATATACGATGCTTATCTCATCCATAATGTTGCAACAACTCTCAGCACAACAATGCCAACCACTAAATGCATCTCCGCAAAAAAGTGGAGTTGCTGTACGTACTAAACTACGATTGCGTTTAGCCATACAAATACGCAGGTTTTGCGACCAGGTGTGCAAAAGAACTTCATTTGTTTTCGCGGGAGCATTTTTTTGGGCTAAATGGTACAAAAACGAGGGTAATTCACTTATTTTAGTGGCAGCAAAAGATTTAGAAAGTAACAACAGCGCTCACTAAAACAAAACTAAATTTTATTACTGGTAAAAAAACAGCTGTAGCTAAAAATAATTGTAACAACGTTTGAACTCCACTCGCTTGTCCCAAAAAAGTGACAAGCATTGTAATGGCACCTTTCTGAAAAATTGTCGTGATATGAGGTATTATATCGATTGTATTAATTAGTGCCTACAGTTTCCAGTCTTTCATCTTCAATCTCATTGAACCAGTTATGAGCATTTTCGATCCATTCGCGACGGTTTTTGGAATGTGGTTCAACGCTGTTCCATATTTCTTCCAAACGTTCATAACTGAAATTCACCAAATCTTCATCAGACAAAATGGACCTGAAAAATGTTTTAAAAACGTTAAATAAAAATCAAAACTAAATTAAATCTTGACCACGAAAAAAGTTGTTATGGAATTTGGTAAGTTTAAAAACGGCTGGTGCAGATTCTTACAATGTATCATCACCATGTTTTCAAGATTTAATCATTGGCAGTGGAGAAGAAACATATCGCTCATCTTATTACGTTATCATATTTCATTGACTACAAACTTAAGTCTTTTGATCGCCAGATAATTTGCTTTACGAGATAAACGTTTGATTGCTATTTCTCGTCTTTATTACACTCCAATTCCCTATATTAAGTCAAAAATAATCTTTGTACATCACTAGTTGAGAATTTTGCTTTTCCCCTATCAAAAAGGTATATAAATGACCTGAATTGTAACTATAAAAGTCGAAATCAATTCAATTAGATTTTTTATCAATGTGCCAACATACTTGAATAAACTTTCAATGACAATGTTGTCTTCTTTCAATTGACTTTGTAAATTTTCTCCAATGGCTGTGATGCGAGGTTCTGTTCGGTTGCTCACCATGCATAGATCATTGTACATGTCTTCCAAAACCTTATCATGCCTGAAAAATAATATCACCAAGTCATAGACTCAAATTGACAATAATCACTTGTTATCATTTGAGGAAAACCTCCACAAAATAACAATCCGCCTTCTAGATGGTTGGTCACACGTTAAACTGATACTAATTTATTGTTAACTCCAGTCCAGCAATTTTTGTAATTAACATATTCAACAATGCAAATTGTAAAACAATAGCTTGTTACAAATAAGCATCATGACCGACTACTGATACAAGAAGTTCAACTCGTTATATATTTACACTTGCTCTACAATTTCTCAAATATAAGCATTTATTTTTAAGCAATTTAAGCATGTAAGAAAAAATAAATTTTGGATCACTGACCGAAATAAGTACAAAAAGTTATTTTGTACACGCAGTCGAATTTAATATCGGAATTCCCGAATATCTACCGTATTTTGCAGACCATAAGGTGCACCTGATTATAAGGTGCACTGTCAATAAATTGCTTTGATTTTTTTTTTTCCATACATAAGGCGCACCGGGCTATAAGACGCAACAGTTTTTAAAGAGTATCGGGTTATTATATAAAGCTCATTTAGTACCGGTACTGGTTTTGAGTGTAGGCATTAAAGCATTAAAGCACTACTTGATCCATACATTAAGCGCACCGGCTTACAAGGCGCACGATCAATTTTTGAGAAAAAAAAAAATTTGAAGTACGCTTATGGTCTGTAAAATACAGTATATATATATATCAAGTATGGCATGCAGCAATAGTAGTATATCAAATATGAAACTATCAAACTATAGATCAAAAATAAAGGTAGTCACAATTATTTGAATAAACCAGGTGAAATAGTTAAATTATGGTTAAAACACAAAAGTTGCAAACCTTTCTTTTCTTTTTTCTGAAATTCTTTCATTTATATTGGAGTTTTTCTTGCGAACCTGAACCACATTTGGAAGACCATAAACTTCTTGTACTTCTTCATCAACTGCTGATGCTTTTAATCTTTGAGCAGCTGCTGTGCTGAGTTGCCTGAAAAATTAAATCAAAAATAAATGCGATGTAGGCCTATTTATTCTTGAAAAAGCTATCATGGAAAAGCATTAATCATCATACAATGTAATGCAAAAGATTGACAGGTACGGGCGTGAAAGTCATTCTGGATATT
The DNA here is from genome assembly GCA_964006365.1 of Trididemnum miniatum. Classification (NCBI taxonomy): domain Eukaryota; kingdom Metazoa; phylum Chordata; class Ascidiacea; order Aplousobranchia; family Didemnidae; genus Trididemnum; species Trididemnum miniatum. Next base: position 13,731,910 of record OZ023234.1, on the reverse strand, counting down.
GGTATCTGACAATGTAAGCACATATGACAAAACAAAGCAAAACAAGGTGTAGTGGTTAAAGACATCGCCATTAGCATGGAAGGTTTTGGGTGTGATTTCCAGAATGGTTACATTACTCACAGTGTCGCCATCAAATCAGCACCACTGTGACGTTTCTTTGAAGTTCAAAGCTCTGTTGTCCACACGCCAAGCCACAAAGTTGCCCACACTTACGCGCATTACAAAGAGTATAATAAAAATTTCATATTTGATCTTTTTTAAATGGGCGTATAATACTGATGTGGACTTAAGATGAAAACAAAACATACAATAAAAAGTTTAAAACACACAAGAGACTAAAAAAATATTGTCAAAGAAAAATATTCATCACCTGTACCTGCACAGAAGTATGCTGAGCAAATGCAAATTGGTCATTAAGCCCAACTTAAGACATATAATACTTGATAGTTTTACCTCATTTTTTCTCATTATGTATATATTTGTTTAAGCCAATAAGTTGTAATACAAAGTGCAATAGACAAAAAGTTTACCTGTATAGCACTGGATTTTCTGTAGTGGCATCATTAGGCATGCCTTCTGTCCATGTTTTTTGACGTCCAGTCAACAAATTAATGGAACTGGTTAAAGATGCATTAGTAATATTTCCTTTGCTTTGTTCCACACTTTTTCCTTGGATGTCAGGAAAAGAGATTTTTGGAAGAGCAGTTTGACTATGTCGCAATTTATTGGCATCAAGAGATTTCATCAACTGAACTTCGGCATCAAACATTTGGCGATAAACTTTGCCACTTTGAAGAACACGAACTGGTGCCTTAACTTCAGTCATGATGATAACTGGCTAAGTAATTTTAAATGTGTGACACAAAACTACATCATTGATCTAAAAACAAAACCAGGATATTGTATTTTTTTGTGTTTAGTTCCATCATTATCCTCCTATCACAAAAAAACGATCAAGTGCTATAATGAGCTTGTCTAGGAGTTGCCGGCTACCTATCTACCACACCAAGATGGGGAATCCCATTAAATGCCTTTCCCAACGACAAAAGCAAACTTTCCAACTTGTTCTCCACACTGTCCTTTAATGCTGAAAGTCAAAGCAGGGAAGCTGTCATTGCTATGACCTGACTCAGAATCAAACCTGAGTCTGCAGCTATACGGGCATATGCTCTTAACGCTCGGCCATCTAAGCTGTTATAATAATAATAATAATAATAATAACTGAAAAAGATTAGTTAAGCGCAAGCGCTTTTACATCATATCAATCAATGAGCATTGGCAAATTGAAGAATTATGTGCTGTGGTGAACAGACAACTCATACAACATCAGACATTTAACAGTTTAAATTATGAGTTTGCAACTCGCTCAGTTCATACTCAACTAAACAACTCAGCGTGTAATGCACCCACTTATGAGGATAAAAACTAACCACTTACCAGTACAAAGACTAAAACTTTCGATTAAAACATTTTCATATTTTTTGTTAGTCTACCGGTATCAAAAAGAGTAAAAATTCAAACCTTGAGTTGTTGAGGCCATTTCAGCACTCAATGACAAGATCTAAGTTGCACTGAGCTGCTGACAGGCTACAGACCTAGGCTTAATCTATTTGTTCATACGTAGCTGATAGACTGATTAAAAATAAAGTGATTGATAGAATAGGCTACCATGCACTACATACACAGTATGACAGGCCTGCCGGTACCGTAAGGCAGGGCATGTAATGGAATGGAATGGAATGGAATGGAAGATGGAATGGAAGAGGAATTTTGGTATGGAATATGGAAGACTTCAGGTATGGAAAGGAATGGAAGATTTTAAGAATGGAATGGAATGCCATCTTCCATACTTTCCATACCTGGATTAGTTTAACAGAATAATAAATTTTGATCTATAAGTAAAAAAAGGAAAAAAAAACAATTAAGCAACAACAATAGCGTTACTTGCAGAGTTGCAGTGGCACTGCGTCACAGTATTGCTAAATGGTAGAAGGTGACGCAGCCTGGAAACTACGCGGTAAGCCGGTAAGTGCCGTGTGCACAAACGGTGACAGAGTTCGCACTACATTCTATTGCTTCGCGGAAAACTTCAAAGTGTTCACAATCACAACTTCAAATTTATTCAAAATTATTAAAAACAAGATGTCACTCAATTGGACGAATGCTTTCACCTGGCGTTGTGCTGGCGCAAGTCTGCGACTTTTACCAAAAAAGCTTTTCTCTTTTGATGTTATTAGAGCAACGCAAGTACAAAAACAAGCTGTCAATCAAACAACTTGTAAAATCTGGCGGGGTCCTGCAGCGGCTGCAGCTGCAGCTTCTCGCAAAACAATTTTCGCAAAAGCAAACTTTGTTTCATTTCGACGATAATTTTCAGTTTACACCTTAGATATTGCATTGATTTTAATTGTTTATTTTGAAGTTTGAGATGCAATATGCGAACTCACCCAGCGCGAAGCGAACAGGTAGTGGTAAACAAAATGTCGGCAGAGATAATAATCACAGTTTTTTGATTTTTTCAATGATACAGATTTTCAGTACTTAGGTCTTACTAAAAGCAAAATTAAATAAATCCAATTCAAATTAATTAAATTAAATTAATTAAATAAATAAATTCACTTGCATGTGGACTGAGCTTGAGGTACAGCATGGCAGTACGAAGTTTTTTATCATGAGAACATTGAGAAGTTATTCTGGCCAGGCTCAGGGTGATTGTTTCAAGTACCAGTAAAGACTGTAGATTCAGAATGATAAACTTCAACATATGCTTTCCTTGAAAATCATAACTTTCTTATAAAACGTTTAAGAGTAATAATTATAGGGCCAGTGAAGATTGGAATAGCTTAAAGTACGACCAGTGTAGCAAATAATTGTGGCCTAATCTCGATTTTTAGTAAACATTCTATTGCAGTTGCAAGTTTGCTTCAGTTTTAAAATGTGGAAGTCATCATTAGTTTAAAATGTGGAAGTCGAAATGAGTGCATGAACGAATGCCCCCTGAATACGCAATTCTGACTATAAAACCTTCTCATACCGCAATAGGCTAATTGCTTTTGCGCCGCAACCAAGCAATGATTCATTACCAAACAGGCAATCTGTAATTAAATATCATAAATTATGATCAGAAAAACTACATCGCAAGCAAAGTCAGCCCATATAAGCCTGCTTCCGAAACTCTAAGAATAGCATTAATGTTTTGTTTGTATGGAATGGAATATGGAAGAAATTTTTTGTATGGAATGGAATATGGAAGAAATATTTAGGTATGGAATGGAAGATGGAATGGAAAAAAATTGTCGGTATGGAATATGGAAAAATCGTCTTCCATTCCATTCCATTACATGCCCTGCCGTAAGGTAGCAGAATGTGTTTTCATATTGATCCTTTCAAGTTTGGAATGCATTACGACTTTGCATAAGAGTAATTGATAATCTACAAACTTTCAAGTGCAAATTGAAGTGTCATTATTTTGAATTAGCTTTTTGTGATGTACCTACCGGATGTTTGAAGTGTGTGTGTGTGTGTGTGTTTTTTTTCTCTCGACTGTGATATTGATAGGCCTAATTGCTACTGTGATATCTGTAATGACTTGGTTGTGTACTGTGTTGGCCTTGTCTATGATGTGTCCCTTAGTCAGATGATTGACAACAAGGTTGACTCTCCTCTTAAGGGACAAATAAAGCCTTATTATTATTATTAGTCTATCCATACCTTACCATACTTTCTCAGTTCTGCCTCGATTGGCTGTTGACACCCACATCACAACTTCACTTAATCTGTAATAATACACCTCACTGCACTATCTTTTCATCTGAGATTTTAAGTCTTTGCATAGAAAATAATTTCCTATATCAGTAGTTTTGATAACGTGGTGCTCGTTTGTTCTTGAGCTAGATAACAGCCCTTAGTAAGTACAAAAAGTTCGACTGAAAGGGAAGCTTGGGAAGTTGTTATGGTTACTAAACTTAAAAGTTGGGAAACTCCCTAAATACAAAGTTTAAAAAACTCCTATAATCAAACCATAGATTCCAATGATCAAAGCATAGGCTTTCTCATGATTGAACCAGTGATCGAACAAAAGCACTATTCATGATTTTACCTTAAATCCGTACAACTGCAGCAAACTAGAGATGGCTCGGGCTGACTTTTTTGAGGCCCGGACCGCCCACGGCCTGGAACCTCCAGCCCAGTAACCGTAACCCAGGGTTGCGAAAAATCGACTGTAATCGATATTCGATTTTCTTTACTTTTTGTTCATTGAATGCACAGGAGCCTTTACTTTTTTGAATGAGTATCGAATATGGCCAAGTCATTACTTTTTTTTTTCGGCGCAATTTGATATTCCATATTCGATTCTTTTTCTCCAGGTTATTTTATCTCACTTTAGTAAATTTAAAATAATTGTTTTTGCTGCTAATGTTTTTTTTTGTGCCAAAAACAAAAAAAAGAGATTTTTAATAGCAAAGTTGCTTCGCATATACTATGTCCGTCGTTTGTCTGTAAGCTACCGCATGAATGTGAGGACATCACAAAAAATGCCTGGCATACACCGCATGCTCAGTGTAATATCGAATTCAATATTCTTTACTTTGTTAAACTACCATCGAAATCGATTATTTCTTTACTTTTTGGTGAACTATCGAATATCGATTATTTTTTTTTACTTTTTTGAGTATCGATTCCCAACCCTGCCGTAACCGACCCGGCAACTCATACCAAAAATAAAGCCCAGCCCGCCCAAATCCCATTCTTTTTATGAATCTTTAATCATATTAATCACACTTAAAGGGATTTCAAAAAGTGTTAGCGGCCCAGAAATAAACAAAGATAGAACCGGGCCGTTAGCGGACCAGTAAAAAGACCGGTTAACGGCTCGTTGGCGGGTCTCTTCGCGGCCCATGCCACCTCTACAGCAAACCATGTTTTTAATTTAAAAAAGCTGAAAGAACACAGAGACTTCTATCACAATTGTCAGAAAAAACTATTGGGAAATTTGCAAGCATAAACGGAACTGCCAACTTCAGGCCATTTTTTAAGAAGTTTTTACTGGGGGGGGGGCAATTTCGTAGCGATAAAGTAGCAATTCACAAGTTTTTGCTAAAGCGATTAAAAGGGCTTTAAAATCCTTAGGTGCATATTACCGACTTCATTAGGCCACAATCGATTTTGACGGAAACGATTTAAAATATAATTGTGCTTGTCACCTGCACTTGCATCTTTTGTAGAGCTGTATATTCATGAAAACTGTACTCTTCATAAAATGTAATATTACCTTTTCAATTCTCAATACAATATTCTGGTGCTTATAAAGTGTAAATATGACTAATTCAATGGAATTAAATAATGCAGCAGAAATTAGATTTAGCGCCGTACTAACCACGTTAAGCCAGTAACATGAGAAGTCGACACAATAAAGTGCACAGTTTAGATTTGGGTATAGTATCGGTGTCATCACTCTTATATCGATAGGCAGTCTTGAAAAACACTTTTTGGGTCAGCTTTGAAAAATGCTATTTGAGAAAGAGATTAAGACAGTTTTCGTCTGGCAGTTTGGGGATCAATTACTAGAATAAAAATGGCTTACCCAAAAAGCATTTTTCAAGGCTGGCTACCCATTGATAAAGGAGTGATGACGCAGGGATGGCTTCGGTGCCACCTTTTCTCTGTGCATAAAGTCATATGCAATTGCAACGTAAAAAAGAATTTTTCTACGAGCAGTTGTCACAAACTGCCGGTAGAATAGGTTAGTTATTATTTCTAGTCTGACTTACTATTACAGCCATTTACATGAAACAACAATTAGCTGAAATGTTTGATGTTGTACATGTGTTACAGCACCAACTTTGTGTTCACGAGGTATCGAACCTGAGTACCTGTAACGGCTCTCAGGTCTTTATAATGTTGCGTAATCATTTAGCTTCTTCGTCGATTAGCGACAGAGCGCTTCAAACTGCACTGCAGGTTTTCCGTTGTTATGATGATTGCTCTGAATTCCACCACCTTTTCACGGCTGCTTAAAGCAGTTTCCCCTTTTTTTTTTGTTTCTTTAATTTGTTTGTTGTTCTGACTGGCGTGTCAAGTGTGAGATCAAATCGTGTAACGCCGAAGTAAGACGCGAAATTGCTTTGGTTATTTTCAGTTCATTTTTAGTTGGGAAACCTTCAGTTATTTTTTGCCGCCTTACCGTTATATTGCCTCGCCATTCTGGTCGAGTTTTCAGTTTTACTCTGATTTTAATTCAATAAAGTCTCGTCTGAAAAGTTAAGTGCTTTTTTAAGAAGAAGTCAGATATACTGCCAGGCGGTGAAGGTCCACTGGCTCCCAGTGGACACCGACAATCTGAATATTCCCGTCGTTGTTAACATAAAGAAAAATAACTGTCTATCCCTGAAGAATTGGTCGTCAAGTTCAAGCTCAACAACAACCTATCGCTGCACTTGTCATCGTGCTGCATCAACATTCAAACTCTTGAAGTTTGCTTGCTCTCATCTACTGTCGTCTGGCTTTCCTTTTACAAGTGTCCGTTGCTACGGAACTTTGCTTGCCGTTGTGGAACCACCTCGTCGGGGCGGAATTCGTCGTGGACATCCGTTGCCTTTGTTGCTGATCGATCACCTTTCCTGAAGTATCCATCGTCTCGGAGCTTCACCTTACTGCTGTTGTGGACGTCGTCGGGACGGAATTCGTCGTGAACATCCGCTGCCCATTTTCATAGTCACAACTGCTACCCTTGGTCGCATCTTCAACTCCAGTGTTCCATCCTTACACAAGCCTACAAATTCTACCATTGCCATTCGACCGTCGTTTCCGGTGACGAGCTTCAGTTCATTCGTGCTTCCTTCGTTCGAACTGCGTGTCGGTTCCATCGTTGATCTGCAAGTCGGCCCGAGACCGACAAAGGTACTGTACGCGTGAACACTTGGCAGCGTTGTTGTTTTTTGATCAGACAGGTGCACACCTGTCTCTTTTTGATTGTGGCTTGATTAGCATATAACACTTTTTTTACACACTTGAAGTTGTGTATAGTTTGGTTATGGGCACTCGTAGTGATAGTGATACTCGCCCTAACATTGTTGATCCGGCTGGGTTAGTTAACCCTGGTGACGAGGGAAATCGTGAACGATGTTTGTTAGAGCCTACGGGTGTGGGGGCTAGTAACGTGGATATGGGTGGGGCTGGTGTAGCTCCTGATAACGAGCGGGCCTCTGATAAGGTTGGCAGGGTAACAACATCTGGCTCTGGTGCTCAAGGGAATGCCCCACGTAAACTTCAATCTAAACATCGCAAACTAATTTTGGATATAAAGCGCTGCTCAGCGTCGTTGGCTACCTGCAACTCGTACGAGAAATTTCAACAGGAGTCTATAAAATTCAACGCTCTTCATGAAGCTAAAACGTCGTTTCTCTGCGCCTTAAGAGATTTAAAAGATAATGAATTATACGAACAGTTTTCCGAGAGCCTGTTCGATCAATTTAAATTATGCTCGGATTCGTATGTTGTTTGTGAACGACGCTTCAGTCACCAACCTGACAATTTTGATGAGGACGAAACGACCTCGGACTGTGAAGATGACCTTGAACCGTCAGATAGTATCTCGCAAGTTACTAGTCGTTTTACCGTTAATAGTAAATCGTCAATAATACGGCGGATTGAAATAGAGCGTAAAAAAGCTCAACTTGCTAACGAAGAGGAGTTGGCCAAGGCACGTAAAATGAGACTTATGGCCGAAGCCGAGGCACGAATGGCTGAAGCTGAGGCACGAAGAGTTCAGGTCGAAGCCGAGGCACAAAGAGTGCATGCCGAAGCTGAGAATCGTAGAGCATGTCTTCTTGCTGAAGCTGATGAGGCGGAAGCCCTAGCTAAACTTCGCCTTGAAACGGCCAACCTAGAAACTGAAGAAAAACTTGTCGCTTATTCGGAACGTGGGTCTTCAGTTGCCACGTTGTCTAAAGCATCGAAAATTAAATCTCGTTGTCGACCACCGGTTGAACGTAATGCCTACAACCCACCTGTCAAAAGTAATAATGCGTGTTATCCATGTGCTAAAATTGGTACTTCTAATGCCTGTGCTTCTAAGACACAGCCAGAGAATCCCTTTAATGGAATTTGTGCGCGACTTCAAAGGCCTCTGCCATCTCACTTAATCCAACAAAAAGAAATGCCCGACACTAAACCCTATTGTGTCAATGATAACTCTGCTAGTCTGGGTTTAGATGGTCATAAACGTCAAAACGCCATTAAGTGTTTCGACTCAGAACAGGTGGGACCTGTCGATATTAAGAACCTTAATCGGGACGCTTGTGAAACGCCAGTGGCACCTGCGCTAGTTGCTTCTCGTCCTAACACTCAGTTTAAAACTTCTATGGGGCCCGAACCCAGGTTGCAAACACAGGACTTTAATACTTCTAATGCTCAAATTAATTGGCACACGTATCTTGATCGGCAAGGCAGGAACGAATACATTACCTTGGCCGCACAGATAGCTTACGATGGAAATAATATTGCGTTTATCTTTTATGAGAACCAGATTCGGCGTCTTATGGACGAGAGCCCTTTCGAAGAGCGGAAACTTGAAGTTTTGCGAGCTTCCTGCGTAGGGCAACCCAGGGAAATGGTAAATTTATTTTGTGCACCTATGAAAAGTATGAGTACCTCCGTACGTATAGAAAAGGCTTTGGATCGACTGCGACAAAGGTATGGTGTGTCGGGGGGATTGACCTCGGAACCTAAAGTGAGGGCCATACGCCATGGTGCTAAGGTTGCTTTTAATTCATCGTCACTTAAAATGTACAATGAAGACTTAAATACACTCGAAGTGTTTGCGTATGCTCATGACGAGGTCGAAAAACTTTCTGGACAGCTTTTGTTAGATACTGCTGCTCGTTTGCCTAATACTTTAAAGCGACGATATTTGGATTTTTTGGATAAAAAGGGTTTAAACTTGAGTCGTCCTGGGTTCGAGTCTCTGCGCAGCTTTGTTGTTCACGAAATCGATATGATGACGTCGGATTACGCTCAAGCGTTTTTTAAAGATGAAAAAGATAGTTCTCGCGAACAGCCTTTCAATTCTAGAGAGTTTCGCGTTCGCCAGGTGGCCGTTGGGGTGGAGAATGGTGTCCAGGATAACGGGCTGGGTGGACCCCACTTGTCTACTTCACGTGTCAGGCCTGGAGCGAGCCATAAAGATAAGCCTCCCCCTAAATGTTTCGTGTGTTCTCATCCGGATTGTAAGCATTTTTTGGCTGACTGCGAAACTTTCAGAACTCTGTCACCGAAAGCTAAACGTCAGACGGTTATTGACGCTAAGAGATGTTTAAATTGTCTCTCATTGGACCATTTCGTTCGTGATTGTGCTCGTCCTTCAAAATGTCGAGAGTGCGGACCTAAAAACCAGAACAAACATGCTACCGCATTGCACGTATGTTTTGCTGACGGGAATGTCGGGGGCGCTGACGGGCACGCTGCTCCTATCCCGGCACCGCGGAGTCGTACTGGGCGAAATGGCAATCGCGACTACACGGTTAGAAAAATGAACTGTTTGGATAAAAGGACTGTCTTGTTGCGCACTAGTGCCGTTAGAGTTGTGAACCCCGATACTGGATTGTCTACCCTTGCTTACGCTCAGCATGATACGGGGTCTCAAGTAACTCTTATTTCTGACAATTTAATGAAAGAACTTGGGCTCAATTCTACTCCCGACCCTACGGTAACTATTCGTACACTCGCTGATCAGAGAGTCACTACTGAGGGACGTACGGATTTTAATCTTCAGTCGCTGAGTAGCGGTGAGGAGTTTGCCATTAAAGACGCGATAGTGGTACCGGAGTTTTTGGACGATAAGGCTACGTTACCGCATGCTGTAGATACTAGTAGTCTCGGCCACTTTGATGGAGTCGAAATTCCTTTGGCCCCGGATCGAGATCGTATCGACGTTCTGATTGGACAGTCGGATAAGGCGTTACTGGCTGTGCTTGAGGAGCGGGAAGGCGCAGATCCGGAAGAACCCAACTATGTTCTTACGCGTCTTGGGCCTGTTGCCAGCGGTGGGAGAGCGCCCTCGGAGTCGAACTCGGTTTCAGCATTTCGTGTTAGTGTCGAACCTTTGAGATCTGAGCGTTGTTGTAATGAGTTACAACAGGAAATCGCTTCGCTCAAGGAAACGATACGTGAATACGAATTGCAAGACGAAGTGATTCAACCTTCTAGAACTGATGAGCTTGCGAGAAATCTTGTAGAACCCCATATAAGTGTTGTAAATGGTCGTTATGAGATGCCCGTCCCGTTTAAAACTGAGATGTTGAAAAAACTTCCTGATAATCATGACTGCGCTGTTAAACGCACCTTGTCGATGAGACGTAAAGCTCTGCAAGACCTTTCGCTTAAGGACACTCTACTCAAAACGTTTGCGCAGCTTGTTGAAGAAAATTGGATTGTGCCTGTAGATTCTGTTGTTTCTGATAGTAAATGGTATTTGCCGTTTTTTGTTACCCGATCTGCTAAGCCAAGAGTTGTGTACGATGGCGCGGCGATGGTTGAGGGTATGTCGCTTAATCAGGCTGTTCTAGCCGGAGAAAACTTGTTAAATAATCTGGTAGAAGTTTTGATAAGATTTCGCTTGGGAAAGTATGCTTGTGTTGCTGATGTTAGTAAGTGCTTTTTTCAAGTAGGGATTCCACGTGACCAGCAAGACTTGTTTCGCATTGTTTGGTTTGAAAATAATGATTTAGATAGAGGTGTAACTCAGATATTTCGCTTCAGAAGGCATGTTTGGGGGATCAACTCGAGTCCCTATGTAGCACTTCTCGCTCTTAAACAACTGGTTGCAGAAAATCCGACAAATTCCAGTCAAGTTACGTTAAGTGCTGTGGAAACTAATCGTTATATGGATGATTTGTTACTGGCGAGTAATGATCTTGCTAACCTTGAAGCGTTTGCTTCGGAGGGATGTAAGCTGTTTGCTAGTCGGGGATTTCATTTGCGCAAGTGGGTCGCCAATTCTCACGCTAAGTCCGTTTTATATAATATTCCTCAGTGCGATCTTGCGGCTTCTGTTAGTGAGATCGATTTGGGTTCTCAGCCCCTTCCGGATTCTACTGCGTTGGGATTAGTTTGGGACACACAACAAGATAAGTTGCGCATTCATTGTCGTGAGTTTATAGAGGCGTCGACCAGACGTGAAATGTCTAGTCAGCTCTCTAGTCATTTTGATCCTTTGGGAATGGCTTCGCCGTTTTTACTTGGTGGTAAATTAATTCTGCAAAGAGTTTCCTCTTCGGGGTTTGGGTGGGATGACGTTCTCCCCGCCGATGTCAGAAGTAGCTGGAGAAAATGGCTCGCGTCTTTGAGTTTGCTTGAGGATTTCTCGATTCCACGTAATTGTTTTGCTTACCGTCAAGATCCTTTGGGTATGCCATCGTATCAGATACATGGTTTTAGTGACGCGTCTGACACGGCTTACTGTTGTGTAGTATATTTGCGCTGTTGGGTTGCTGGCAAGTCAAAAGTAAGCTTTCTGTTGGGTAAATCTCGTGTGGTATTAACTCACCAATCTAACTGGGTTATTTCACGTAAGGAATTAGAAGCCGCGAAATTGTGTAGTGAACTTGTACTTCAGGCCTCGGAGGCTTTACAACATCTTCATTGTGATGCATACTTGTGGACGGATTCCCAAGTTGCGTTTAAGTGGATCGCTAATCCGGATTTGCACCTGGCTCGATTTGTGAAACGAAGGGTCGATAAAATTTTGCGTGTAGCTCCCTCTAGCGCTTGGCAATATGTGCACACGTCATTGAACCCCGCCGATGTTGGCACCAGAGATAGCACCATTAAACATCCCGAGTCAGTTGGTTTGTGGTTGCAAGGACCAGCGTTTCTCGTCTCAGAGAAAGAGCGCGTTATATCCCCAGTTGTTGCCCCTGTTGTTCGCGCTACGCGTCTCAGTACACAGTCTGGGTCTGTAGAGGAGTGTGATTCTCTGGATAAGCTGATTGCTACCTCACGCGATCTTTATGCTCTGAAGAAACGCGTCGCTTATTTAATGGCTTTTGTAAAATATTTTGTTGCCGTCAAATTTAAGAAGTCGTCTTTTGAGGAACCCGATTTAAATGCCTCGTTTCTAGATCAAGCTTTCTTGAAAATTGTACAGTATGTTCAACTAAAAAATTTCGGGTCCGCTATTGAACCGTTGCGTCGTGGATCACCTGATGACTTTGATGCCATTCTGCGCAGCATGAATGACAAACGTAAGAATTCCGATGATTTGCGTCGCATAAATGAATTAAAAACTCTTCGTAACTTGCGTCCTTGCGTTGGAGCTGATTCTTTGCTACGTGTCGAAGGTCGTTTAGAAAATTCCGAGCTTGCAATTGATTCTAAACACCCCATTATTCTGCCCGGTAGACACCCTTTGACTCGTCTTATTGTTCTAAGTGAACACGAGAATTCTGGACACGCTGGCCCCGCTTATACGTTAATGAAAATTCGTCAACGTTTTTGGGTGATACACGGGGTTTCAATAAACATTTTATAGCAGAATGTGGCAAATGTGCTTTGGTTAAAGCTAAACCAATCAGACAACTCATGGCGGATTTACCTGCGTGCCGTTTAACTGCTTGCAATAAACCGTTTAAGTTCTGTGGCATAGACTATCTTGGTCCATTTCGCTATCGAAATCTTCGTAGTGAATGCAAAGCTTGGGGATTACTTTTTTCTTGCATGTGTACACGGTGCATTCATGTGGAATTAGTCACTAGTCTGGACTTGAATAATTTTCTCATGGCCTTTACACGTTTTACAAATTTGCGTGGTTCTGTGGACACGGTATATTCTGATAATGGTTCCACCTTTTGTGCTGCTGCGGACCAACTGCCCAAAATGCTGGGTTCAAATGAATTTCAAAATTGTTTGCGTAAACAGAATATAAACTGGGTTAGGATTCCTCCGTACGCTCCTAGCCAAGGTGGTAGCTGGGAAAGCTTGGTCAAACTGTTTAAATCTGCGTTGTTTAGAGTTGTTGATGACACTCGCCGCATGCCGTCACTAATTGAACTCCAAACTTTTTTCTCGGATGCGGTACGGATTGTTAATGATCGCCCACTCACTACCTTGAGCGACCAACCAAACGACTTGTTGCCCATTTGCCCTTCGTCCTTTTTAGGTCAGGAACTGGCACCAAACACGCCTGTGGGTGGGTTTCATGATAAGGGAGACCTACGTAAGGACTTCTTGTACAATGCTAATATGGCCCATCGTTTCTGGCTTGGTTGGATGCAGGGATACCTTCCGTTGTTGCAAAAGCGAAATAAGTGGAGAACAATTCAACATAACCTACAACCTGGTCAATTAGTTCTTGTGGGAGACTCAGAGGTCCTTTCTCATAGGGGGGCCTACCGCCTAGGTCGTGTTGAAAAACTCCATCCCCAAATTCGCAAAGGAAAAGAAATTGTCCGTCGGGCTACAGTGGCTGTTTTGAGTAAAAAGTTGGGTAAGGATGACCCTGACATTGAATACATTTTACGGGACCTCACGAAAATCGCCCCTGTGTAAGTTACTTTGGAATATGTGTTTTGCCTTTTGCGTTTCAATTGTTGTGATTTTACTGTATTAAAATACATTATTGCCTTTGAATCGTATATCTCGCCTTTTCGAATGTTATTAATTTTCATTTATTTTTACCTTGAATATGAAGCTCGACGACAGATACGCCTTTCTGATACACGTTAATTTCTATTTATTTATATGCACATATGGTTATATCCCGCATTAAAAACCCGTTGACGTTTCTTTGAGTATTATTATTTCTGCTTATGTTTGTTGGTGCTTTCACTGAATTTGTTTTTGTTGAAACCGAACTGTCTAGGTCTCTGTTTCAAGGGGGCGCTATGTTACAGCACCAACTTTGTGATCACGAGGTATCGAACCTGAGTACCTGTAACGGCTCTCAGGTCTTTATGATGTTGCGTAATCATTTAGCTTCTTCGTCGATTAGCGACAGAGCGCTTCAAACTGCACTGCAGGTTTTCCGTTGTTATGATGATTGCTCTGAATTCCACCACCTTTTCACGGCTGCTTAAAGCAGTTTCCCCTTTTTTTTTTGTTTCTTTAATTTGTTTGTTGTTCTGACTGGCGTGTCAAGTGTGAGATCAAATCGTGTAACGCCGAAGTAAGACGCGAAATTGCTTTGGTTATTTTCAGTTCATTTTTAGTTGGGAAACCTTCAGTTATTTTTTGCCGCCTTACCGTTATATTGCCTCGCCATTCTGGTCGAGTTTTCAGTTTTACTCTGATTTTAATTCAATAAAGTCTCGTCTGAAAAGTTAAGTGCTTTTTTAAGAAGAAGTCAGATATACTGCCAGGCGGTGAAGGTCCACTGGCTCCCAGTGGACACCGACAATCTGAATATTCCCGTCGTTGTTAACAACATGATATGAAAATTAAAGTCAAGAATGAGATTGGACGCCCATATTTTACCTTGCCAACAGCGTAAAAATTTCTAACTCGCTTGATCCATTTTACACTGTCTTTGAAAAGCTTTCATAGTACAACACCGCAAATAATAACGTCAAAACGCAACGCAATTAACCTAAAAATACCCAAGCAAACACAAAATTGTCTTGTGCCCGTTTGAGCCCACAAGTAGTGTTTATGCCAATGTCTCTAGCTTTGAGTCGAAACGTTCGCATTACTGTTTTTAAAACTTGCTTACATGTTATGATGTGTGTAAAACATGAGAATCGTTTTCATTGGATAGATTTTCATTCGATTCAACTGCTCAGATGGCGAACTGGATAGAGCGTCTGTCTCTGTAGCAGTAGACTTTGGGCTTGATTCTGAGTCGGGTCAAACCAATGACTTAAACATTGATATTCACAGCTTTTCCCTGCTTGACGTTCAGCATTAAAAGGGACAGTGTGAAGATTCAACAACAACCATCGTTTATTTCTTTTTATGTTTATATTTTTCTATGATTCCACCTTAAAGTGGTAGACAGTTGGCACATTGACTCAAAGACCGAAAGGTCATTTCGCTGTCTCCTGGCCAAGGCAACTTGGCAAATAAACAAGCTAAATCGAAACCTTAACCTTAGTCTTGCACCATCTTGCACGCGATACAAGCATATGAAAATAGCATACCTTTTCAAACCTACGTAATCTCGCTAAACCTACAACTTTAGTGCTTTATGTTTACTTTACTTAACTCTCATTTGTTTGAAATGTAGCAAACTGTTTTTTATGCCCTATCTAGCTACACTCCATTACTCTTTTCTGCTAGACTAGACTTTGCAGTAAACTAGTGAAATGTGACTGTTGAGGGCTTTGAGGTAGGCCTATGGGACAACCCGATTAATAGATTATTGCGACATAGACGAGTTGCCTCGGCGCATTCAGATCGTAGGTTACTTTGGTTGAGAATCAGAACGAATTTAACCTAAGAAGATCAATCTGATGTTATTCGAGTACTTATCATCACGAGATCAACGCTTCACTATTTGTAATTGCCATAAAAGTTTAAAGTGCAATATAATCCATTGAACAAGCTATTACAGTAAATTTCAAAATACGTTCCCTGGGGGGGGCAAAAAAGGAAGGGGGGGGCAAAAAGACTCGAAAAATTATAACTGGGGGGCAGTTGCCTCCCAGTTATAATTTTAAAAAATGACCTGCCAACTTGCAAGCATTTTTTATCGAGTTCAAGTTCACTAAAAGCTTCCAGACAAATTAGACTTCTTCATTTTTAATTTTGCGAGTTCAAGATCAAGTTAAGCTATTTTTACCGACGTTATACGCTGCTTAGTGTTTATGCTAAGTTCAAGCAGTTTTTGTTAAATTCAGGATAAATTCAAAGCTCCACCGACTTTTTCGAAATCAAGTTCAGGAATTTTTAGTCTTCAAGTTTGAGTTCGGCAGAAAAAAACAGAGTTCGAATTCAGGTTCGCGACTTCGCTGCCCTGAGCGTAAACCAGGCATGTGAGAAAGAATAGAATATTTAACTTGGTGGATACAGTATTTTTTTGATTATCGAATGTGAAGCATTTCTTACAAATGAATAGAAACAAGTCAAGTTTTGGAAATTCATTCAGAGAAAACTACAATTTGGGCAATTTTCAAAAATGTCAAACAGTTTATTGATCATTATGGGCTAGTATCTCCATCGACTAAGCGGCAATAAGCTTACAACGAATAAACGACAAAATATGTACGAAAAAAAAAAAAAACATATTAACGTAGGCCTATGACTAAAAGATAATAGACCTATCAATACAAAAACAATGCCAAACAATTTGTTGATAATTATGGGCTGGTATCTCCATCGACTAAGCGGCAATAAGCCCATAACGAATAAACGACAGGAAAAAAAGGTATTAATGTAGGCCTATGACTAAAAGAATATAGGCCTATCAATACAAAAACAGTGCGCGGCAAAAAATAAGAGAAGAACCTTTAAAAAGATCTCGCAAGTGAGCAATACAATACTATCGAGTAGAATTTCATACGACCAATTATTTTGGCCCCACTTATGCAATTAGCTATACTGAAGAAAAATATCGTAAGAAAGGGCGCATCAGCGTCAGCGTTCATCCCTTCATCATTCAAATGCTGAAAGTGAACATTTGAAAATCTATACAGCCTACGCTTGAGGAAAACTAGCATGCGTCACTGCCGTTATTATATTAGGCCAAAGGTAACTGCATTAAAACACAACAAACAAACTACAGTTAGCTTGCGTGAACTTGCGCTTAGTGTTGTTCAAGCATAGACGCACCATCGAGCTAGAGCAGCAAAAACGCTCTGGAATAAATTGCAAACCACAATTGGATTTGGACAACCGTTACCTTTTAATAATAATACGCTGTAAATCACAGCGGTAAAATTTTGACTAGGCTTATAATCAAAAACGAGCAAAAGCATTGCCTGCAAGTAACAACAATTCTTTAATAAGCAACTGCTTTGCTTTCGATTTTAAAAACATTGTAAGCGATAGAACAAAACACAAAAACAACAAAAGCAAGAATGAAATAGATGACTGTGTCCAAAAGCCTATCAAGCCTCTGCACAATACGCTCTTTAACATCGATGCTGTAACTTGCAGTAAGAGTACGGTTGACAAAGCAGCTAAAATAACCTATACTGGATTCCTGAAATACAGAAACAACAGATTTTGTGCTTTGCGGATATAAAACAAATTACACTCCAGTTGAAAAACACTGGCACCAACCAATAGTTTTTCAAAACCTGTTTCAAACGATAAAAAGTGAGACGGTATATTTTTACCATAGCGAAATATTAAATTGTGAATTGCCAATAATGAGGCTACGATGGTCTATTTTCAGTGTGGAAGCAATTCGATGACTGAAAGCGAAAAACGAAGAATGCAAGAACCAAGAAAGAATGAAAGAGTAGGTAATGGCACACTGCACTGCACTGCACTGCATATCGCAAGTTTCTGCGTGAAAAGTTGGTACAGCGCTGGAATCAAACTGATGTTTTCATTGCATTAGACCCACATAGATGAGCTGCAGCTTCATCTAACAATAGTCCAGTTTGTGCTATTTGTCATTTGACTCTTGAATATTCACTTCATCAAAGCGATTTTTTATCCTTTCAATGTGACTAGCGATGCAATAGCGCAGCCGTAGAAATTATGTTTACTGTTATTCAGCTTAGGCCTAACGAGGTATTCAGCTTACTGTTCAGATGGCCGAGCGGATACTGTTTCCCTGGAGCGGTACATTCGCGGTTCCATTCCGAGTCGGGTCAAATCTATAACTTTAAAACTGAAATTCACAGCTTTCCTGTTAACGCTCATAAACGGGACAGTGTGGAGAACCGGCAAGTTCACTTGTTGTGCCGTTTGGAAAGACACTTTGTGGAGTTTCCTTATCTTACGGGTGGAAGACAGATAGCCCGCAACTACTTGACGAACTCGATACACAAAATCCGCAGCTTTTTAGCAAAAAAAAGGATAAATTTTTAGTGATGAGGCCGTGCAGTGAACCCACTAGTGTGGTGGCCCAGTATGAGGCGTCGGCAGCGTGGCGCAGTGGTTCGGAGCGTCGTTTTTACGACGACCATGATCGCAAGGTTAATGGTTCAACTCCCAACTCAGTCTCGTTGTTGCGTTCTTGGATAAGATGCTTCACGATGATTATCTCTGCTTGGTGGAGTCTGGCAATCAGCAAATTAAAGAAGTCAGAAGAAACTCAACCGGAAAACTTGGAAACAAAGGCAACTCCTAAGCCAGTCTGGATTCGTCCTACGCATAGCGCCTCCGCCGCTTTCTCGTGATAGGAAGATAAAGATGAAGAAATCAAATCAAATCAAATTAGGTAAGACTTGCACATAGAGCGTACAGCTTACACAACCGTAATGAACATTAAGAAGCTTACCGTAATTTTGTGTATAAGCAACTGATCATCCACTCCAATAATCCCATCATGATTTAAACTTTTACCTCGCTTTTGATGACGCAACAATAGATCAATTTCTCCATGTAGCGTCTTCTCTTCAAATTGCCACGTAACTGGGAGAAGAGGATAAGCCTTAGGGCACTTTAGATGCATAGTTTGACCTTTTGTTGCATGATAAACGGCTCTGTAAGCTGGCGGTCTTCTCGTCGGCATTTCTACTTCTTAAAAACAAATAATCCAGCATCACAACATTCTTAATGCTTTACCTGCAACAATTTTGCCGAAGCAGCCTGACGTCACAAAATCTGAAACTGAGTCCGTAAGGACAATGAGAGCAGCTTGGAACATGTTCGTGTTTATATCAAGCTGCAGTACACCTGATTGTATCATCTACGCCAGCGTTTGTCTTGCCATCGCAATAAGCTGTATTTTGCGCATTTTCTTTTATTATTTTTATCATTATTGGCATATTTATCCTCCTATCACGAGAAAGCGACGAAGCGCTGTACGAGCTCGCTTAGGAGTTGCCGGCCATCTGTCTACCGCACTGAGATGGGGAATTCCGTTAAGTGTCTTTCCTAACGGCACAACAAGTAAACTTACCGGCCTTCTCCACACTGTCCCTTAAATGCTGAGCGTCAAGCAGGGAAGCTGTAAATACCATTTTTTTAGTCATTGGTTTGACCCGACTCGGAATCGAACCCTAAGTCTACCGATCCACAAGTAGACGCTCTATACCACTCGGCCATTTGATCGGTTCAATCTTACCACATGCAGTTTCTTATTCATTTATTCGCATATTTTCCCTTGCGTTACGAGAACGTAATCAAAGAGTGCTACAACGAGGTCGCTTGAAGGGGTAGCAGTAAGCACCGCACGAACACTAAAAACACGATCCAAATTTTTCTGTAAAATTCGTCTTATTTTAGCGTTTTCACGTCAAGACTCTTGGTGATTTTTTTTGGCATTAGGTGTTTGTAAAATATTGTACACCATTTATCGCAACTGCTCTAGAACCCAGCCACTCAGGTTGCACAAAAATTGTGGCAGCCTGAGTGCCGGTCCCAAGCCCGGAAAAATGGGGAGGTTGCGGTAGGAAGGACATCTGGTGCAAAAACCTTGCCAAGTATTTTAAAATGCGCGATTCACCTATCTTCATACCGAGTCGGTCGGGGCCCGGGATAACAACGACCGTTACCAGTGATTTGTCATCAAGGGTCACTGGTGGACACGCTACTTGGGTGCAAAGAAGAGGTGGAAAGTAATGGAGGAAAAAGGAGAGAAATGAGGAAAGGAGGAAAGCTAAGAAAATCACACTAAAAGTTGGTTCATTAAACATTGGCACCATGACCGGTAAAAGAAGGGAAGTGGCGTACCTTATGGAACGAAGAAGAGTGGGTGTACTGTGTGTGCAAAAAACACGACGGAAGGGAGCTAAAAGAACTGAGGAGAATATAAAATGTGGTATTGTGGAAGAGGAAACAAAAGAAATGGTGTAGGGATTGTATTGAAAAACGATTGCGTGGACAGGGTTATTGAATTGGGGAAAATATCAGACAGGATAATATCTATGAAGATGGAGCTTGATGGTGTTGCGCTAAATATGATATCAGTGCAAATGCGCCACAAGTGGCCTGTATGCGTGAAGAAAAGGAAGCATTCTGACTGGACCTAGATGAGGCAGTGGAAAAGATTCCACAGTATGAAAGAATTATATTAGGAACAGATATGAATAGGCACGTAGGGGAAGGGAACAATGGTGATGAAAAATGAACGGGTAGACACGGGTTGGAAAGGAAAAATGACGAAGGACAAGCAGTGGTGGATTTTGCCAAGAGAATGGGTCTGGCTATTACTACTACCTTCTTCGTAAAGAAACAGGCACATAAAATCACTTACAGTAGTAGCGGCCGCAGTAGGCCTACACAGGTGAATTATGTTATAGTGAAGAGACGAAGAATCAAGGAGGTAGTGAATAAAGGTTGTCGTTGGGGAATGTGTAGCGACACAGCACAGAATGGTAGTCAGCACAATGATTGTTTGGACTAAATGAAGAAGAGCTCCAAAAGCAGTCTAGAAAATAAAATGGTAGAAGCCGCAAAACCCAAATGTGAAAAGCAAATTCAATACGGAAGTGATAGAAAGCGGAATACTTGGAGGACAACAAGACTGGCAAAAAATTGCCGACAAGATACGGAGTAGGCTATTGCAAGAATGGAACTATGTAAAATATCGGGAAAGGCCAACACCTCAAGTAAACGCGAGACGTGGTGGTGAAATCAGGAAGTCCAAGAGAAGTTGAAGAATAAGAAAAAAGCTAAAAAAGTAAGGGATACTACCAGAGATGAAGTAAGCAAGTTGGCTTAAAAGACTGCGAGAAAAGAAGCTAAAAAAGAAGTGGCAAAGGCAAGAAACAAGCAATACGAAAAACCGTACGAAAGATTGGAAACCAGGGATGGGCAGAACGAGTTGTTCAAGATAGTAAAGCAAAGAGACAAACAAAGCAAGGATGTACACCACGTGAGAGTAATCAAAAGTAACAATGGGAAATTTTGGTGGAAGAAACGAAAGTGAAACAGAGATGGAAGGAGTATTTTGAAAAATAACTTAACCAAGAAAATCCTAGAGAAAGAAGAAAGATAAGAACAGAAAAGAGAGAAGGACGTTGGTAATATCTCCGTGGAAGAAATCAGATATGTGTTGAGGAAGATGAAGAAGGAAAAATCTCAAAGTCCGGATGATATTTTTCACTGGAAGGGTGGATAGCTCGAGGTACTAAAGGTGTGCAGTTTCTAGCAGGGCTGGGGAGCCGGAGCCGGAGCCGGAGCTCGGAGCCCCGGAGCCAAGCATTTTTCTCGGAGCCGGAGTCGGAGCCGGAGCCGTAATTTGGATTTGTTGTGGAGCCGGAGCCGGAGCTGGAGCCATAAATGAAACAATTAGCTCCGGCTCCGAATGGTTGAAAATCTTGACCAAACCGAGCCTTCAATTTTTGGCACAAAAAGACCACTTAGTTTGTTGATTCTATAACCAATTGTTTTTTGTCTTGTAGCGTAGTGTTTAGACAAACAAGTTCGCATCATTTGCAAATTTTGGCACGTTTGAGATGGTATAAGCAAATCTTTGCCGACCATAATTTGTGGAGCCGGAGCCGGAGCCGCACTTAAAAAATATTCAGCTCCGGAGCCGGAGCTGGAGCCACAGATGTAACGCTTGAGAGCTCCGGAGCTGGAGCCGGAGCCAGACATTTTCTGCAATGGCTCCCCAGCCCTGGTTTCTAGCAAACTTGTTCAGCAGACTCTTGCGAGGACAGAAGATGCCGAATAAATGGAGGAGGAGCGTGCTTGTGCCGTTGTACAAGGGGAAAGGAGGCGTCAAGGAGTGTGGAAATTACCAGGTATCAAGTTGATGAGTCATACTATGAAAATGTGGGAGAGAGTAATAGATTCAAGAATAAGAAAAGAAATGACAATTGCTGAACAGCAGTTTGGGTTTATGCCAGAAAGAAGTAGCTTACAAGTGATGCAACTTTTTGTTTAAAAATGCTGATGGAAAAATGAAGTGAGGGCCAGAAGGCAGCGCAAGTAGCCAGGTTTCCACCCTTGCTGTACAGACAGAATCTTAGAGAGCTAGAGGAGGACCTGGAGATTTGGAGAAATGCATTGGAGAGAAGAGGCCTGAAAGTGAGCTGAAGAAAAACCGAATATTAAAAGTTGAAGGTGTAGACGCTGGAGAAAAGCTGAAATTGCAAGGGGATGCCGTAAAAAGAGTGAAAAACTTCAAATATCTTGGTTTAACAGTTGGTAGTGATAGAAGATGTGAAGAAGAAGTGAGGAGAAGAATCCAAGGAGATTGAATGAGTTGAAAGGTTTCTGGAGTTGTGTATGACAGAAACTTGTCAGCAAAGGTTAAAAGTAAAATGTACCAAAGTGTATTAGACCGGCCATGCTTTATGGAATGGAAACTGTGGCGATGACCGAAAAACAGGGGGAAAAGATGGAAGTGGCAGAGTTAAAAATGGTGAGATGGGCATTGGGTGTTACAAGAAAGGACAAGATCACGAACGAGCGTGTGAGAGGAACAGCAAAAATTGCAAAGCAGAGAGACAAACTTCGGGGCATAAGGTTACGTTGGTATGGACACGTTAAGAGAAGAAGGTCACGTTGGGAAAAGAATGATAGAGACGGCAATATTTGGTACAAGAAAGAGAGGAAGGCCGATAAGAGAAGATAGATGGATTTGGAGTGAGAATACATGGAGATGGTTGGAGCAAGGGAGGGAGACGAAGTTGACCGAGTCTTATGGATAAGACTTTCGCGCTCTGGCGACCCCGAATAGAGAAAAGCCGAAAGAAGAAGCACTAGAACAAGGACTGGCAAATGTTACGAAACCGCCTTTAAGAAAATAAATGATGTTGCCACGGTAAGTAAGCTACAGTGACGCAACACAAAAGATGTTATTGCTTAGGAGTAACTCCAAAACCTTATCTAGATCTCCCTCAATTCCAATCTACAACTTCTGGAGATAAAGGATTACTGGATTTAATGACATAAAAGTTGGGATCACAAGCAAAAATTCACCGAGGTTGACTCCAAAAATAAAACTTCCAATAAAACTGAAAAGTAACCAGCTCTCAGCTCAAATAACATGCTGTTTACATCAACTCCAACAACCTTAAGACTGAACAGTCAACGAAGTGCCAGTACAATTTGGTGTCAAATCGTGGCTGAATGCGTAAATCGGGTGTAATTTTACAGTCATCTACTGGTTTCACAAAGTTAAAAACACAGAAAAAAACATTTTTGGTTATAAATTATTAGTGGATTGCAATGCAGTAAATTACATTGCAGCGCAATACATTTGGCGTCTTCGATTAAATCAACAACTAAGACACCGGTGTCGAATATCAAATAACATCACAAATAGTGCGAGATCGAGGCCCCTAAAGTTAAGCGTAAAGAGATGTTTTACTTTTTAATAACGACGACGTGCTGGAACAGCAAATTCTGAGTTGACCAGAAAGCTCAAATAAAGCCTCAGCAAGCGGCAAACTCACTTACTTTTATCTATTTTGACGAGTTTATATTTTTCTTTTGATTTATGGCATTTTGCTTTACAAGTTTTCACCACCAAGTAATCTGTATACCTTTGCAATCGCAATTGTTTTGTTTCTGACAATAGAGAGGAACGACACGGCGATATATGAGCTGCAACTCCATGACCAGCTGGTTCGTAAGTATAGCAGAAACCTTATAAAATGTTAAACATTACAAATATTGAGTGACAAAAAAAACTTAATATCATGGAACTGAGGCAGTTTTGAAGTGCTGGGATCGGTTTTGTCTCTAATGAATGCTTCAATCAACTCAAATTGACTTTTCTCAATAATATTGACTCCATTCCATGCGTTGTTTTGTGGGAGATATGCTGTATTTACAATTAGGCTATTATACACAAATCTTGTCGTTTATCAAACTAATTTGTCTGTTCGTTGTTTCCTTCTTCATCACTTCCGCAAAAACATGTGGAATAATTAAAGCACAAAAACTGGTACTGATAGAGTTCATTACAGCCATGATTTCGGTTTTAATCCATTTCATCGAGTAAAGTGGATAGATTTTGCTAATTTTTACGAGAATATAACCGAGACCTCGTAATCAGAGAGAGTAATCATCGGCCTGAGAGGAGTGGATATGGGCAATTGTCCCGGGACCACGCCTAGTGTGGATCATCTTTTGTTTCGAGAAATGCTTTTTAATCAATTCCACCAAACTGTCATTTTAATAAATCAAAATTTTGTCCCTGGGCCCAAAAATCCTCTCAGCAGCCTTAACAGTCATCCATAGATAGAGACCGGGCGAAAATGAAATAAATTTGCAAAGTACGCTCAAGCCAGGTCAAAACATAATTCTTTCCCAATGTTCATAACCCAGTTTAAAAATGTAAGTAATTTAACCTACCAAATCTTTTTTGCTCTCCCGTCAAAACTCCGCATCGATCGCATTTTTGCCATTCGGTCCAAAACCAGACAAGACGGTCGCTTCCATAAAGACCAGTATCGTAAGGAATTTTATTTCCATCGTCCAAGAGTATCATTTGCACTTCATCAAAATTTATGACGTTAAGTTGATATACAATAACGGGCACTACGTCAGCGTCGTTTATCGATCTCGGTCCACGTCTGTAAAGTAACGCAAACAAAATCTTCCATCACAAAGTCACCAAAACCCTGGAAAGTAAAAAAATAATGCTTCACAAAATTAACTTGTAGGCGAAACGATAAGAGCATGGGTGTCGGCAAAGAGGAGTTGGTGTCCGTACTTGAACATATTTTTGAGTAAATTTTATCGGCTAGTCATAGCCTATCCTATAAAATATCATGTTGCCCACTCCCGGACACATTTTTCCGTCGACGGCCTTGCATAAAAAAGTATGATTATGAAACAAAACAATTGAATAACCAAAAATCGTTTTAAAATCATCATTATTTCAACTTTCAAAGATTCATTGCTCATATCGTAATCTATTTGTGCTATAATGGCTTAATTTTGTAAATGTAATGAAGGTCTAACCTGACCTTTTCAATTCTCCTTTCACGCACTGATACCAACCAGAGTCAGCACTTGTGAGGTTTGTTATGACAATCTGAGAAACAGGATTGCGTCGATCAGGTAGAACAACATTTGATCTGCCCTAAAACGGAGTAAAAATAAAAGCTTACGTTTTCATCATCAATCAGAATTCGCTTATGGGGGCTCCAACTGCAAAATCTCTTGTCAATCAGTGACATAATGTTATCTCAGTCCATATCCCGTATATTAACAAAAAAAGGGGATTAATAATAAGCTAATGCAGCGGAAAACTTTGCCCTGTAAGGGCGTGTGATCCATTCGCCAAACTGTGTGTCTTATCGAGTATTTTCTCAATGAAAAGTTTACTATCGGAGGCTTTAAAACAATTTTCCAGCGTTTAAACTGGGTTAGATTAATAATTATTTGGTTCACAGCTCTGCTAATTACAGTAGCTTCTACACAGGCAAGAGAAAGAGAGTGAGAGTGTAGTTATAGCTGTGTTTTGCTTTACATTAAAAGTTGACATAAAGCATCCAGATTTGATCAACTATTTGAGCACAAAAATAACAGCAGTAACAGAAAATTGCTTGGTTATGATTGCACATTGAAAATATTGTTTTCAAACCTTAATGTCTTCTATTTCGTATTGGAGGGTGGGATCAAGTTCGTTGACGCAACTGCACAACTTTATCTGGATTGCAAAGCCGTTACAAACAACC
This sequence comes from Trididemnum miniatum, assembly GCA_964006365.1. Classification (NCBI taxonomy): domain Eukaryota; kingdom Metazoa; phylum Chordata; class Ascidiacea; order Aplousobranchia; family Didemnidae; genus Trididemnum; species Trididemnum miniatum. Next base: position 13,706,216 of record OZ023234.1, on the reverse strand, counting down.
TTTCTTCCAGTTGGTATGTTTCTGTGCTAAATACATGTTGACAAATAAAAAAATTGCTATAGCCCAGTAGACCAAACTATGCTTGTTTTCAAGCAAACTACAGCGTTTTATGATAGAATGACGAACTTGATTGATTGATTTCTTCATTTTTATCCTCCTGTTACGAGAAAACCACGGAGGTGCTATGCACAGGACGAATCCAGACTTGCTTAGGAGTTGCCCTTGTTTCCAAGTTTTCCGCTTGAATTTTGCTTATGACTTCTTTAATTTGCTGCTTGTTAGATTCCACCCAGCAAAGATAATTTTCGTGAAGCATCTTATCCAAGGAAGCAACAACGAGGCTTGGATGGGAGTTGAACTATCAACCTTGCGATCATGGCCGTCGTAAAAACGACGCTCCGAACCACTCGGCCACGCTGCCGACAAACAAACTTTAGGATAGGCTTAAGCACCTTTGCCCAATAAATTGGAATTTTTGTATTAGCCAATAGGTGGAAGTATCAAATTAAAGTACCTCCTCCAAACAAACCAACAGCTAAACATTTATTTCCCCGCTACAGTCTTTTTCGGGTCGCTTCAGAAACTTGTTTACAGCATAAAAGCAGCATCTTTCCTGTACAACAGTAATTTGAAGCTGAAATGAATTTGTGCGCAGAGAAAAACACCTGTCACATCTAAAATTTGAAACGAGCGGTGCGATTATGAACTGCTGAAGTCGGTATAGCATCTTTGTTCTCGAATGACGGTAATTTTTGAGCAAAAATAGGCGCATTCTTTTTCTGTCTGCAAGGTAGCCTTGCGGTACCGTGCCCGGGTTGCATATCGTTTGAAGGGGTTCCATTCATGGTTGAAGCAGAAAGCATTTGATGTATATATTTAGGGTGAGCTGAATCGAAAAAGCAAGTTCATTTCGAAATCTTCCTTTTTCTGTTCAGAACTGATTTGAAAATAACCCCAACACATTTTTATTGATATTCCCAGTTTTAGCTCTTAATTTAGTTTTTGTGTTTGACAATTGGCTTTTGCTATGTGATTATGAATTTCTAAGCTGGTTCCGGCGAAAAACAAACTTTAATACCAGAGGAAGGCATTGTCGCACTCGAGTAGTAGTTTCTCCACAAGAGCAAGACTTCCACTGTTGCCAACCTTCCCAAGCCCCTGGAATTGATGAGGTTGAGCAGGGGCAGAAGCCCCATTTGTTGTCCCTGTCCACATCATACGTAGTACCACACCAGCATCTGTCGCGTCCTTCATAAATACATTGGAAATACTCTGATCCTAAAAACATAATCACATAAAGCTAAAAACGTGCAAACGAAGATTAATACGAGCGTCTTTGAGTATCCAAACTCCATGCTAGTCAAACTAGCGAAGACTGCTGCAGTTTTTCGTAAAGTTGCATTGTAGGAATTTTCAACAAATCGAATGTGTAAGGTTGTTTTTTATGGCCCATTAGAAGGATTTGCTTTGCATCGATATGGAAGCAAGAAAATTATGGAGAAAATAGCTGCTGTCACAAACCATTTTCTTTAAAATACTTTGTGCTGTGTAAGGGTCATTTCTCTGTAATAGATACAAATTCACCTTTGTATTTGAAAGGAAAACGGCAATAACTTCCCGGATCTGTTCCCAGCTCTGCAACCAGCCATATTCCTCGTTTGGGAGCAGCACACGGGCAAAATCCCCATTTTCTATCTCTGGTGTAGTTAGTGGTGGTGGAACACCTGCGTCACTTTAAACGGTTGTAGTCGCAATGCAAGCTTGAATAATATCATGAACCCAGCAATAAAAAACACTAAATTTTAATAGTAGCATGACAATATCAATTAGATTAACACAGTACCTATGATTTGTAGCTTCGTAGCTTGCACACTAATGAAAACAATTTAACTACTATCTGCATTTGCTAATAAAAAACTGCTTGGTCTTCTCAAGCAAAACATAAACAAAAGAAAAAAACATTACAGCGTATCGTAAAAAACAGAACAAATTGAATAAATAAAGATGAAAAGATTTCAGATCGTCCAATTTATCTCGGCCTAACGCTGAAAACGACATATCGATCGAGTTTAACTGTAATTATGGTAAGTTGTCTTTATTTTCATCATAGACCTGTCTTTACAAACACATACCAGCATGTGATATCATCACGGCCAGATTCTGAACAAGTGTAAGCTGTAACTTGCCTTCCACTTATATTATCGTGGTAGTAAAAAGGAAAAACACAATCCGCCGAAGCGGAATTGCCACTCTCAGTTCCTACCGCATCTTGAGCTCTTGATATTAGCTCAACCCATTCCTGCAAAAAAAAGTACATTGAGCCCGCACTCGCTATGTCCTCTGCAGTGGGTTCAAGAACCGGTACATATCTCGTGGTTTTTTCACAAAAAATAAGCATGTTCGGCGTAACCGTGTCAATGACAACACAAAGCTCCACTCATTACTCAAATAGTATACCTGTGTTCCGCAAAGCCCTGCTGCACACACATTGTCGTCGCTTGTAGCGTAGCCGCATGCCGCGTATCGACACAAGCAACGTTGGTCCTAGACGTAAGATAATAACTACCGGTATGAAGAATTCTAAAGATACGTTGGCTGCGCTTTCAAAAAAGTTTTGCGCCCGATGCTGAAATTTCGTCAGTCCGCACTAAAACGAAATCATGCATTCACAGTTTCTGACATGGAAGTTTTTCGGTAATAAACCATAAAAAACTGGCATACAAAACTGTAAAACAATGGTTCTTAACCTTGGGTTCGCGAACCTCTGGAGGTTCACAAGAAAATTTTTGGGAGTACTTGGATGCAGGGGCGCAGCCAACGAAAAACTTAGAGGGCGAAGGCCGGATATAGACAATGAGAGACCACTTTTTCATTGCCGTTAGTGATCGACTTCTAGCAAAAAAGTCCCGTACGTCAAATAGAGCGGGGCCAAAGTACCGGTCTTCCCTCCCCCCCCCACTGGCTCCGCCACTGCTAGGATGGCAGTTCAGTTTTCACATGTTGCTATTGTTTAACATCCTATAACAGAGAAAAATGTGTGTTGATTGAAAGCAGTGCGTACATTTTACCCGAATCTGGGTTATTGCGACGCAACAACGCGAAATGCATTAAACTGTTACTCAACATTCTTACCACAAAATAATGAAGCCTTGAATCAAACTAAGGACCATTGATTCGTTGTCAGCTTATTGAGGGTTCGGGTTGATTGTTTTCACTCAAGGGGTAATTAGCGAGAAAAAGGTTAAGAACCCCTGCTGTAAAACGTGAGGGTTGAGGCACATGACGTGAAAACTGGTTTCATGACGCTACAATTGGCTCAGGTGGTGGTAAAAAACAAATTTATGAGCCTTAAGCCGCAGTGTGAACAGATCACACGGTGCTGGGTAAAAGTTTCTTAGTCATTACCTTGTTTCGATTGATGGAAAATACGTGATATTTCATTGGGATGGAGAGCTGTTTCGCGTACGACCACATGCTGATATCCATATAATCGGAACCATCAGTGACAATTTGAGAAACTTTCGATCGTTTTCGCGTGGCAGTGGCTGATCGGCACGTGCAAGGTAATTGAACACTGTCTCCTTTAAATACATCAAGTCGCTGCAGTCGCAGAGTTTTCGAGCAAGCTTGAGATATCGTATCAGTGCTACGACTTGTCAGCAGACAGAACGAACGCATTTTCCATGATATAAACAGTAAAAACGCAAAAAACACCGGAGCTCTTGTAAGGTAAATCATCCTAAAATGCTGCAATCAAATCAAACTTACATTTTTCAACAGCACATCTATCAGTTTTTCATAAAAGGCAAACAACGGACAACAATGAATTTGATCAGTCGTGGTATAGAAATTATGATTATGCTGACCCCACTTAAGAATTAGAAACCTGGCGATTAGGGCCTCCTTATAAGACGTAGTCTATATGGGGAACTATGCAGCGAACCCAATATAAAGCATGCCGTTGCAAAGGGTCAGGCCAACATCGTATACCGGTACCAGCTACAATTTAGGCTTATCTATAATTGGCTAATGCTAGAGATCTATATGAAACTATCTACCTGTACTTATGCCACACCTCGTTCAAATCATGATTAGCCTATTTGCTTAAAAATTAAACACCTATTTTAGCGATTCGCAGCAGTAGTAATCTTTGCGACCTGTTGCAATTTTAACTCTGAACTATTATATCTTTTCGTTGGATGTAACTAATTTTTTTAATTGTGTAACTAGGCCTAATAATTAATATTTATAATTGCATTTCAGTAGCCTCGTTTGACCTTTAGCTTATTGCTGATTTCAAAGTCAAGACTGGTTTCAAGTGCTAAGCGACTGCTGACAAAAAAACATGTTCATTGTGTCGTCAAAATGAAATACAGATGTCCGCAACCATGCTTCAGTCACAACTCTCTCCAGAGTTTGTTACAAAGCGAGATGGAAGTTCAAAATATTTTTTCTGCTTCTGATATGGCATCATGTTTAAGCTAAACTTTAATTTTCCCCCTATTGTCATTTGTAGGCCACCTCCTCGGAGTAGAGAATGGCTGTATCGCAATAGAAAACATACGCAAGCCCTGAAAAATAAGAGTTACCAGATAACAAAAATAAGTTTTATTAGTTATTTTATTTTAAAATAAGTGGAAAGTGAAGTGGACAACCACGGAAAAAAATTTGTAATGTTGACAACAAAAAACTCTTCTCTAAATCGTCGGTGGTGAACGGGAACTGTTTGCTCAGATGTCGTAATGCGCAGCAGTTCAAATATCCAGGCAAACTCTTGAAAGCACTAGCAAGCCGTAGAAAAGTCAGGTCAGCGTTACGTAAATTGTTGATTTTAGGAGACTAGAGGGCAGTTGCAGTTGTTTTTGAATTCAAAATTTTTTTTTCAAATCTTAATGAAACAGCATATGATCGTCGAAAAACATGGGTTGCGGTTCTTCTACAGAACTAGTTCAGGCTTTGGAACCGCAAGCGAGAGAAAACACGAAGAACCCGGAGTCAGAATTATCTGGTAAGTTGAATGACAACTATCCACCGCAACATCAAGATAAATCCCGTGTAAGAATTCATTATGGATATAGGACCGTAAAATTCAATGAAGTTTTAAACATGAAAAAATCACAAGCTAATAAAAATAAATTAAGATTTCTTTCTTATCCGCCCCAATTTAAAACCTTAAAATTTGAGAAGAGTACTGCATTGAGTACCGGGTATCAGTTTGTATCTGCCGAGGGTTCTAAAGCAGTGGTTCTGAAACTTTTTTAAAATTTCAACTTTAAGGTCTCCGAAGATTTTTTTATCACTCACGGACCTTTATTTTAAAGCATAAATTCTGGTTTAGCAGCAAAAAGAAGTTAGTGTGTAGCTGATCCAAAATGCATGGACATTTGAAATGAAATGTTATGTGCAATAAGCAAACATGTATTTAGAGCGAGAAAATAAGGCAAGTGACATTTACTAAATTTACAAGCACAATTCAATGGGATGATTTATCAGAAATCCGCGACCTCTTTGCGGTCCCCCTGAAACTGCTTCGCGGACCCCAAGGGTCCCCAGTTTGAGGACCACTGTTCTAAAGGGATCTAAAAATAGAAAAAATACTGTTACCGGTAATCAATAGTCATTTTTAAGTAAGTGTAATTTTTATTAAGGGAGTTTTATTAAGTCTATGAAATCCATTTCCTATAAACGAGAAATGATTGATAGAAAATTTAATTTCATCCAACACATTTCGCTTTTTGCCAGCCAAAATTTTAACTAAATACCAATTATTTAGAAATGCGTGTATGAATTAGTACGTCGAGTTTTGGAACAAAATTAAAATTTACATAAAATGATTTCGTTTTTACTTATTTCTCATTTTTATGAAAACGTTTGTTCGAGTTTGATCCTATTGTCCATCCTCGCTTTGATGAAGTTCAATTTCGGCAGCGTGGCGCAGCGTAATGGTTGTCGGCAGCGTGGCGCAGTGGTTCGGAGCGTCGTTTTTACGACGACCATGATCGCAAGGTTAATGGTTCAACTCCCATCCTAGTCTCGTTGTTGCGTCCTTGGATAAGATGCTTCACGATGATTATCTCTGCTTGATGGAGTCTGGCAAGCAGCAAATTAAAGAAGTCAGAAGAAAATTCAAGCGAAAAACTTGGAAGCATAGGCAACTCCTAAGCCAGTCTGGATTCGTCCTACGCATAGCGCCTCCGCCGCTTTCTCGTGATCGGAGGATAAAGATGAAGAAATCAATCAATCAATTTCTTGCAGTTTCTGACAAGCGTTCATCGGTTACGAAGTCCCATGAGTCTTTTCTTTCTTCAATCGACAGTATTGAGAGCGACAAAGTTACGATTTACAGTGCTGGTTCTGACATTCTCTCCCCACACCGATCCAAATCCGTGGATTTTAATAGAAACGGATCAGCTAACCGTGATGAGCCGCCTCCGGTGGCGACTGCAACCATTATCAGAAATACGTCTCTTAGTAACACCCCTTCTTCGACTCGAAGAAACGCCGTTACAACTGGGTTGCCTCATCAAATTGATGACGTTAATTCTGCATCAGACGTAAAACTGACGTCGCACAGTCAAAGTGAATTACTTGCGAGAAGAAAAGCTTTATCAAGACGAAGAAAAAGTGATGGAGATGTTGGAGTAAGTTGCGCATAGTAGCCAACTTAGTCATGACCGACCGACCAATGACATATCTAGTTGTTTTTAAGTGAAGCATGTTAGAATGCAAAAATACTTTTTGTAAGAACTGTGGTGTTTATGTTAGTAATAAACGAGTAAGTTACGGTGTAATACTGTGAGTGTAATAAGATTGGATTTTTTTTTGTGAAGAAATCGCCTGCTATAATTTCAAATATTTAATGTTCAGAAAGTAACAAGTGTTACTTGCATTCCTCGATCTTTGATCAAAGCGAATCCTTTATTAAATTCCGAGATGAAAATCAAACCACCATTATTTGGTCCGAGAAGCAGGTATTGCATCAATATACGTTTGTACGTCTTTCTTTAAATGAGACTGACTAATTTCTTGCAAACGACTGAGCGTAAAGAACATTGTGCATATCGCATGTAAAAAAGGCGCAGTAAGTTCTTACGTGGAATCAGTAGAGCCACTGGGAATGTTTTTCCTCTTTCGAATTATCTATTTTTTCTGGACCCGCTCATCCTTGGGGGTATTTTTTAAAAAGCAGCATGGATTAATATAGCAGTAGACCAGCTATGGGGTCTCTGAGTAGACTGACCTTCACCTCATTTGCGCGTAAAGCGTAACCATTTCACAGTCCTGCATGTATCACACTACGTATCGGTAAGAAATCTTAAGCAGGACGTGAACACAGAACCTGCGGTTAAAAGTTGCACGTGTGAAGATTATGGGCGTAATATGGTTGTTGCTGTAAAATGTTTTGTGTTGATGTAATGTCACGTTGATAATTGTTACAATTTACAGCCGCCTGACTATCACACAAAGTCAAAAAGACTTCTTCCGAATATTGGATGAAAAAATAGCTCAAGTTAGTGGATTTGGTCATTAATTAATCGAAAAGCTATCACTACAACTTTGGTATTTGCTTTGTTTGTTTGAATGCTATGAGTTTATAGCTGTAGCTACAGTGTTTGAAGATCATTCGACGAGGTATTAAGCAGTAAAATGAGACCATAAAAGTCGGACCTGTCACAGATCGTACCAGCAATATCCCACAAGTTAGTCACGCGGTTAGTCACCTCGGTGTAATATGGTTAGAGCCGTGGCTTTTATAGCTTAGTTTGGCTGTAGCTGCTTCATTATACGACGCCAAGGCTATTCCTTGTAATAATGTTTTTGATTTTGAAAGCAAAATATGTCTATTCGCGTAGTATTTTTTCCTTTTGTTTTATATACTTCAAAATTACTGCATTATTCAAAGTGTTTTTGAAAGAATATGATTAGGTATAGTCTACTGACCCACATGAATATTTTAAACTGACAAGATTATGAGTCTGAAATGTGTATGAAAAATTAATTAAGCTCAGTTTATGCAATTTTGATGATTCATACCAACGTAGTAGAAATTAACATGTGTTTTACTTTGATGTGGAATTGTTATGAAGTGCCTAAGCCATACGGATATAATTTATGGCTGGCCTCTTGCTTACGACAAATTAGACGTCATGTTTAACTTGTTAGAATTGAACTTCTCTAGATGACAGCTGTAACTTTATTTTATGGCGAGCTCAAACACAAATTCATATTCGAAAACTTATGAGTTATAAAGGCCTAATCTTCTTACAGTCTCACAACCACGTTATCTTTAAGCTGTTGACAAACGTAAAAGCTCTCTAATTACCCTCTTATAGAAAATAGCTGAGGTCATACTGCTTCTAGAACTATCGAAGACACCAAGCTGTATATATGCATTACTAAAAATCTAAAGGCTTGCATTAACGTGATGCATAGCCGCTATAAAAATCCTGGATCACTCTCTTAAGGTTATGCACAAACACATGATTAAAAGTACAGGACGGTTGCTGGGAAAAGAGCTTGCGGTCTTCGAGACAGAAAACATCCTCAAAAGGCGAGAAATGCAATAGGTCCGAGCCAAGAGTCGAACTCGGCGCGTAGAATTTTTAGCTTACGTGAAGCACGACCAGGTCATGACGTCATAGTTTTCAGCAGGCTTTGTTGATCGTCGCAAATAGGTTATTCACGAGGTTTACGCAAATACAGCATTTATAGCAACGTAAATAACTAGTAAAAGAGTTGACGACTCCTGTTGCTACACATTCTAAAAATAGCAACCATATATATTTTTGTTGGCCATATCAAACTTTTGTGTTTGTGTTTCTGCATTTTCAACTACAAAAGAAAAAATAATTGAAAAAACGATTCTAATTATAATACACTTTAATTTCCATTATCACCGAATTTTTCCGCCAAATTTTTTTTCCTGCACCAAAAAGTTCGTTTACACAACGTTCATGACTCACTAGGCCTACGTACTTATTATTAACTGAAGCGTAACCGTTTTGCTTACGCAAAGCGAACTATTAGTTTCGGAAAGAAAGTGCATAAGTCATTTTTAGGTAACTTTCGAAAGGCTTCTGTTTGTTAACCAAAGCTTGTTCCGTTAAAACAAGCTTATGAGATCAAGCTTTCTGCCTGTGAAAAATCAATCTATCTCATACGCAGGTTTATACTTGCATTTTGAGCTTTAAGCACTTGATTGAACGTGGGTCAGGCGTAGTTCATATCACTGTTATTAATGAAGATAAGAGAGCTTGAAGTACGTAGTGTCACAAATAAATGCTGAAAAGTAGGTTGTTGATTCCCACGAAATACTTGAGCACTCGAAACTTCGGCCAATAACCAATCGAACAAACAGATGAGCTCTAATTGTCAAACGCATTGTTTTTAAGATTTTCACAAATACTTCGCCCCAAGATTGTTTTTAAATTTTAAGTGGCATTTTTGTTTTGAATTGAAGTACCATGTTCTTTGGTAAAATCGTTTCCCTCTCGTTTTGCCGATAACTTAGTGATGTCAATTTCTCATATTATTTTTAGTGATTTCTCTTTGTATACGCCTAATATTATAGAATGTACGTTTCACAGGGAAAAGATTACTGCTCCGAAGATGAAAAGTCTCTTGCGTCTTTTCATTCTCTATCAATTCATCGCAATGACAGCTTCGAGTCAAACGGATTTCCAAAATTAGCGATTGCACCCCAAGTCAGATGACATTGTTACTGGTTACTTGATTTCATATAGTCATTGCTGTGAACATGAATGATTGCCATGGGATCGCAAAGAACAAAATTTGTTGCTAGTTTTTTGTGGGAATTGTTTTATGCTGCATGATGATTTACATCAAAAAGTGCATTAATGCAACAAAACAACTCATAAACGAGAATTATGAGAACATGGATCATAATGCCGATGAAAAAACAAAAAACATCTGCAACCTGAGCCTCTTTTTTGTACGGAGACGAAAACATAGCGGCGTTTACACTGCTATTACAGTTTATATGTCCAAATTTTTTGGCATTCACGACAATTATGTTCTCATCATGCTTGAACAAAACAGAATTTTCAATTTTAAGTTACTATATTCACTTCAGCGCATTGATTTTACCGTATTAAAAGTTAAAACCCGACAGCCTGTTGCACCCGGTGGGGTTCATCAGGGGTAGCTGAGTAATAATATAAAAAACAAAACATGTATTTCTATTTTTATTATTTTTATTTTTATTATTACTTACATACCCCTGACGAACCTCACCGGGTGCAACAGGCTGTCGGGTTGTAACTTTCAATACTGTAAAATCAATGTGCTGAAGTGAATATAACAAGCTCTAACTTTGTTTTTAAGCACTTTCTTGACCAGCTGTCTGACGTGCAGTTACAATTTTAAGTTACTATTGAAAAAAATTTGTTTTAATGCTATATGCTGGTCTAACGAAAATAATTTCGAAGACTGGATAAAATTCTAAATTCATATCTATCACTGATAATAGGAAATTTGTAATATGGTATGAGTAAAGGTTTGGCTTGAAACTGTGCGCTTAATAACAGTCAAACAATTGTCCAATTTCACTACAATGATTTGGTGTGGTCAAGTAGAAGTTCATTTTGTAACTTGCCGATTTGCATCAAGTTAATTTTGTTTGCTGCAGTATGAATTTATTTTTGTATGTGATAAAGTTTGTTGATTTTATGCATATTATGTAGTTGCCAGAGATGGGCATTTATCGCGATTGTTATCGGCGATAATTTATTACCGATTATCGTTATCGCTCAAAATAATTTTGATTTATCGATTACCGATATCGCTTTTGTTATATATTTTGTTGTCGCCGATAAATTATCCGATAAATGTTTTTCTATGCACGCAGTGCGTAAACTTTAAAGTTAGTGAGTTGGCGCTATGGAAAAACCACACGATGTTCATTAAAATTTGTTGTAATTTTAAAAAATTATCTTTTTTGTTTAATTTCACGGCAGAGTCCATGAACTGCTCTCTTTTCTTGAAAAATTTAGAAAAAACATTTTTGCATTTCGACTTACAAAAAAAAACTTTGTCAAACACATTGAAAAGTTACCGCAACATTTATCGGAAAATTTTATCCGCGATAATTTATTGATTGCCGATATCGCTTTAAATAATTGAGATTTATGGATTATCGGTATCGCCTAGTGCTTTTTTGAAGTTATCGATTATCGTCATCGCTTTAGTGCAGAAAGGTTTATCGTGCCCATCACTGGTGGTTGCTGTATTAGATGATCAATTTTTTATTTTGTGCATGAACAAAAATTTTCTTAAACGTTATGCTGATAGTATTTTGCTTACATTCTGTTCGTTGTTTATAAACAATAAAGCTATTTTAAAGGCGTATTTCGGGCGGAAAGAATTAGCTTAATACCTCTTTACTTCAGCCAAAAGCTTACACAGAGCTCACTGTACAACTAAAATAAATCAAATCTTCACTGTACTCGCGGTGTTACGGTGAAGCTTGCAACGAGTGACGGGGCCCGTCTCCGCGACTTAGCGCTACGCAAAACAGCAACAAAGAAAGATAGAAGCGGTGAAGAGTCGTTGGTGACACTGCATCCGATTAACCGATCCGGGATTCGAACCCTAGACCTCCAGACGTCTTGGAACTGACATAGCTAAAACTAACCTCATTTGCTAATAATGAGCAAACTTCAGATGTTGGCTTATTTTTGGAAGACTGTCACAACAACAAAATAATCGCGATCTTATCATGAAACAATGATTGCTCAAGGTTCGGATTCGAATTTGTTTTGACATTCTGTCACAACATCGTTATGTAATCATTATAATGTAGGCTACAGTATGCATCGAAATATGTATTGAATTTAACTGAATCACATATTAAAACGAAATCTAACAGTGATTTACTGTACTAATACAGTAAATTTTTATTTTATGTTTTATTGCAATAAAACTAAAAAAGACAACAACAAAACAAAGCAATACTTACTATCAATCTAGCGTAAAAAAGCCCATTTGCGATCATGTGTCTCTACGTCATGTTTGTTTTTTGCTGTGAAATATTCAGATTTTCGAATGGAGTTAACAAAGTTAAAATATTGCGCCATAGGCCTATTGGGTTTGCATTTAGAGTATTTACATCGATAAATTAAAAATCTAGTGCACAAAAGTAATCCATTTATAAGCTGAAAGATACCGTTGTTTTCTTGAAATCCAAATATAATTTATGCCTATTATCCAAATTAAAGTTGTAAAAGAATTTCACTGAAAGCCAGTATGACTCATCACACCAAAACATATCAACAAATTTGCAATTACAAAACAAGTGCATGATAGTTTCCGGGTCTTCCACACAAAATACTCAATAATTACTATCAACAATTTCCAAACCATGCAGTTGCACATTTGTCTCGTATTGATTTTAAATTCAATCTAATTTGGAAGGATATTAATTTGGCCTCATTTCTTGCAAAATAGTTGTTTTTACATATTCTAGACCAAAGAATATTTTACGGTAAAATTTGCAAGATTTTGCCCAATTTCAGTAGTTGTTTAATCGGTAAAACTTCATTTTTGCTTTTTAAGAAAGTATTTTTGCTTTTTAAGAAAAGAAGGAAGTTTAAGAGGACATTAAACATATTTTTATGAAATGTTTACATTACTCCATAAGCGCAAATCAGCTGTGTAAATCTCAACATCGAGGAATAATAACACTGTTGCCAAAACCCGGAAGAGACATCTTACAAGCCTCCAATTACAGGCCTATTACCTTGCTTAATTGCAATTTTAAAATTATTTCTAAAGTTATTAATAACAGAATAACTCCCATCTTGCCTGCAATGGTCAACAATAATAATCAAACTGGTTTCATTAAAGGTCGTCATATTGGTGATAATATTCGATTAATGTGCAATATCATTGATTATGCGAACTTCAAAAATATACCTGGAGCTGTTTAATCAATTGATTTACAAAAAGCATTTGATTCATTAAATTGGTCCTTTATTTTTGCCATGCTCAGAAACTTAGGTTTTGGAGGTTTTTCTATCAATTTAATTCGGATAATCTATAAAGAGCCTAAATACTGCATTATCAACAATAATTTCTTGAGTTCTTATTTTGATATCAAAAGAAGAGTAAGACAAGGTGATCCCTTATCTCCCACTAATTTCATTTTGTGTATAGAATACATGGCGCTTTTGCTTCGTCAGAGTTGTTTGCACAAAGGGTTCATAATCGAGAAACATTGTTTTAAAGTATCCTTGTTTGCTGATGACACCGTAATTTATCTAAATGATTATCCCTCTCAATTTAAACGCGTATTTGATATTTTGCGTACTGTTAGTGACCAAACCGGCTGCAAAATTATAAACAAATCAAATGCATTTTATGTTGGTTGAAGCAGAAGGAATGGTGTTAGCCTTTTTCTGTAGATGGGTTGTCATGGCTAACAAATACCATTAAACACTTGGGCGTATGCATTCCAATAAACCATTTCGACAACAATTCAATCATTAGCGAAAATTTTTTGCTAATTATTAATGAAATGAATTCAGTTTTAAATATATGGTCATCAAGAAAACTGACTTGTTATAGGAAAAATCACTGTGATAAAAAGCATGGTCATTCCCAAACTTGTCTACTATACCTGCAGTGTTACCCGATACTTTTATAAAACAAGTCAATCAAATTTTGTTTAAATTTATTTGGGGTTCAAAATGGGAAAAAATTGGACGATCTCAACTATGTTGTGATACTGATGAGGGGGGAGCTAAAATGATTGATCTTAAGCAACATATATTTGCTTTACAATTTAAAGGTGTGGTCAAAGTTATTTGACAATAATTGCTCATCAGCACGGAAGACGCTTGAAAATCTGCGCATCAAAGAAAACTTTTTTTGCATACTACGATCAAACATTAAATTAACAAATATGTTGATTACTAAATTAGCTTTTCTTCGTTTTACCCGTTCCAGTTTGTCGACCTTGAAAACAGTTGTTAATGTTTCAAAAATTCCTTCAGGTAACAACTTTTTGTGGTTGAATGAAACGGTCAAGTATCAAAATAAGCCTATGTTGATTTCAGGTGATCCATTGTCCTGGCTACACGGAACACCAACTAACCAATAAATTTTTATTTTATTTTCTATATTCCATCAAAATAGTCATACAGCGCCATCTTGAGGCATTTGTAAAAATTTTTTGCAAAATACATGTGGACCAGAGATTAGCAAACATTTAACAATAGCAAAAATGTACTGACGTGAATTTAGGAATACCATGAATTATACTAAAATGCCCAAGTGGTTAAAGCATTGGACCGCCGGACCATTGGTGTATCCAACTAACTAGAAATTTTCGGGGAGGGGGAGCAAAATTACTACAGGTAAATACACTTTTCCATATAAAAAGATCTTCGATGATCGATCTCTTTGAGACAAAGGTTTTTGCAATGGTCGACCTCTGAAAAATTACCTCCCTTATAAATATTCATCGATGTATATGTCTATATTGACCATGATGCTTGAAATTCTTCAAGAAGGGAGAATTTCCCCTTTTTTCAAACCTGGCTACTCCGCTGCCCGGGACCAAAAGTTGCATGCACTGTGCTGTTACAATATTTTTTTTGTTTTTGAAGGAATAATAATTGGGGGCATTTTTAAATTATTTGAATTAACACTTCAACAATGTTTTAGAGAGACTGCGAAATGACCTTGCGCTCTTTGTGGTTGCAGCCGCTTGGTGCAGCCAACTCTTCAATTGCGATCGGCTGCATAAGTGACTTGAAAACCCGGATCGACACGAAGTGGAAGGCCATGTCGCTTGGTACTGCTTGGCCATGTCGCTTATACTATGCTCTATGCCTTTTACAGTGTTTCACTCTCAGTTATGTGCAGTGAGATGCTATTCAACAGAGCATATTGTACGCTACAAAAAATAAGTATGGGCTTCTTATTTGCTTTTAAAATTAAGTTTTCCAATTAAGTAATAATTTGTTGACGAAGCTGTGTAAGTTTTTTTGGTGTACGTGCAAATAACCGCAGTTTTTTTATTTTTTTTATTTGCCATTTACAAGCTTGGTTTGGTCTTTTTCCTTCTTCTTTTTTCATGATCTTTGAAGCATGATCTTAACTGTAAACTTTTCTATTTAAAATAATTCGTTGGTTTTGGTTAACAATTTTCTTGATCCTGTAAAAGCACGTGGTCTTTTGTATTGTTGTTGATTACTGCTAGCTGCAGATTGTTGCTTCAGCTCCATGCAAATCCCAATTTTTACAAAAATATGTCTCAGTCCACCAGAGTTTAATGACTCGTTATTATGAAGTTTGCTTGTAAAAGTCAGACGGCCTGGTTGCTGGCTCTTGTTTTGCACCGCCCATAAGCAGCAGCACGAGAAGTGGTTGAAAGTATCTGCTTTGCGGCGAGGGATGGAGTTTGGTTCTTCCAGTTTCATCAAAGAATATAAAATATTGTGATCTCACTGCTGCTCTGTCTCTCACCGTTGCTACATAGCTCTATGCTCGCAACTATCGCTCTCGCGCGACGCGATCGTAACCCGTGATGTACGTTGGTATAGATGAGATTGGGTACTTACCGCTAATGGCTCATAGAGCGGATTTGCAATGAAGATATATAATTCTTTTAATACAGGGGTTCCCAACCTTTTGCTTTTCTGCGTACCACTTCTGGACTTTTTCTATAGCTGCGTACCACCTACCTTCGATGAATGCTTTTTGATCATTACTACATATAAGAGCTGTGCTGAAAGGTTTACTTTACTTACAGAAACGAATACGCAATTAAATCCAATGTTTTTTATACTCGCGGTATTACGCTGAAGCACGTAGCAAGTAACACTGCGGCTTAGCATCTGGGCAACACAGCCCAGGGATATGTTAACTAGAACTGTGAAACCAAGTAAAGAGTAATTTTGAACCCCGAGTTCACTATTTCGATGAAAACGAAATGAGCGCAGAAATGTGTCTGTTAAAAGTTTTTTACCGGTTAGGTTGATCCATGGATTCATCTCACCATTTCAAGTACGCCAGCTACGATATTCGATAGTGTTGCAGCTTGCTGCTGCAGTAAAAAAAAAAGCCCCGCAAGCAAGCGAACATTGGCAATGACATATAAGAGTATGCTACGTCATACCGTGGTCTTCGCACATGATTACTCGCATATCTCTAGCTAACCTATTTTCATGCAACTAATTTCAGTTGTAAGCAAAAACGTTTTGGTGAGGATTTCGTAAAAACAAATTCTTTTTGCATTTTTCGAAAATATCTCGCGTACTACTTGAAAAGCTTCCCACAGGTTGGGAAACCCTGTTTTAATATAAGTAAGTTCATAAAAGTTAATATCAAGATTTAGACGCGATTACCCCACAATCCTTTTTGTTAGAGACTTTCATGCTCCTCAGGTACAGTAGGCCTACTGTTAACAAGGTATAATTTTTTTTCTTTGAATTGCTGCAAGAAAAAAAACTCTTCTATTTTAGCGTCGTATAATTTTGCAATGCAAGCGATCAAATAAAACTCATTAATTAAAACAAAAGATTTTGGTTATCAATCGTCAGAAACTGTGATGCTTAGAAATATTTTTTATTAGCATACTAGCCGCATCTCCCACTATCTTACAAAACAGGAGTTCTAAACCTGGGACCACCGGCTCTTCTACGTGGCGACAAGGCCAAGATTTATTAACTTGTTAAAATTAATAATTAACCACGAATGACCAGCAGACGGCTGTAACTACTATGCCAATACCTACTGAAAACTTTATTGCGGAGAAGGAGGCCTGTGCTGTTGAGAATCTTTACAAGGGCGCCACAAACCACAAAAGGTTGAGGACCACCTGTTACAAAGCCTTTCAAACGCTGGAAATGCAGCAAAGAAAAAGCTAAAACTCAACATCTATATTTAGACCTATGTCATAAATAAGTTTTCGGTTTCACATACAACTAACGTCGTCGACCTTAACGTTGACAAATTGCTGTCATTTAAGTCGATTTTGGATTATGGGCAAGTTTAAGTGCAGCATACATTAAGGGATAAGTGTTATGTCTCTTAGCGTTGTAGTGCCAATGTTTTCTCGTAAATCTGCAGAAAAAATTTATGACTGGCATTAACGATAATTGAATTTCCTGAGATAAGAAAAACCTTTAAATACAAAGCAGAAACATAGACAATAACTCAAACCCGATGTTCAATTGTCTTTGTAGAAAATAATCGAAAAAGCAAATTAACCCATTCTAAATCCGCAAGAAAATTTGTATCTTCAAAGGACGACAAAGCTTTCATATTTGCGATGTGAATTATGAAAATCAATTATTTATCAGATCTTCTTCAGTCCTATTGGTAAAAGTGAGCGTAATGATGCGACAGCTTACATCAAGATTTGGCAAATAATGTCAATTATCGGTAGCTTACGTTTTTAGCATAGCTTGTACTTTCTCATGTGTCCAAATTAATGAGAGTCCATAAGATTACGGCGCTCCTGCTGAGATACAAAATCGTTTAGTCAAGATTTGCACAAAAGCTGAAAGGTAGTAGTAATAGTCACGGGATCAGGTTGGTTCAGATAAAAGACATCTTTTTCTTTAGCTGGTTTAGAGGTTCTCAACCGGCACTCCGGCAGCCATTGGCTTTCTTCAGGGGCCCAGTACATTAGCCAGGAGGCTACAAGCGCAAGATTTATCAATGGTGATTAACCATACTTAAAGCCAGCAGACGGCTGTAAACGCTGTGAATGAAATACGGACAGAAAATTTTACTGCTGAGCAGGGAGCCACAAACCACAAAAGGTTGAGAAGCACTGAGCTATTTAGTGTGGAAAACGAAATAGAAAGAAAATGATAACCTGTCGTAATATAAAACAAATTGCATTGTAGTCCTGGTGCTACCGAACATTAGCCTAGCAATTAAAAGTGCCCCAAAAATATTTCATTCACTGAGCAATGAAGGCATCCTGTTGTACGAGAATAGCAACATCATGATACTGTCCTGCAAACTTCTTTTTCATGCAAGATAGGGTGAGGTAGAGTCGGATCTAACTTGGTACCGATCACAAAGCGTTTCATATTTAAGCACTTTCATTTTCAAAAGTTTCCTCATGTTTTCAGTTAAAAGTCACTGATGTGTCTTTCTTAGTAGCATGTAGGAACAGGGATTAAAAAATTAAACATGTTATTTGAAAGCAGTAGCAAGACGATGTTTTTTCTGTTGGCGTATTTTCAGAATGTTATGTTGTCCCGTTCCTTGAATCAATGTTACGATTCTACATGCTGCAATTTAGGTAAACGCAATAATTATTATTGTTGTTTTGCGAACGGTTCAATTGGGAGTAAGTTTGTAACATAACTGCAAATAACACAGCCAAGAAAGAGCTAAAAATAAATGGGTTGATGCAGGGAGTCGAACCGAACCCGAACCGGAGTTTTATAAACCGGTTTTACGCTACTTTCGTCGAACCTTAACCGAACCCGAACCGTATTTTTCA
The DNA here is from genome assembly GCA_964006365.1 of Trididemnum miniatum. Lineage (NCBI taxonomy): Eukaryota > Metazoa > Chordata > Ascidiacea > Aplousobranchia > Didemnidae > Trididemnum > Trididemnum miniatum. Next base: position 13,687,729 of record OZ023234.1, on the reverse strand, counting down.
AAATTGCAAAGAGCGAACCGGAACTGAACCGAATAATGTGAGTACTTGTGAACCTTAACCGAACCCGAACCGATTGAAAAAGCGGCTCGTTTTGTGAAGTCACTCGCGTCACTTTGAAGCTGATTCCAATTCAAAATAATAGTCACTTATGCAAGTAATCCATGCATGATGAAGAAGTCTTTTAACGTTTGATATACCCGGTCCTGTGGTACACGCGCGTAACAGAATAAAAACCAAGCGTCTTAACACTAATTTAACGCTACCTGTGGATTGAATAAGCCGCCGGTGTCAGAGCATAGTAACAATTTAATTTTCTCGAAATTGGCAGTACTACTAGTAATTTATGCGTTATATTGGCCTGTCAATGCGAAGAAAAATTACTTTGTACATTTCATTTTTTAAATTGTGTTACTAGAATTATATCATTTTTTACTGCGAACCTGAACCGCAACTTTATAAACCGGTTTGGAAATGTTTTTTGCTGGAGCGAACCCAAACCGAACCGTTTCGATTTATCTGAACCTTAACCGAAACTGAACAGAAATTTGAAACCGTTGTTGAACCCTAACCGAACCTGAACCGAAAAAATTAAGCGGTTCGACTCCCTGGGTGGATGTTTCGTCTCACTTTTGTTGCCGTTGTCAACGCAACAAGCCAACGCTGAGCTGAGTATTACGCCATGGTGCGAAAAAAGAACACTGAGGTCCTAATTTTTTTTTTTTTTGCTCCATGGCATAAAACCCAGCTAAGCCTCGGCTTGTAGGGTTGACAAGGCACCGGAAGTGACGTTGACAAGGCACCGAAAGTAAGGCGAAACGTCTGCCCATGTATTTCTGGGTGCTTCGTGGCTGTGTTATATGTAGCTATAAAACCGTTTCTTTAACAACTCTATTTGCTGTAACGTGTGTGAAAAGTGCTAATGCACTTACCGCAGGGTCAAAGAGTTGCTTGCTCAAACTGTAACGCGAGCTTTTGAGTTGAGCTCTTACGTAAGATGTTTCATAATAATTGCATCTGCTTGGTGGGTTCTTAACAAAGAGCTCATTAAAAATGTAAAATATAGAATTTTTGAAATGGAATGATCTGAAAACGTAAGCAACTAAATACCACCACGTGTACAGAAAAGTATTTTTTGATTTTTCAAGAGGAAACCCTGTCTCACAACAACATCATAGATCAGCAATGCTTTACCGGTTCCGGACATAACTATCGTGGACGTTTAAATTACACCAATACCGGTCGTCCATGCATCAGCTGGATGAATACTGCGGTGTTTGACATGCCCTTGAGAGAAAAGGCCATGTATGGAATAGGGGAGCATAACTTTTGCCGTAACCCTGACCCTACCGGAACAAACAAACCCTGGTGTTACGTCTCTCCCCGAAACTATGGATATTGCAAAGTAAATCCGTGTAAGTCAGTGTAATAAATTGAATATTTGCAAAGTTTGTAATGCCATAGCTAAACTTATCACTTGAAAATAAAGCATTTGCTCAAGTTTGTATTTCGCTCAAATTTTTGGTATTGAGTACAGCACTTGAGACATTCATGTAGCGTGTGCGAATTGTCCAAACCGGCGTAGTTGCGATACAAACTTAGTTAAAAACAAATTAATTCTTTACAGATTCTGGTAACCACCAGCATCTACTATTGCCATCCATTATTTTTTAACTAATTTTATCGTTTATTTTTGCGTATACGTAGGTTCAGAAACAGCAGTCTCAATTCGCAACAAAAAGAAGCTAACAGATTTTGCCAACAACGATGCATCAAAAACACGTAAGCTGCTACATTTGGTGAAAAAATTGTTTCAAACCCAATCGGCCTTTAAATAGAAAATATGCATCGAAGAGCAAGCCACACCACAACTGTTTCGGCCATTTAGATAATATGCTTAGGGGTTGAGGAGCTTTTCCTCAAAAAAGCTTTAACTTAGCCTAATCACAGATTACTATCGTGAATTTTGAAACAGACGTAAATAAATACAGTATAATATGCAAAATATTAATTAACAGTTTTCACAATTTTCGAGTAAGACAAGCTAGTTTTGAGTAATTAATATCTCTTAACCTGGTTCAAGTTTTTGAAAATTTCTATGTAAGGATCAAATTTTGCACGATTTTTTTCATAACTTTCGTTGATATTTTACCAGATTAGTTTTCTAGCTCGATTCAAAGCATATTACATTTTGGACATGTGCATTCTCACCTATTTAGGTTTTTCTTTTGAAACTCGATCCAAAAATGACACGGCTTAAGCTCCGTAGCCATAACTCATAACAAACTTTGAGCTTTTTTCTCTTTTTAAGTTTTTTATATTTTTTGGTTTCTTTACATCGTAAGTTACAACTAAATCTTCACAAAGCAATGACTTGCGTATGCAAAAACTCGACCTATGTAGAAAATTAATTGAAACTCGTATTTTCATCTTTCTTCGTTATGTCATCGCCTCGACAGATGGGCTTTACTAACATCTTATGAAATTGAACTACTTAAACTTATTATCGTGTTTAGTAAGTAAAGTTGAACCAATTTTGTTAATTCTTCTTCCCTAAAAAAATCATGAATCTCCCTGAAATTTTTGCTCTGTCGTTCTTGATTAATTATAATGTTTGTTGTAGGCTATCATTAATTAACCAAATTAATGAGCTGATTTCTTTACTTCTTGCAATTGAAACAATATAAACAAGCTCTAATATTTAGACCAAAATGCTTTGTTGTTTCCTTTCAATGACTCGTTGAACTTCGTCATATTTCAACCTTACGCCGAACAATACCTCATCTACAAATTCCACAAAATAATGACTTCATTCAAAGAACCATTTGAGCAGGCGCTAGAAGACGCGTTCCACTTATGCATCACTAAAAATGACGACATAACCTTCGTGACGTCAGACCATGGAAACATGACGTATTTTTACATGCAACAGTTAAACTTACTTTTACGAGTTGATTTCAAAAAAAGAGGCTGGGAAGTTGTTGATCACGTGATAGTTGATTCCTGTCTCGTTCCCGGTAAGTAAAACGTAAGCAGTGAATTGAAAATAGTTTACTAGATTGACTACCGACCATGCAGGTCAGTAACATGGCCAAGCGGTACCGCGCGTGGGTACCGGTTACCGGTTTTTCGCGATGGCTTCCACCACGGTTAAAATCTACTGCGTTTGAGGCATTAACTATTTCGGGTGAATGTTGTGACTCGAAAAGTGCAAGCTCATTTCACAGATTTGCTCAATTGCTGTTAAATTTTAACTACAGTGATTTGAGTGTAGCCTACAGGTGGTTTACTTGGTATATATATATATAGCAAAACTGATAGCTTTCAATGCACAATCTTAAGGGACAACTTCAGAGAGCAAACTCTGGGTATTGCAACTATGCCTACAAATGTTTCTTTTTTTTAACAACTCTTCTACCTTTCATGCGATTACGTTAATCGTTTTGTTGACTCGTCCCAATGATGTACCTTCATCGTATTCTTTATGGTGTTGACGGTGCTGAAATAAAAGACACTAGCTGCTGCTACTACCAACTAAGCTGTGACTTTTTCTTCGGAGAAACTTAGGCAGCAAACAACTTGCTTAAAAAAAATCAAATCAAATTTCACTGTACTCGCGGCATTACGCCGAAGCGTGTAACGAGTGGCAGTGGTGGAGCCCATCTCTGCGGCTTAGCGCGTGGGTAACTCAGCTCCGAAGAAACATCGTGGCGGTGGCGAGCCGTTAGCGACACTGTGTCGATTTGACCGGCCAAAAATCGAAGCCCACACCTCCCGCTCCGATAGCGTGGACTTAACAACTGAGCTAACCGGCCGGTTTACGGCTCGCTTATCCTGCTCAAGAAAATTTTCTCGTAAGAATTTCCTCATGACGTTTTCTTAGTTATTCATATCTGTTTTGTAGTGCTTCGTTTAGCCATGGTGAACGAAACACATCAAACCAAAATTCGAAGTGTGTTTAGCTTCAACGATCCCTACAAACTGATCTTATTAACACCGCAGCATTTATCGCAATGTGAATGGAGAAATGGAACTTTGGTGCTAGTTTTCCAAGAGGAATTTCCATCTGCGCAATATGTGAAATCTGATTTAATTATTATCAACCAGTAAGCAATCATATTGAGTTAACTTTCAGAATTTCACATATGAACGCAGGCATTTTGGCAAATAGCGCGCTATAGACAAGAAGAGTTTAACAGTGCTAAGATCTGCTTGCGCGTAAATGATTCAATATCAAAACTGAGTTTAAAAGATTAATCTTTAGAGATGGAGGGGTTGAACAGCATTAGGATATCAGATTACAGGCGAATCAATCTATGGCGCCTTAAAAAAGAATAAGGGGTGTGTAATAATTGATATTAGATGCATGTGACATCAAAAACCAATGGTTATTCGATATTTTAACATTATACTAACACTAGTTAGCTACCCCACTACTTTGTCGCAATCGTTATTACCTGCTTGACGTTCAGCATTAAAGCAGGGCCAGATTTACGTATAGGCCTAGGTTAAGCAGGCTGAAGCCTAGGGCCTCGGAGAAAATGGGGGGCCTCGGATAAAATTAGGGGCCTCATCACGAGTAACAAAGACCTTTTTTTTTGGTCTTCACCGATTTCTACCGAAAAAAATAGAAATAGCCTAGAGCCTCTCGTTGTTTAAATCCGACCCTGCATTAAAGGGACAGTGTGGAAAACAAACCGGCAAGTTTACTTGTTGTGCCGTTGGGAAAGGCACTTAGCGGGATTCCCCCATCTTGGTGTGGTACGCAGGTGTGGCTGGCAACTCCTAAGCGAGCTCGTACAGCGCTACGGTCGCTTTTTCGTGATAGGAGGATATATATGCAACTAAATACAAGAAATACTTTTTGTTTCAGAAAAAAATTTACTTACGCTTTTGTGATGAATAGAAGTGGAATGGTTTTGAATAAAAAAGAATTTCATAATAAAGAAAGTACGACCAACCTCAATTCACTTCCAACTAATCATTCAAGTTATGTAACTGTTGCTGAAGATGCTATCACCATCTATCCCGGTCTGGCTGGTTTGATGATGGGTGAGTGGCTTGCATAGTGGGGACTCAAAGTGTTTTTCTTTTGGGCAGTAATCCATTTAGACAGGGTAACGATGGCTCTGCCCTTTGTGGAGTACGCATGGAAGGCTTACCACTTGCCTTGCCACGTCCCTCGCCACTTCAGGTCTCCTCCAAAGAGCGTTAGAAGCGGTTATGTATCGAATTATCCAGGAAAGTTGCGCCTTAATGTGAAAAAGCTTCTTTACGTGCCTTACTCAGAAAATATCTGCATGTACGCTTAAACTTTTTGCAGATTATACGTGTATTCGGATCTTTTTCTCTGTTATGATGATTGCAAATGAACTTAGGCTGCAGTATTTAAATTGGGTATTATTCAATATTTAACTTTGCATTAAAGCAGTAAATTCAAAGCAGTTTCAATATGCGCAGTATTTCAGGATACAAAATACTAAATAACAACACTTTGCTCAAACTTTATGATGTCAACGAAAGCCTCTGGAGCAAACCACGTGACTTGTACTGCCCTCGTGCGGGAAACAAGAGCAGATTAATGCGTGTTAACAACGGAATGCAACTTGTAGATCTTATTCAGTGGTTAAAGTATCGCTTAAAGTAAGTCAGAATAATCAAGTCACATCAATTTAACAGTTTTTTTGCCAACGTGTAAAATGTTTTCGGTCTTGGTTTTGTGTGCTGTTGCTGAGTATGGCATTAGGCTACATTGGGGTAACATTAATAGGCTATTGGATGCCATTTGGTGAATTCCAAAAAAGTAACGTTTAATGTGACGGTACCATTTCAAATTATCACCTGCTTCGAGTTGGCAGAAACGGTTTTGTAAAATGTTGTAGATCTCATTGTTTTGTCCAGGGATGGCGAACCTTTTTAAGTGGTGGTTCAAATTTAAGTTCGTAGACCAAAAAAAAAACGTGGGTTACGGATATAATAATATTAACGAGGGGCTTGCACCCAAGTTCTACCGGAATCTGTGCAAAGAGCAGAAAAAAACGATCTTTACCTCAGAAATACCCAGCTTCCCGTCTTCAATGCCACAGTATGAAAAAATAAGTTTTTCTTAACTTCGTTAATGTTCTTCACCGTTTTTTTCGTAACACTTTTCAAACTACAAGTGGGACCCTGAGATGTGCAAGTGGGTCACTTAATGACCCGCGGGTCAGCGGTTCGCCATCCTGGCTTTGTCCATTACCAATGCTGGCATTGTTTCCGCTTTGTTCACGAAAAATTCCATGAAACTGCGCTGCTTGTGCATTTGGCCTAGGCCCCTGTTAGTAATTTTTGGGCATTTTTTAACCAACAATATGTTTAGATACAGTGATCGAAGCAAAATTGAAGTGGACGTGAAACTACATGCAGCTTACCTCAGACGTTCAACGTTTTGCCAATATGTCTCGTAAGATAACTTATTTTTAGTGACTAAAATATCGTTTTTGAGAAAGGTTCGCTAAATTGATATTTTCACAAACTTAGCAGAAAAATGATTCCGCAAGACGTTTTAAATCTAAAACTTAACCGTTAGACTAAATAAATATGCTAACCCAATAGTGTTTGAAAAAAAAATATTAGCGCTACGTGGGCAAATTACCCACTTTTCCAGAGGCAGACCAAATCTTCACAGTTTGCTATGCAAAATCTAGGTGACTGAATGTTTAGCAGCTGACACCAAACTTGTTTCACAGAAATGGATGCTGTTATGTTTTACAACGACAATTTGAAACTATTCGAAGCTCTGATGCTTTTGCTGAATTATTGCAACGAAACGACAAAATATCTTGGATAAAATGTCGGCTTCATTTTGACAATGCGACAGATTGCCCAGATCTTTCTTGTTTCAACGAGAGTTTGGTGGCTAACCCAGCTACAAGTGCTTTTGCGGCGTGTGAAATAAAGATAGGTACGAGCAAGCTTATTAGCCAATTCTATTTTTAAAAGCAAAAGCAAAGTACCAAAACGCCCTTAGCAACTTAGTTTATTTTTTAACAAACTGTTTTTGGCCTAATTTTTAAGCACACAGAAGGTTTGCAAGGCATGGAAACTTTTCTGGTTCCTTCGAGTAGGCCTACAAATTAATTCGGTTTTCAGAAGAAGTTCCAAATGCTATTTTCATCCTGCAACACATAAAACATGATGATGATGATCCGTCTACTTTTGAATCGATTGAAATTGGCCCAGTAGCCTACCGGACAAGACTGCTCAAGTGACCATGTAAAGAGTAGATGAAAAAAGGATATGCCCCAAAGCTTCTGAACCATACCCTACAGAACATTAAATACGCGATATACACTAAAAACCTGAGAAGATACGACTGCTCAGCCAAAGATAACTCCTCATTTTTTCTCTTACATAGCTCCAGATCCTCCTCAAAGAGATCTTTCGTTGGATGACATTTTAGGTACGAGCGATGAAAGGACAATTCGTTACGAAAATGTTCATGATGCGTCAAACAAAATCGGGCAGATCGCTGACTCGCTTAGAAGTTCAAATCACCCAACAAAATTAGGATTGAGATTGTTAATCAGTTCTATTGAAGCATTGAAGGTAAAAAAATTATTAACATATGATTTTCTTCTGTAGTAATATAAACTAAAGTTCTTAGTATATTTTAACATTAGTCATAGTCAGAGATGGGCATATATCGACGATAATTTGTTACCGATTATCGCTATCGCTCAAAATAGTGTTGATAGATCGATTACCGATATCGCCTTTGTTATATATATTTTGTTATCGCCGATAAATTATCGCGTTAAACAATTCTTTATGCAGTGTTTAAACTTCAAAGCTAGTGAGTTGGCACTATGGAAAAAATAATCAGTGTCCATTAAGACTTGTTGAAATTAAAAAAAATTCTCTCTTTGTTTTGTTTAATGCCACGGCAGAGTCCGTGAACTGCTCTCTTTTCTTGAAAAATCCAGAAAAACATTTTTGCAATTCGACTTACAAAAAAACTTCGTCAAACTCATTGAAAATTTACCGCAACATTTATCGGAAAAATTTATCGATTACTGATATTACTTTAAAAAACTGAGATTTATCGATTATCGGTATCGCCCCGAGCTTTTTTGAACTTATAGATTATTTATCGTTATCGCTGCAGTTCAGAAAGGTTTATCGTGCCCATCACAGGTCATAGTGTTGTTATTTCCTCACCGGCAACATGCTGGTAATAACTAGAAGAAAAAAAGTAACACAGTTCAAGATTAATGACACCAGTACGGTGTTTTACTGTATATTTGGTAGGCCCATAATATTTTGCTTTTTTCAAGATTATTTTTTTAGATTTTCTTAAAACATCGTTGAGAGAAACTTTAAGCAAAATGTATTCCACTAATGCATTCACGTGCATGGTTAAAATTAGAGCAATTCAGTTTACTACGTGTGCTTATTTCTAGCCTCTTAATTACGATGAATTGCAAAAATCAAAAACTAAAGTTTTCATCCACGATTTTTTATTCATTGTCAACAATCTCGCTGATGAAAAGCGAGTAGAAGATTGGGTGAACGTAAAAAGTAATGAAGACACCGAGAAAAATCAATATAAATCTCGTGAACAAAATCAAAGTACAGTTTATTTTGTCGCAATTTAAAACATTTTTTCGATTAACTGCCTAGACCAGTGATTCCCAAACTTCTCAGAGTTGGGACCCACTATTTATTACCACAGCTTACGGCGACCCACTTAACTTTATTCAATCAACAAGACATTGACGAAGGAAACTAAATAATTCAATCTTTCAAATTAAGTAACATTCGCGAAAAGGATGATCTTGCTACTTTGCGTAATGGGCTTGACATCAATTTCAATTTGTAGTTTTAGACGTATCGAATTTAAAAGTTATAGTTTATTTCAAGATTTCTATAACTTTTTACGACCCACCAAGATTCTTTTTGCGACCCACAGGTGGGTCGCGCGACCCATAGTTTGGGAAACGCTGGCCTAGATCATAGGACTATAAACAAGCCTGAATAGCCTTACTAGACAACAAATTTCTTTACGAAAACTCCAATCCAATCTAGGCCAATAAGAATTTCAATGCAGCCAATGAAAATGTAAGCCTAGCTGTTTTCAAGCTGTTAGACAAATCACATGACTTAGCAAGACAAAGTAAAATAAGCCACTCTGAAGTTTAGCGTTTTATCAATATTCTCTGCTGCTCAACTTGCTGTATCGTACCGTTATAATATCAGCTCACTTTTTTGTTTTAATTTTCGTGTTAGCAATAGGCCTACTATAGTCTTTTGCCTTTCTTGTTCGTCAAGTTCCTTGTTTTCGCTGGTTTTTCAACCCTAATATATTTCAGATTTTGAACTTCTGTTTGCAAAAGATCCCCATTCCTTGCTTTTTCTCACTGAAAACATTTTGGAAAGAGTGGCTTCCAAGCAAAACATATTGAAAAACTCAGCTGATGTCCTAGTTGTAGAAACAAAAAATGTTATCAGTACAGTGAAACTCAAATATGTAAATGAAAACATTTCTTCAAGTAAGCTGTACATTGTACAATAAACTTTCGCTGTCAGGGAGCCTAACACAGCTCACCGTTCTGCTTTACTTGTCGTAACGGAACTGTGACCTTTTCCGAATATCTATTATTGTTTTGAAGGTTTTTCAAGAGATACCAGCTACAACGTCACAATTACGTCACCTTCTGTAGATCCAAATCTGCCTGCTGTTGTAGTGACATCACTGTTTCCATCAATTCTGCAAATGATAACTAGCGTCAGCAAAGGTTTGCATTGAGATACGATTAACATTTTTGAGTAAAAAGTTCATTATACTATATTGTATTCTTCAAAAGCGAATGCATTCTAGCATTTTCTCTCTTTTATTGCGATGTTGGGGAGCAAGTAAGAGTGATGCTTACTGATGATTGAAAACGCTCATGAGAGTACAGCAACAGAGCTGGTTTTTGTGCTTGATTTTGAGTCGACGTGCGCATTCTGCATTGGTTCTTAAATGTCGCGCTTAGAATAAAATCGAAAAACGGGAATCGTGCGAAGTTACGCATCTAGCACATGATTAAAACTCGGACCAAAATTCCGCGACCCCATAAGTTGTTTTACGTACTTATTAGACTATATGTGCAGGGATTTCGGACGGCAAAAATGAAACTTTCATTGCGGAGTTTGACTGGAATACCGAGAAGGAATCCTACGTGAGTAGGCCCAGGGGTGGATCCAGAAAATGTTGCTGGGGGGGACAGTGCCGAAACTAGCGCCCTCCGGACCCGCCAACCCTGGGGGGGCCGCATAAAAAGGAGGACTCGTAAATAGTCAGTACGTAGTACTATTTACTCAACGTATGATAAAGGTGCCATAAATAGGCCTATTCTAAGATTCAATACACACTTTTTTCAGAGGGGGGGGGCTGAGGGGCCCTAATTTACACGTTTATTTCTACGATATTACTTCTGTATGGATGTATTTGAAACTTTATAGGCCTACCATCAAAATTAAAACCCAGGAAAGAGCTTAAATCCAGAGATGTCTTCTTTACAACTTTGTTTGTGGGGTGGGGGGAGCAGAAACTAGAAGCAAGAACCGTGGGTCTGAAGCCCACATAAATTGGACATGTTACATGTGGACTGGCTAAATATGGATTGCAGGCGTAGGGTAGGATTTACGAATAGGCTAAGCAGGCTGAAACTTAGGGCCTCGGAGAAAATGGGGGGCCTCATCACGAACAATCAAGACCTTTTTTTGTTCTCTTCACCGATACTTTCACGGAAAAACAGAACATCTGAGGACGTGTATAGGCTACCTTTTTTTTGCTCTTCATTATACCGATATTTTCAGTGAAAACAGGACATCTGAAGACGTGAAGATTTTTTTTGCTCTTCGAATCAGTGTGATCAAATAGCCTAGAGCCTCTCATTGTCTAAATCCGGCCCTCAGGAGCGTGTTTAGGGACGGGGCCATTGTGCCATGTCCCCCCACCTTTTGACTCTCCTTTTTAGGAAACAAGAACAATAGGCCTACCAATGGTGCCAAGTGACTAAAATATGCCAGATTCTTTTGGTGGTTTCTGTAGCTTATGGCCAGAAGCGAATCCAGAGGAAAGGATGAGGTATATGCATCCTTTTACCAGCCATTGTCAAAAGTGTTTTTGATGCATACAATTTTTTTATAATTTCGAATCTCTTTGATAGCTATAAGCCTTAAACACGCATACAGGTAATTAAAAATGTGCTAATAAAATGTATCATTATTGGCGAAGCACCCAGAAATAGGGTCAAAAAATTTAAACACAATTTGCCTGAAAATTATTCAAAAAGCACTAATATAGCCATTACAGCATGTAAATTTCCAAAAATTTTTCGGGGGAGCATGCCCCCAGACCCCCTAGAGCTTTTCTTGTCTCATAATCAGCTTTAAATTAGTTCTGCCGAAAAAAATGCGCTGGAAATTTCTGCCCCCCCTCTTTTAAAATATCTCGCTAGGCCACTGCCGGCCCTGGTTGTAGGTGAAGAAAATCTGGTCATTGGTTTTGGGCCTCCCAATTTAGAAATACTTCCACAATCGCTGCCCCCCCCCCCCTGGATCCTCCCCTGAGTAGGCCTATACTTGTTCTATTCATTTTATTCATTGATTTTTGTGATTTGCGCTGATCAAATTTTTGACTTGGCGCCTAATTAAAGAAAACTGAAAAGTGTTGCAACCAGAGTAGATTTTCATAATAGACTATTTGACTTGTTAAAATGAATTATTTTTTCTATATTTGTGTTTTTCTTTTATAGTTTATACTGTAAGCCTACGTGTTTTCGTTTTGTTTTTGTCAGCCTCTACCCAATTCGCCTGTACTCTCGACTAGCGTTCTGCAAAACAATACAAAATTGCAATCTGCAGTTCGATTTGAACTTCCATTTTCAAAATCAAATCTTCCAAACCCACAAAAACATGACCAAAAATTTTATTTATCTTGCTCGTACTTGACAAGCAACAACACATGGGACACCAGGTAGGCGCTTACATTATTTCAGTTTTATGGTTAAAATTGCCGCCTAAAGTTATTCGTATAAGGTTTCTCAAAAGCACATTTTAGTGCATATAGTGCACAACTGTACGTGCATTTAGACAGGTCGGCAGAGCGCTCGTGCTAGAGAAGGCGTGATGAGTGTTCTTTAAGGAAGGTCTTGCGTCTCAATCTGAATCAAAAAAAGGTCGATGATGAGCGTACTGCCACATGATTATAAACTAAGGGTTGTAAGTTGGGCTGCAAATATTTTTAAACCTCAGCAGCTGTACGGTATTTAGCTACGGCCATAAACCAGAGCTGTTTGCTCCTGATTTCTATGTTCGATGCTTGGCCAACGGTCGAGGACCACAACCTGCCTCGCTTCTACGTGAAGTTGTCTCATCTTGAAGTCATTACACGCGGCACAAATAAGCGTGCTAATGATTATTTTGAGTACCTGAGTGCATACGTATCGGCAGAAGTGATTAGAGAATGAGGTCTTGGATTTGTTGGAAATTGATGTTCTTCAACATAGAAAAAGAAGGGGCTTTTGTACAACGTATTTTATAAACAAAATGGGAATTTTTGTTAGGTATGCTTTTTGCATGAAAAAAATCATGATTAGTCTTCCTGAAAGTTTTTCCGTGGACACCCAGTAGTAAAAAGTACCATCATTAACTAACAGTGTTGTAGCAAGGCCAAGGACGTTAAGATCGAGGCCAAGGACTTTCAATTTTTGTCGACGCCAAGGCCAAGGACACGCGAGTTGATGCCAAGGCCAAGGACAACACAACAGATCAAAGATGTTTTTGCATATGAACGAGAACAGAATGAAATCGTAAAATGTTGTGCGTCATTTAGTCATGAAATAAGTTTTGCAAACACTTTTACCTTGTCCACATGAGCAGTTTTGGTGGGCTTTAGGCCCACGGTCGTAGGTTCTGCATCAAAATTGAATTTTCGGTGTGTCAACCACTTCGTGTAATTATGACATCAAAAACTCGATAATGATGCTGAAACTAGAACCAAGAATCGGGAGCCGAAAGCCAGCAAAAATTGCATACGTGGACAGTGTATTTATGGCTCAATGATCTTTGTCGTTATTTAGAACATTTTACATTAACAGCTTGCGTTTTGACTCTTAACTAAAGAGTTGAACTTTTTAGAGGATGCCGAGTCATGTACTACGAGTCGAAGAACGATTCAGTGCAATGCATTTGCAATCATACAACAAACTTTGCCATTATTTTGCAAGTCGTAAAGCCGAAGGTGAGTATTGCTTATAGTCTGTTTGTGTCTTCCAATGTTTTTTTTTTTGTATTATTAAACAAACGCCCTATGCTTTTTTGTAACAACCGGTTTTTAAAAATTCAAGGGATGTTGGTTTCAGATTGGAAAAGCAGATTTAACAGTACTGAAGCTTATTTCTTATATCGGAGAAACACTATCTACATTTTGTTTGATTGTAGCTTTGGTGAGTATGATGCTTAAATCAAGTTTTTTATTGTTGATTATAGACTGAATTTAGTACTCTTGTTAGAGCATTATAACTTGCAGGAGCGTATTTATCGGGGCCATAGCGCCATTCCTCCCTTTCGAGTTTACCGTACATTGAAAAAAGATAAGACATTGGAAAGTGGTCGAAATATAGGCTACCAGACTCGTTTGGTGGTTTTTGCAGTTTATTCCGCCCCCCTCCCCGGCTTTTAAAATTTCTCGCTACGTCCCCGGATACTTGACCAATTTGTCTACTAAACAACCGGAAAATACAGCAACTTGGGTTTACATCTGCTTAAATGTTTGAATAGATTTTGCGTGCTGCTGACTTTAAAAACGCAAACTCGCTTGTAGTTAATAATCTCGAAAGTACCCCTTATCTGGTTTGGTTATGATGTATTGAAAGTTTTTATTTTGATCGCACAAGCAATATAGTTAAACAATGAGGACAACTGGCATATGGAAAGGTATATGTGATATAAATCAAAAAATCAAATTTTCATTGTACTCGCGGTATTACACCGAAGTGTGTAACGAGTGGCGGGGCCCATCTCCGCAGCTTAGCGTCTGGGCCACAAAGCCCCGAAGCAACGCCGCGCTGGTGGCAAGCCGTTGGAGACGCTGTGTCCAATTTGACGGCTCGGTAATCGCACCTCAAACCTCCTGCACTGATATTGATGTTTTTAACCACTGCGCCTACTGACTCGTTGAATAACACTTCGGTCTTATCTGCAAAGTTTCAAAAAAATTTGAATGAATTAGTTTCTTTTTGTTGCACTGCTTCTTTTTCTACATTTTAATGCGATTTAAAAATTTAGAAATATTTGCTACAGCCTGCAGCCACAACATCACTTGATTTAAAAACTTGCTGTTTTTGTTTCAGTCAATTTTAGGAATGTTTCGTCAAAGTTTAAAGTCGGACAGAATCGTCGCTCACTCAAATTTGATTATTGCTTTGATTCTCTTTCATTTAGTTCAGCTGTTTTCATACATGGCTGAAAAGTGGAAGGTAATTTAAGCAGAAACTGCATAACTTTAACTTTTTTGCTATATCTTAAAATCTTTCGTCTGCAAACTTTGCCGCGACCAATGACAAGTATTATTGTTTCAATGGATCAATGCATGAAAAGCATTTCCATTTTCTATTGAACTTTGATTTTGTTGTCGAGGCTTTGTGACATAACGTTCAATCTACTTGATTTATCAGGTAAAGAATATTTGAAGCGATCTTGTAGCATCTTTTTAGTTAATAGGGCTTTAGTAAAAGCAATTTTTTATTTCTGAAATTATTTTTGGTTTAAGTAAATTCATGATTTTGGTATGCCGTCTTGATAAATTTATTAAACCGTATCATGTTGTTAAAATTGTGCTGTTGTAGTTTTTGCATTTTAGGATATTTCTCCGAGTCCGTGCATCACTGTTGCTTTTGTCAGTCATTTTTCTCTTCTATCTGCTTTTATGTGGATGCTCTGCGAAGGAATTACTCTGCATTTTAGTGTCGTGGATGTTTTTAACACAAACAGCAATTTCAAAGTGATTCGATATTTTATAGGTTGGGGTAAGTAGAGGAAAGCAATGCTCACTTGTCAGCAGTACTAACCAGGGCCGTCGAGAGAAAATCCGGGCCCCGGGGCAGAGATATGATGCGGGCCCCCTCGTCCAAAATTTAATTCTCTAAAAAGGAAAAGGTCTTGACATCGCGCAGACGTAGCCTTAGGCAGTGTGCGAAGTAGAAAAATTTTATTGTGGCGGATGTTTTTGTCTACAATTTTGCTTGAATTCTGAATCCAAATAACAAGAAAATGTTAACGAAAATGGTATTTATTGTTCGTGGGGCAATGCAGTGGCGTAGCAAGATATTTTAAAAGGGGGGGGGCATAATTTCACCATTTTTTTCAAGCGTAGTTTTTTTCAGCAGAGCTAATTGAAGCAGATTAAAAAACAGAAAAACTTCAGGGGGGTCCGGGGGTGTGCCCCCCTGGGAAATTTTTGAAAAATTACATGCTGTGATGGCTATTTTAGTTCTTTTTGAACATTTTTTAGGCAAACATTGTTTAAAATTTTTGACTCTAATTCTGAATACTCCACCAAATATGGTGCATTTTGTTCGAACATTTTCAATTGTGCGTGCTTAAAGCCTACTGTTATCGAAGAGGTTCGAAATTATGGCAAATTTGTATTTCTCAAAAACGTAGTTGAAAAAGGCTGGTGAGGTGAATACATTCCCTCATCCCATTCCTACCCTCCTGGATTTGCCCCTCGCCATAAGCTGCAAAAGCCATCAAAAGAGTCTGGCGTATTTCAGTCACTTGGCACTATTCGTTCTTTTTTACTAAAAGGCAAAGTCAAAAGGGCAGGAGCCATGGCACAATGCCTCCTCTCTAAATACGCTTTTGATGCGATGTCATTGGTCATCGACCAAATTAAATCAGTGGTGGAGGGCGTACTGCGTGTTTGCATGCCACCAGCATGATGAACAAAAATTATCAAAATTATCAATGGTAGAATTTCGAAAACTTCATTAGCTTTGTTTTAGGCAGGTTTTTGTTTTATAAATGAAGCAAGGGGTTTCGGGGAAGAGCAGGGCCAAAACTAGGCAATGCAGCTCCCCCCGAAATCATCTTTCGGGGCCCCCTAAACATTTTTTCTTGAATGGTGATACAAAAGAGCGAGCCCCGAAGGGGCGATGCCAAGCTAGGGGGGTCTGGGGCATGCCCCCCCAGAAAATTTTGCGGAATTTGACCTTGTTTTGGAGGTTTTTTGTGCGTTTTGAGCTTTTAAAATTCCTCAGTTTTAACAAGGTTTAATAGTCTGTTTTACTAGGTCCCTTCCGAACCCACCAAAATAATGCTGCAAGCAAACCCTATGCTCTAAGATTTCGCTACCAATGCGAAGAAAAAACGTTTTTAAGGCTTATTTTTGCACCTTTCACTAGAGGATGAGGGGCCTTGGTATGCTACTAAAAACGTTTGTTTGCTAGTTTTGCGACTGCTATTTTTCGAAAAATTTGCAGGGGCCTCGTATGGCCAAAAGTATAAATATGGTATGGGGGGCCCACATCGCGCGAGTTAAGACAAAAAAATGTATTGAATATTAGAATAGGCCTATTTAAGGCACCTTTATCATACGTTGAGTAAATAGTACTACGTACTGACTATTTACGGGTCCTCCTTTTTGTGCGGGCCCCCCCGGTTGGGGGGTTCGGGGGGCGCTAGTTTCGGCACTGGTTTCGGCAGAGTAGTAAGCTACCCCAGCGGGGTCCGAAGTGGAGCACCAGAAGGTATAGGCTAGTATTTTCTTAATTCATACTCTCAATCTCAAATATGATCTGAAAAAAGTTGGGGAACCGCTGCTTTAACATATTCTTAGTGCTTTCACTAACGCTTATAAAAAACTGCTGACGTGTTGTAATGTTGATATAAAAAACATTTAACTTTTCAAGGTACTTATGACGGGGGGAGGGACGTTTTGGCATCCCCCCCAGGACAAAATTTCTTTCTTTGCTGGGGGGACGGCTATTTTTACAGGGGGAGACATGTACTCCATCACCCCCCCCCTACTTCGCACACTGGACGTAGGTCTTAACATAGCCAAGACGTAATTTCTCCAGCATTTCTTCGCGTGTGTCTCTAAAGAAAAATTTTATAAGAGCGGGGCCCCTCGACAAGCCCCTCAAAACATGACCGGCCCCGGTACTTTGTACCCCCCTGCCCCCCCCCTCTCACCAGCCCTGGTACTAACTACCGGTATTCACACTTGCATTTGTAAAAGATTTAAAAGTTTACACGAAAATAATATAGGCTACAGTTTGATGACACAAAGTTAATCCCTGCTCAATTATTTTCTCAGCTGAAAGAACTACCAATTTAATTCTTTGTCGTATGGACTTTGAATACTCTAAATCAATCTACTGTCATTCAAATGACGGAATGTCTGCATTCAGTGGTTGTAATATCTACAGTAGCAAGAGCGTACCCAGGGGGGCCGCTGGGCCCGCGGCACCTTCCCCTCCTCCCCGCTGAAATATAAGCTGATATATGTATCTCCAGTCAGCGGAACAGTGGAAACAGGACATCTGAGGACGCGATGCCTTTTTTTCTTTTGATCTTCACTTGATTTTGGGAGGTAAATTGGACGTCGAAAGACGTGAAGACCTCACCGATATTTTCAGTGGAAACGGAAACAGGAAATTGCGCCCCCCCCCCCCCTTTTTCAAATTTCTGGGCACGCCCCTGAGTAGCCTACCTTAGCCAGCGAAGTGCCCCAATGATTTAACGCATTTTGATATCTTTAATGAATTTAACACTAAATCAACTTCAATTATGTATCTTTAATTTGTTTTCAGGCATTCCCTTGGCCATAGCATCATCAACACTGGCATATGGCCTTTTGGTCAAACCCTTTCCTACTTGCTATCTGCAAGGAGTGGGCGAATACAGCTGTTTTACAAACCACGGAGAAGAGGCAATTGCCCAACAAAGTGTGGACCCGGAACCTAATAACCAATTGATAGAAAAATGCTGGCTTAGCATCAATAATTATCTCGTCCTAGCCTTGTTTGTTCCAGCGGTTATTGTGTTAGTGGTAAGTGTTTTGTCAAGTCAGGTGTCGTTGGGAAGTGAGCGCGGTCTTGACCGTGCAAACTTACTCTCGGTAGCAAACAACAAGGCCTCGAAAATATCAACCAATTTTAAAGTAATTTTGTTTAATGTGAAAAGCAAAGCTTTCAAACCGGACTCTGTAGCTGCCTGGGATGAAAAAAAGAACGGACCTTCGGCCTTTGCACTTGATTAGGGATGAATGCTCGGTCAAACGAAGACGGTCAACGAAAATGGTCCAATTTTTTGTGCTCTTCAGAATTTGTGAGTGAATTGAAAATTCTGTGTTCTTGTTTTACACCAGTTAAATACTGCTCTGATGATTCGGGTTTCGTTGTTGATATCAGAAAGTTCGAAAGCAACCAACAGAGAACTTCGGCCATCCTCAGAAAACCATGAAAATAAATTTGAACATTTTCGGTAAGTTTATTGATATAGGCCTACGAGACACAGTTAACAAGCTGAAAGAGAATGGAGTGATTATGCGCAGGCACTCAGCGATGTGGTACGGCCGAAAAAAAATTTTTTTTGAATGGAAGGTAAATTGCGAGTGCGACGCACTGAAGCCGCTGAACTTGAACCGCGATGGAACGAAGAAACACTGTACACAGTTTTTCCTTGACCAAGTCGTAAAATAGACTAACACATTTACACGACGATGAATCTAAATGTTTTAGAAAATCGTTGAAAGGTGTGGTAATTTTGATGCCGATTCTTGGAGTCCCTTGGATCTTTGGAATTATTCCTCAAGCTATTACACATGTGGTATTTCTTTATGCATTTACTCTGCTAAATTCTACCCAGGTAATTCAGGTGCTTGTACAAACTGGATTGTATTTGCAGAACTTAGCTTTTCAGTATATGGTCTAAACAGGAGCGCGTCCAGAAAACAGACTTGGGGATTGAAGTAAAAAATGCTTATTTTACAGTTTTTTGGGTCTGGGAGTACTGTATCAAAGCATTTATTGCATTACTGAAAAATTAGAAAGGAGTTTGAACCTACAGTCCTCCTGGATCAGTCAAGGTCCGGTCTGGTCTGTCTGTAATTAAAGTTTAATGTTGTATTCTAGGGTGTCTTTCTTCTTTTGTTCTACTGCATCCTTAACAACGAAGTGCGAAGCGTCATTGCAAAATGTTTGAGAAAGAGAAAACTAACTCTGCAGCAGCAGGTACGTGATCATGCCGACGTAGACAATGGTAACTAACCTTGGATTGTTTTTATTTTTACAAAACCTTTTGAGTCGCTGTCTTCAATGTCTATTGTAAATGTCAACAACAATATAACAACTATTTTCAATGTGTATTGTAATCTGTTAACAATGTTCAAACAGCTCAGATGGCCGAGTGGTATAGAGCGTCGGTCTCTTGAGCTGTAGACTCGGGTTTGATTCCGAGTCGGGTCAAACCAATAACTTCAAACTTGGTATTCACAGCTTCCCTGCTTGACGCTCAGCATTTAAGGGACAGTGTGGAGAACAAGCCGGCAAGTTTACTTGTTGTGCCGTTGGGAAAGGCACTTAGCGGGATTCCCCTATCTTGGTGTGGAAGACAGATGGCTGGCAACTCCTAAGCGAGCTCGTATAGCGCATTGATCGCTTTCTCGTGATAAAAGGATAAATATGCCACTGAATAAAGAAGTAAATGCTTTTGCATCAATTTGTTTCAATTATTAGGCTATAATTGTTGTTTGCGAAAATTTTTGTTTCTATGATTGCAAGTTCAAGCTATGTATATTTTTTCGATTGATATCACTATTGCTGCAATTTGTTATATTTTTCAGACGTCGGTTACCCAAAATACAAACTGCCGAACCCAGTCGATTGATCTTCGGCAAAAATCTGATGAAGATACTGAACAACATACTTCCTTGTTTACTCGTCAGAGGATATCTGTTAACACCAGCACCACTTGTGAACCTTTTGAAAAGTCGCCACTTTATTGTGAGGAACCTTTGCATGACTCGGGACTTTTTAGTTCTGCGGAGGGTTTGCAAGCCACATCACCGGAATTAACTTGACGCAATCACATATTCGAACGTTTTCATTTTTTTATAAACTTAATATTCTCACAAAATGTTTGCAAACATATACAATATACTTTTTCGTATTTGTAAGATGACAAAAATTTGTAAAAAATGCTTTATTTAACGTTTATTTGTAGCAATTCATTCAAGTGTGATAAGCCGTTGAAGCAAACCTGTTTTTAATCAGATAACGGTATAGTTTTACGTCTTGCTAACTTCTAGCAGCATAGAAGCTAAACATTATAGCCTATACGCGCAGTGCCGTTCGCTGAGCTTTTTATCCTATACATGTAACTTTTTAGCCAAGCAAAAAAGTAACAATTTCTTGGAAAGATTTTTAAACTGTACTCAGCGCTAATTAGTGAGAGATCAGTTAAATCCAAGGACAAAACGTCTCTTCTTTTATCTGCGGATGCAGTGCCGGCGCTAGGCCAACTGAGCCCCCCCCCCCCCCCGAAAACTTCACGTGGGCCCCCTTTATCCGCAAGCAAAATGGAAGGTTAAGTGGTTTTACACAGAATACGATTTTCATCCGATTTTGCCTTTCATGCATATTCGTGCGATTTTTAACGAACGAACCCGACGGATATGTCTTTACACAAAATGCGATTGCGTCCGATTTTGCATCTACCAGTAATGTAGTTAAGAGTAGACCATCACCTACAAGACCAAGTGTTGCGTTCACCAACACACACACACGTTGTATCGGCTATTGGCAAGAATACTGATCCTATCTGACATAAGTTCGGCGGATGTCAACTGCCAACCACTCAGCAATAAGTTAATTTTGAATCAATCTATTGCTAGGCCAACAAAGTAGTAGGCGATTCAGTTAGCAAGCATACGATACGACACGTCACACTACGTTAAAACACCTTACTCACTTCACTGAAAAACAAGAAAACAAACCGAAAAAATAATAGGCTTAGGCCTACCAGCAGTAAAACAGACAAACTGTCTTAATTACAGGCTCCTCAGTCCTCATAATTTCAAAGTCAACATACACACACTAACCTTAACCTACACCTACCTCGGCAATCAATTACTAAGCACAAACACTCTAACTTCGCTTTAACAAACAATAAACAAAGGAAATATCTGCTCCAAATTCTGTCACATGGCCTCGAAAACTCCATAATTTACAGAACAAAGAAAAAAGCTAATTACGTCATACAGGGTTGCCAAAATTAGTACGATAATAGCAAAAGCGGATTTAAACAATTCCGCATTACACAAAGTGTAGCGCTAACACAGCCGGCCCAATGCGAGTTAACACCATAAGCAAGTTACGAGCATTTAAAAAGGAAAGCGCTACTAAAAGAGCAACACAGTAAGCAAAGACAAGTGACAAACACAAGTACCATCAATCAACTATTTTCTCTGGCAACATGATCTCAAAGGGCAGGTTAACAATCGTCAAATTATCAGAATAAGATTACACATTATACAAAAATACAGCACATGAACATGAAAATTCAATGCAATTAGAAATAAATCACATTTCAAGGTTCATGATAAATAGATAAATTCAGGGCATGACACGATCGTAAGTTACACTTTAATAAGCCATACATTAGCTTCATAGAGAATAGCAGTAGCACAATTACTTCAAGTTTAAAAATACAGTCAGTATAAGTTAGACCTACAAGAAAAACCTGATAAATTACCTTACGCAATAGCGTTAACATAGATCATCGATCCCACAGAATAAAGGAGGTAAACATGAATTAGCACGCAGTCACAAAAAACTTGAAACATTTATCGATATCAAAGGTAAGATGAGACTATTATGCCGTCTGTAACAGTACATACTCGCATGCCATATACGACGAACCACAAACGATAAGCAATACACTGATGATAGTCTTACGCAAACTAAAAAATATATAAGCTTACAGTTTACACGAAATCGTGAACGAAAAAGAAAGAAATCGTGCAGAAAAGATGCCAATACTCAGCTGAGTACAATACATAAAAAATTAATCAAAGCTCACACATTTAGGAGACACTCAGTAAATCAACAGATTCGTCAAGATCACCTTCGAGTAAACACAACTTCCTCACGTCGCGATCATATGTTTTCCCGCTGGCATCGCGAACAGACACTCTACGTACTTGTCCAAATTTGTCCGGAAAAACATCAACCACAATGGCCTTTTCATATGACCAACGCAGCATAGTATCACCGCCATGCACTAAAACAAAATCACCAATTTTGAAATTACGTTGCGGCTGCAGCCACTTCATTCGTTTCTGTAATAAAGTCAAATATTCCATTGACCACCGTTTCCAAAACTCCTCGGCATAGAGCTGCGAAGCTCGCCACGACGAGCGCATACCATCGGAACGAATAAACACGTCGGGTGGTAACACAGGATCAAGGTAACCAGTAAGGATGCTAAGGGGACTCAGTGCACGGGGGTCACTGGGGTCGGAGCTCACCCTTGTAATTGGTCGACTATTTAAAATCAGTTGCACTTCTCTGAAAAGTGTTTCAAGCCCTTTATCAGTCAATGTTCGCAGCTTTTCGTCTTCCATAAGTGAAACCATCGTCTTACGCACAAGTCGTATCATGGATTCCCAAATGCCACCCTGGTGAGAAGCTAAAGGCGGGTTAAACTTCCAGTTTACGCTACGACAAGCCATGGATGCAGTTATTTGATTCTTGTTCAAACGAGTCAGACCACGTCGCAACTCAGCATAGGCACCAACAAAATTACTGCCATTATCTGAGAACATAACACGAGTCGCTTCACCAGTGAGCGCTAGAAAGCGCCTGTAAGCCATCAAAAAGGCTTCAGTCGTCAAGTCTTCAGCGACCTCCAAATGGATCGCACGAGTAGCAAGGCAGGTGAAAATACACCCATATCTCTTAAGTTCGTTTCTACCTTGCTTGATCAACGCGGGACCAAAGTAGTCAACCGCAGTATTGGTATAAGGTCGGTTTCCCGCTTCCACTCTAGCTATGGGTAGAGGAGCCATCAACTGAGCGGCGGGATTAGCATTGCGGTTGCGGCATGTCATGCAGAGAGATCGAATGTAATGCTTCACAGTTCGTTTGCCCCCCATAACATGGTAAGTTTTCATTAGTTCATTCGCAACATAATTGTTCGCAAAATGCCCACACTTACGATGTGTCTCAAGTACAATAAGACCAGTCAAATGATGACGTCTCGGTAGCACCACAGGGTGCTTGACATTGTGGGGCAATTCCGAGCGTTGCAAGCGCCCGCCAACTCTGACAACGCCATCATCATCAACAAATGGACAGTAAGCTAGCAGTGGTCGAAAGTTGTTTCCCCTTTTACCACGCTTATCGGGGTCAGCAGGAACAGTCTTTCCAACAATTATGTTCAAGACACCAGCTAATTCCGCTTTTTGAGCAATACGAATCAAGTTTGTAAGAGCTATTTCATATTCACTAGCAGTTATAGGACCAGCATCTACAGTCACAGCCTTCTCAGGACTAATGCGATTAAACAAAATTTGTCTCACACGTAGCCACCTTGCGGTAGCTCGAACAAGGCGAGGTAAAGAACTGTAATGTGCAATAAGCCGGTCAGATAAAATATCACTTTCAATCGTGTTCGAAGCAGATTGAGCGCTCGCGTCCGCGCAAGCATTAATGAACACATCACTGTTACAAAGGCAATCATTATCGACATCAACAGCAGGAACAGGTGAAGGCCAGTTCTCTTCACTCTCCAATAAAAATTTAGGACCAGTGAGCCATTCTTTAGATCGCTCGACCCGGCACGGACTGACTCCACGCGAGAACGGATCTGCAGGATTCCGCTTCGTATCCACCCATCGCCACTGGTTACATTTGGTTATACGTAAAATTCGTTTTACGCGATTAGCTTCAAACACGGGCAATCTTTTCGCAGGGTTTTTCAAATAACCTAAGACAGTTTGTGAATCAGACCAGAACACCACAGAATCAAATTTACAATTGAGTTCTCTAGACACACACATCAAAAACTTCGCTGCTTCATCGGCAGCGTGCAACTCGGCTCTCGGAGTAGTTGTACATTCGGCAGGTAATAACTTGGATTTACCCACTACAAAGGATATCGCAGTGTCATCTTTGCTACGCGTCAGGAGGTATATTACGTAGCCATAAGCAACTTTGCTCGCGTCACAAAAACAATGCAAGTGTGTTGTTTCAGCTTCACTATATCCAGACAGGCAGCGTGGCAACGTTATTCCGTCCAGATTGCTTAAAGAACTTTCCCACCTGGACCAACGTGCCTTTTCTTCGTGCGGCAAATTTACATCATCCCAATCAAGATTTAATTTTGAAAGATTACGTAGAATCAACTTTGCCGGTAAAAGAAATGGAGCGACAATTCCTAGCGGATCATACCATCGACTGAGATACGACAGCAATCCGCGACGCGACAAAGCATGATCACTGTTAGCAGAAGTCACACAAAATAAATCAGAACTTGGAATCCATAGAATGCCGAGCGTCTTTTGTACAGCGGTATCAAATTGCAAATCAAGCCCGTTCACATGCGGCAACACGCGTTCATGAGATAAGTCTTTCAGAATTTTAGGATAATTACTACAAAATTTCATCAGCGTAAAACCCCCACAACTCAACAACAGGTTCAGCTCTTTAATTAATATTTCAGCAGCTTCAGAAGTTTCACAACTTTTCAACAAATCGTCTACATAAAAATTCTGTCTTACAGTTTTTACAGCATCATCAGAAAAACACGATTGATTGTCTTCAGCAGTTCGCAACAAAGCAAACCCAGCAACACTAGGTGTGGAAGTTAAACCAAATGCGTGCACCGTCATCTCGTAAGTTTTTATGGGTTTATCAGGATCCCCGTCTGTCCAATACAAAAACCTTAAGGCGCATCTGTCTGAAGGACGAACACGTACCTGGTAAAACATACTCTTTATGTCGGCCACAAATGCGAATTCATGTAGACGAAATCGCAAGAGAACACCAAACAAGCTGTTTGTGTTGTTGGGTCCCTGAAGCAGTTTCTCATTTAGCGTTGTACCCTCGAAACGACTGGAAGCATCGAACACAATGCGGAATTTATCGGTTTTGGTATGATGATGCGGGATGTACCATACCTTGCCGTCTTGAGCAGTTTGTTCATTAGAGTTCAGCTCAACTGCATGTCCTAATTCAATCATCTCATTTATCTTGCTATTGTACTTCGCAAGAGTATCTGGATCTGACTTTAATCTCCTTCCCAAACTATTTAATCGTGACACTGCCACGACACGATTATCAGGCAGCTCAGGATTATCAGCAACCCAAGGCAATGCAATTTGATAATTTCCTTCTGCCAAAATGCAGGAGTCATTCATGATTTTCATAGCACGGTCGTCATTAATAGATGGAGCGCGCACATCAGGATCATCGCTCTCATCAACTTCCCTGACACTACCACATGTAGAACATTGTTCTTCTTTCAACGAATAATGTTTCATGGTATCCAACAAGGCAAAATGCGGATCACCAACTTGGGTCACATGACATGGATGGCTAGACGCAGTGGGACATCGAACGTCACCATCTGTCCCATACAGAAACCAGCCAAGGACGGTTCGGCCGGCGCAAAGCTGATCCTCACCAGCTTCTCTCTGATCAATAATTTCATGCAACATCCTATAGTTCAGTCCAATCAACAAATCTACATTTTCACGATCAATTATGGGTATATCAACATCTGACAAATGCGGATAACGTTGAAAATCGTCTTCAGTAGGAATACTTGATCTTAAATCCGAAAGTTTATCCACAACATGCACATCTGAGAGGGTAAAACTTTGTGATTCTCTCAGCCCTTGTATTTCAAAGCTAGTCTCAAATGTATCAGATACTCGAGTGTTGCCGTCGGCCATACACAAACGACTACACACAGAAACACCATCTAAACGCAGCTCGTCATAGAGCTGTCTAGATATGAGATGTGTATCAGATCCACCATCAAGAAGCGCTAATACGTTACTGCAAGCACCAGTCTTGGGATTAGTAATGCACACACGTAACACTTTAAGACGTGTTCTGGCACGCTTGATGGTCATAGTATGAGCCGAAATAACGTTATCAGACTCAATCATAACAACAGCAGACGCGGTAGTAGCAGACTCACCGTTTTCTTTTATATCAGTCGAGTGGAGGCTATTGTCAGCCGGGACATCTGTGCGATGAAGTAAGGTGTGGTGGAGACCACTGCAGGTGGAGCAGCGCCGAGTACTCTTGCAGTCCTTACTTTGATGTCCAAGGGATAAGCAATTGTAGCATCGTTTTTCAGCCTTGGTCTGAGCAAAACGATCCGCTATTGATAACGACTGGAACTTTGAACATTTCCATAATGCATGCTCCATTGGCCTACCACACTCACAGAGCTTAGACTCTCGTGGCTTACGTGCAACATCATATTTGGCGGTATTTGTAGACAATTTTGAAGTGCCACTTTCACCCACCAGTGCTTGTGACTTGGCAGGCCTTATCCCAGCCCTTTTGTTTCCGGCGTTCCGAAAGTAATTCTTGTCAGCATATTGAGAACCTTCTAAGAGACGTCCAAAGGTTGAACTAGCTTCAGTCTTACATCGACCAACAAATGACAAAACTTCATCAAACGGAACACGCTCTAGTTGATATCCACGATCCACAGTAAACCGCACAAACCGTTTACGGAGCTCAGGAGGAAACCTCCAAAAGACAGCTTCAATGGTAGCAGTGGCATTCAAATCATCCTCGGCTCCAGCTGCTAGCATTCCTTGACGAATAGTCATCAAATCAACGTGAAAATCTTCTAACCCATCAGCTGTAGTGCGAACGACTGGGCCTTTGCGCAACCGCTGAAGAAGAGCATTCACCGTTCGCAAAGGGGAACCGAAGGCAGTCTTAAGCTCTAACAAGGCATCAGAAAGAGCAATTTTTGGAGATGGGTTCATCATATCGTTATTGACTATCCTATGAGCACGGCCTTTGGTGGCCAATGCAAGCAATTGCAAGGCATGACCTGGGTCTGATTGCGCATAGACTCCAAGTATTCTATCCTCAACTCGTCGGATAAATTGATGGTAAGTGTGCGGATCACCATCATACCTGTCTTCCATCGGAACAGCAGGAGTTTCTCGGCATCTGACAAGCACTTTAGAGAGCTCCTCCACAGTTAATCCGACCTCATTTGCTTTATGAGAGTTAGAGTGCACTGATATACCATCATCAACCACAGCAGTGGCCGGCCCATACATAACTGGGGATTCAGAAGATGTGACAAATGGCACTTTATGAGTTGAAGCCATCTGTTCCCTTTTGCACTCTACCGTCGCACTTGGAGGATTGGAGGAAGCAGCTAGATCAGCATGGTGTTTCACATCCACCATACCAACATCCTGAGATTTACACACAACTCCAGCACTAGGTGCTACCTTAACAGAATCATGTTCCACACTTGAGGTATCATTATTCATTACCTTGACCTCGATTTCCGCCTCAGCAAGATCACATCTAGCTTTTAATTTGCGACGTTGTGCTTCCAAGTTGAGCTCTTCGATCAAGGCTTCTAAATTTAACTTCGCTTTGGCTAGCTTCATAAAACTTCGCTTACGTTCTCTTTCACTAAATCCAGAACGCGTGGTTGAGGTTTGAGTAGTGGTGGTACTACTTCTACGAGAAGCAAGTTCTGGGTTCAAATTATCGTTTGGAGCATTAGATGTTCCAACATTAGCACTGAAATGAAATTGAGATGTTGAAGGGATATCATCACGGATTGTTAGTGGTAATTGCGTTTGGGTTTCCATATCAGTCAACTGCAGCAGTCTAATTTCAAACTCTCCATGGCTTACACGCAAAGCAGCAATCTCACTCTCTAATGCACTGCGCTGTTGAGCAGTAACCTTTTTCAATTGACTTTCTAGAATAGCCCGCAAATCATTAAATGCTTCAGTGATTTGCTCTTTTAAGAATGAAAGAGCTACCATACTTCCTTGCTGAATTGCACGTTCAGCTAACTCTAACAGTGTATTCAATGATTGTCGTTTCACATCTACATGTAAATCTGGTGCAGCTACATCAGCAACATTTGGACCTACTTCAATTTCAGCAGCAGCAACATTAGGTTCAGCAACATCAATCTCAGCTTCAACAACAGCAGCAGCAAGAGGGTCAAATTTAACACTCATTTCAAACTTATTCACAATATTCAGATGAACATCAAACAATATCAAGGTGTTTTAAAATGTTGCGTTCACCAACACACACACACGTTGTATCGGCTATTGGCAAGAATACTGATCCTATCTGACATAAGTTCGGCGGATGTCAACTGCCAACCACTCAGCAATAAGTTAATTTTGAATCAATCTATTGCTAGGCCAACAAAGTAGTAGGCGATTCAGTTAGCAAGCATACGATACGACACGTCACACTACGTTAAAACACCTTACTCACTTCACTGAAAAACAAGAAAACAAACCGAAAAAATAATAGGCTTAGGCCTACCAGCAGTAAAACAGACAAACTGTCTTAATTACAGGCTCCTCAGTCCTCATAATTTCAAAGTCAATATACACACACTAACCTTAACCTACACCTACCTCGGCAATCAATTACTAAGCACAAACACTCTAACTTAGCTTTAACAAACAATAAACAAAGGAAATATCTGCTCCAAATTCTGTCACATGGCCTCGAAAACTCCATCATTTACAGAACAAAGAAAAAAGCTAATTACGTCATACAGGGTTGCCAAAATTAGTACGATAATAGCAAAAGCGGATTTAAACAATTCCGCATTACACAAAGTGTAGCGCTAACACCAAGACCTTGTAAATTTTTCAAGACCAAGACCGTCTTTGTCAAGATCAAGACTTTTGATTTTTTTCAATTAACTTTTTTTCAATTAACAGTTTGTCACTTATCGCTATTTTTCTATACCAACAAAAAAACGGGCAAAATATGTACATAATATTGAACGAAATGAAGCAGGGTTTCCCAAACTTTCTGTTGCCACGGACCCATTTTTGTGAATCAAGTTTACCGCGCATCCCACTTTTAAGCTGCGTTAATTTTTCACCCAACAGCTATAAAAGCATAAAATGCAACACGAAAATAAGTAAATTGTGCTTAATCGTAATTCCATTTTTACCAACACATATGAACCACATGAATGGGAAGAATGGGGTTGCTTCTCACAGCTTTTGTTTCAAATATTTGTCCGTAAATTGTATATTTAGACCGAGCAACTGGCGTTGTGCGGTAGGTAACCTGCGATTCTTTGATCCTCAGGTGGAGGCTTTTTGTAGGGATAAACGAAGACCTTTTTCGGGAGAGGGAGAAACAAAGATCTTTTCAAATTTTTTGATTGCAGTAGAGTTTTTGCTGCTCAGAGTGTGTTTAATATTTTGGGATATTGGTTAAGATGGCTCTTTAAGTGCAGAAGGTTGCCGACCCCTGGCGTACTCGTAAAATACATCAATATCGGTGCGCAAGGTCAGGAGTCCGATCCCCGGGCCGGTCAAATCACAGCGTCACCAACAGCAGTTTGCCATCATTTCGAGGGTTCTTGGGAGTCGAAGCTGTATTGCACGGGCGCTAATAAAGTTACAGTCCCGGAAATGGGTTCCGCCACTCGTTACACGCTTCTGCGTATTACCTTAAGTATAATAAAGGTTGGATTTGATTTTACATTTACACAATTGCAATGCTTTTAGTTATTATTTAGCTCTACCAACAGGATGTAAAAGAAAGTAGGCCGTTAAAACTTGCATCTTGTATCTTATAAACCAGAGCCAGAGCAGTTGACTTAGGGGGGTCAAAGTTTGAAATTAAGCACAAAAGCCGCTGTCTTATGAAGTGTAAGCTTGTTAGTTGGGGGGGGGCAAGCATGTCGATTGGGACGCCGGCCCTGTTATAAACTTATATCTTAATAAGTGCATCGGGGTCTCTCTGACCTAGTCTATCATCTCTGCTCGTGCGTTCAACTTGTCATTGCAGTTAGGCTATTACAACATTATAGTTCATAAACTTTAAAGGCAAGAGTATCATAATCCATGACTAACTTTAATATTTACTCAATATTCAAGAGATTGTAGAAAAAAAAAACATTCTATAAGATTTTTAATCACTACAGGAATTAATTGGGTCTGTGTATGTTCTGCAAAAATTATTTGAAAGTTCTAGTTTTTTATTTTTTGCAACATTGTCACAGACCCCCGGTGCGGTCGTCGCGGACCCTAGTTTGGGAAACTCTGAAATAAAGAACAACACAATCACACACACGCTGTCGCATACTTTTTCTAGCTGTGCAGAATCACTTAAATTTTTACCAGGGCCGCAACCAGGGGAAAGGGGGGGGGAGCGCGGGGGGGCGACGCCCCCCTGAAAAAAATTTTGCCCCCCCTACAAAAAATTGGTTACTATAATACATGATATCGGTATAGGTAATTTGGTCCCCCCTAAAATATTTTTCGCCTCCTCAGCATTTGCTTCTAATTGCGGGCCTGATTTTTACTAGGTGCTTTTTCGTTCTTTCGGTCTTAAGACCAAACTAAATGGTCAAGACCAAGACTGCAAATGGTCAAGACCAAGACCGTGTTGGCCGAGACCAAGATCTTAAAAAAATGGTTTTAAAACCGGTCTTAAGACCAAGACCGGTCTAGAGACCTTTATCACTGGCATCTACGTACCCCAGTTTCAAATCTACGCACGTATTTCGATACATTTTCGTATGTAATTTACTTACAGTACGTAAATTGCATTGTATTCTGTGCAAAGCCTCCTTAAAGCAATTACTGGTCGAACGGATTCCATCGATCTGGAACCCAAAATAAGGCAGGACGACTGGAAAAATAATTAAACTGCATGGGTATTATTGAGCTAAAGATCAGTGGCGTATTATCAGGGTGCTCAAGGTGTTCAGTGAACACCCTGACGATTCCAAAGAAATACTTTTTTCCAAATATTTATAATCTTTTTTATTTTTTGTAATTTTTGTAATAAACTTTTTCGTTCAGAAAGTAAATTTTACTACTTTCCCCTTTAAAATAATTTAATAGTTGCAATTTTTTGCGATTACCACAAAAATTGATTTTTTTAGGATGACGTCAACCAGGGTGTTCACCAAGTCCAGGTGAACATCTTGACAGTGTTGCCAAATTAGCGGAAAATCCGCTAGATTTGGCGGATTTTGCTTCTGCTTAGCGGAAAATTTTTGCATTTGACGGACAAGGGATTTTTTAGCAGATTTCTATGCAAGTGATGGAGGATTTTTTTCGAAATCACGGATTTTGAAAACAATTTTGCGATGACATATTAACCAAAGTCCGTGAGTGCTTGGTACAGTATTTGATGTGAAAGTGCTCGATCCGCTTCAAAACCACTTAGCAATTAAAAAAGTTGCTATGCTAGCAAAATATGTTGAAATTAGCTGATTATGATTCCATAGGCTGCATTATGTTACCAGCAGCAAACGTAGCCAGGATTTTGCAAAGGGAGGGGTTGGTAGGGACGTCACAATTATTCGTGTGCCGTTTATCACCCCTAAATTGAGTTCTTGGGATCCGCCTTTGGCTACGCATCCAATTAACATAAAATTACCGACTTAATAGGCTTACACTTACGGTTACTTGCTTAAGAAAGAGTAGTAAAAGTACTTAACGCTTCAAAAAGAAAGTCCGAAAAAGACGTAAGCATTACGTCACTAGAAGCTCAATGGGACGGGAGGTTTTAACCCCCCTCCCCCCCTCCGTGGCTACGCCACTGGTTACCAGCATAGTTTACAAAATTAAGGGTTGGGATTGTGGTATCTTTTCCTAATTTCCTTTTTTCGTGATGTTACTCAATGCTGAATATGGCTTTTATAAAAGTTGTAAATGATCAACATCTGTTTAAGTTGTTACTCGGGCCCCTCCAAACTTTTTGGCTGCACGACGCCTCAGCTCGGGCTCAAAAATATTTTCAAGTTTATAGGGTCTTGGTCTCGAGTTATTCTTTTTTTTTCTTGAAGTCTCGGTCTCGACCATCAAAACTTGACTCCATTATTAGTTGATAACAAAATTGAAAACTTTTAACGTTGCAGCTTTAGATTGTGAATAATTAATTAATTTTCTGCCCAAACTGAACTGTTTAGCTCTTCGGGTGCAAACTGTTCTAGCATCATCAGCCCTGGTCGAAAGAGATTTTAGCAAAGGGAGATTTATTATGTGACCCCATGCTGGACATAAGACCAACCTCGCCTCCTCGTGGTGTCCGGTGGAAACAACATTGTAATGTTGGCTAAAGAGGCTCTGGTATTTTACTTTTTATGTCTGCCAACTTAGTCTTGACAACGGCCTTACCTGTTGAATTTGCTCCTTGAAGCATTTCAGCTTCTTTTCCTAGCGGATGAGAAGTCGAGCTGTGAAGTAGGGAGTGGATAATGCAGGTTTGACATTAGCGAGGATGCGGGTGGTAGGCACGAAAAATTGTTTATATGGGACATGTCAGGATTGCGTGACTGGATTTCAGATGATTGCAATGAAATCTCATAGTTGTAGAGAGTACCGGTCTAAAACGCGCTCCGTACCGCGGCCGTAAGATAGTTCAGAGGCCCGCCCCTGATCTAGCCAATAGGGGGGGCTGTCTCCGTCAGTTTGTTGAAATCTCCATGCAATTGTAGCTCCAGTTGGCGACTGGGAGGGGGCCTGCAGTTGTATTGGGGGGGGCATTCCTGAGGCCACTGCGCAGAATGACAAGTCCATTGCATATAGTTGCCTGGGTCCAGCTGCGGGACTTGACGTGGCCTAATAACAATTTTTTTTTTCAAATCTGGTCTTTAGGTTTTTCCCAGTTACAAAGAAAAACCAAAACTTTATGAATGGAAAATAAACGAAAAAAGAAAACAGTACGGTTTGTTCCCCTAACAAGGAAAGAACCACTGTCGCAGCGAACAGTTCTTGAACTATTCAGCGGCAGTGAGAGTATTCAGCTAGTCAAAGCCTCTACTCCTGCAAGGGTTGAGGTGGAGACAAGTATGAAAAAATTGCCTTCAACCTGGACTTCTCTTCTGTTGGAGAAAAAGCCTCTGGCAAATCAAAAGGCAACAGTTTCAGCGGCATTGTCGATTGAAAAGTCGAATATAGCTCAAATATCCGGTTCGCTCACTCAGAATCCATCAATGTCTCCGGACATTGGTAGCACGTCTGAGTGGCGTCGACGAAAAAATTATGAAAGAAATGAGAAACGGAAGCAGCAAAAAAGATCGTGGAAGGGGTTAGAACCTCACTAACGCTGGAGATAATCTTCAAACTGCCTGCAACTCTGCATCAACGAAAAGGTCGATGGAGTCTTCTAGCACTCAATCAAGAACGTCAGAGCTGCTTCGGAAGGAGCTGAGGAGCCTGAGAACCCTGATCAGGGTTCGAAGGCAACCAGTTCCAACTAAAGTAGACTGACAATCAATACCTTAGAGCAAAATTGTTGTATTTTCAAAATTCATACTGTGTATGAGTAATAGATCTGCAACAAACGCTTCAATTAATCAAAAACAAATCCCAGCACGAAAAACCAAGTCGAATGGATTTGAATGCTGGCAGATTAATCTTCACAGAAGTAAGGCCGCTAGCTATAACTTATGTGAAGTAAGAAAAAACATTCGTTCAGGTATAGTCCTAATTCAGGAACCCTGGACCTATGGAGGCGCAATCAAAAGTAAACTCAGAGGATGGAAACTTTTTCGAGGTAATAAAAAAGATAAACGTCCCCGAGCATGTAGTTATGTAACTTCTGATATGACATGCTCTCTCATACCACAATTTTCTAGCGAAGATGTGGTAGCAGTGAGAGTTAAAAATGTGAGACGAGAAGGAGATAGCTTTGTCTTTGTATCGGCTTACATGGCTTTGGAAGAACCAGCTCCACCAGTAATTCTGAAAGAGCTGCTGTCATTTAATGACAGAGATAAAATTCCTACCGTTATAGGAACTGATGCAAACGCACATCACACAGTATGGTGCTCCTCCAACGTCAATACAAGAGGTATGGGTTTGCATATGTACTGTGCTAGTGTGAACTTGCACATCTGTAATGTGGGCAATAAACCCACCTTCAGAACGAGAAAAAGAGAAGAAGTGCTAGATCTGACTCTAATAAACCGAAGTACTGAGAACTGTTTAAGTGACTGGCATGTCAGTGATGTGCCATCCTTTTCAGATTACATGTATATTAGGTTTAGAGTTCAAAGTGGCACCAAAAGAACAAAAATGATCAGGAACGTTACACGTACTTGCTGGAATAAGTATGCAAACGAACTTGATCACAGGTTACATGATTTGAATAGTACACCAGTTAGCATGTCATCAGTAGATGATATAGAAAAACTGGCATCAACCGTTCAATCACAGATAATAAAATTTTGCAATGTATCTTGCCCTCATCGTAAGGTCCGTCGTAAAACTGACAATATTTGGTGGAATACAGAGCTAACCTGTCTCCGCAGAGAGGCTCGTAAAGCCCAACGTAAAGCCATCAAATCAAAACTTGGAAACGACTGGGAAGCTTTTAAGCAGGCCCAATTGATTTTTTAAAATGCCGTAAGGAAAGCCAAGAGAGATTCTTGGCGTCTTTTTACGGAATCGATGAATAGCGACTGTGCAACCGCTCGGCTGGCTAAAATTATGCGTCGAAACGAAACGGTGCAAGTAAGCAACGTTTTAAGACTGATGGTGAATTCACCGAATCTTCTGTTGAGACTATGAATTGTATCCTAGACACCCTAGCACCGGGAAATCGAGAGGTAAACTATAGTAAAGCAGCAGAAGAACCAAATGATAACACTGCTGTGTTACCAACGCACGACGAAATTGTTAGCTCCATCTGTTCACTTGAAAAGATGGAAAGAGCAATAAACAAATTTCTGCCATTTAAGACGCCGGGACCAGACGGTATTTACCCGGTGTTACTACAAAAAGGCTGGAATAGTATTAGAAATATATACCAAACCATTTTCCAAATGTGCTTGAAGTACAGCTATGTGCCGAAAGCATGGAAGGAAGGGACTGGTATCTTCATCCTAAACCCGGTGAAGAAAACTATCATGAAGTAAAGTCTTTCCAGATGATCACTTTAACTTCCTTTCAACTTAAATGATTGGAAAGGTTATTGCTGTATCATTTTAATGATGATTCTAATTTGCTAGCAAGGTTTTCTGCGTTCCAGTATGGATTCAGAGCAGGAGTTTCAACTGAAACTGCACTGCACGAATTTGTACGACGCATAGAACTAAGCTTGGCAAAAAAAAGAACGGCACTAGGAATATTTCTGGATATTGTTGGTGTTTTTGATAATATCACACATAGTGGCACTGCCGATGCTCTGCGAGAATTGAAGGTGTCGCCTTTTCTCGTCCTTTGGATTGAGAATTTACTGAGACACCGCACAATTCAAGTAGAGCTAAATGGTGAAAAGATTAAAAGAGAAGTAGGCTAGTAAAAGGGAATCCCCAAGGTGGTATTTTGTCCCCTTTTCTATGGAACTGTGTATTAAACTCCTTGTTGGTAGAACTACGCAACAGGGGTTTTCATATACAAACCTATGCCGACGATGTAGCAATTTTGGTCACTGGCACCAACATGCTGTGGATCAAAGGTTGGGCTCAAAAAGCGCTAAATATTGCAAGTAATTGGGCTCATAATCAAGAGCTTCAATTCAGCAGTAAAAAGACTGAAATAGTTCTGTTTACTAACAAAAGGAAGCCGGATTTTGGAACCTTGCGTTTAAACGGACGCCAGCTAGAAATTTCCAAAGAAGCAACACTACTGGGTGTAACCCTTGATAGTAAGCTTACGTGGAAACCTCACATAACACGAATTGCTCGCAAAGCGACTGCTGCGTTATTACAATGCAGACAAATAGTGGGCAGAGCGTGGGGGTTAAATACAACTAGCATGCGATGGATATACACTGCAATGATACGACCCGTCATCACATACGCGTGTACATCCTGGGTTGGTGGAGTAAATAGAAAATATCTAGAGAAAAACTTTAAAGAGTACAAAGACTAGCGTGTCTTATGATTTCTTCAGCATTTCCCAGCACCCCCACAGGAGCTTTAGAGATGCTGCTGAATATCATGCCAATTGATGAATTCATACTGTCAGAGGCAGTAAAAGGATCATATCGGTTATCCCGTGTGAGCTTTTGGCCTGCCAAGACAATTGGTTCAACAAGAAAAACCAAAATTCACGTAGACGTATGCAATGAAGCAAAGGAAAACTTGCCTTTGCTGAGTATGCCAGCAGACCTAATAACTAAAACAAAGGTATTTGCAAAACGGTACAAATGCCTCGTTATGGAACGCAAGGATGCAGTGCAGTATGAGAATGCTTTAGAACCAAGCATAATCAGATGCTACACTGACCGGATCCAAGTTAAATGGAAGAGCTGGTGCGAGTTTTTACATAGAATACGCATCAGGCTTTCAAACAGATCAAAATTTTTTCCATGTGGGAAGATATAGTACTGTCTTCCAGGCAGAAGTCTTTGCTATAGCTGAAGTAGCAAAGAAACTGATTATGGATAGAATTGTAAATGAAAAATTTATAATTTTAGTGGATAGCCAAGCAGCAATTCTGGCAATCCAAAATAATATTGTGAAGTCTAACACAGTATTAACGTGCATCAAAAACCTGAATATATTGGGTAAAGACAATGACGTCACTATTGCCTGGACGCCGGGCCACACCGGCATTCCAGGAAATGAGAAGGCGGATATCTTAGCTAAATCAGGATCAGCATTAAACTGCTCGGGGCCTGAACCTTTCATTTCCATTCCATGTGCTAGTTGTCGCGCTGCAATAAAGGATTGGAGTGTCAAAAGATGGAAAACATCTTGGATAGAACGAAAGGACTGCTGAGAACAAAAGAAAATGTAGGATGGGTTTCGCCCCAGTTAACTCATTGACTTTTGAGGCTCAAAAGACCTAGAATAAATGAAGTGTAGCAAGTCCTCACAGGTCACTGCAACTTACAGAAACACAGGCGCACCATGGGACATGGCGTATCATCGACATGTCCAAAATGTAACCTGGAAGAAGAAACTCCAAATCACCATATTGGAGAATGCATTTACTACCTAGCCCTACGAAAGAAGGTTTTTCGTAAAGAAAAAACACAATAAAGTCGGTGGTCGAAAAACTAAATATAAACCTACTGGCAAAGTATTTACAGCAGGCCGGAAGACTTGCTGAATACGGCCAGTAGTGCATTGAAATATTGAATAAACGAGAAAGCGGTGGAAGTTGTAATGGGCCTAAATAATGGCCTACACAATGTGCCAGTGAGGATTGAACCTGGTCAGTCTTCTCTGGCACCACCGCCCTTTAATAATAATAATAATATGTGACCCCATCGAGCTTGCATTTCGGGGTCTGTGCTTTCTACAATGATTTTTCTTAAGTCTAAGTAACACGTTGTGGGGTAGTTCTTTGAGTGTGAATGTGACACGTGAGTGCTTTTCACTTTTTGTGTTGCTTCGTTTTGTGATTTTGATTCTATTATGATTGCTTGCATTTTCGTTGATTTGTTTTTTTTTTTTTGGTAAATTGATTTTTAGTTATACAGTGGAATTCGGTTAATGAATCCACGGTTAATAAATCCAGCCGCTTATTACATCCAATTTGCTTGGAACGGAATCGTCCCAATCCTTTCCCGTTATAAAAACTTCGGTTAATAAATCCAAGCGCCGCTTAATACATCCAGTTTACGTGCTTAATGCAGTCAAATTTTTCTTCATTATGTGCTAATAAGTACGTACAATATTGAATTATCAGTTTCGTATGGACAAGTACGTACATGTCCTAGTGTACTGGTAGGCCTAATCAAGCAGGCTAATTGAACACCAGTCGTAGGAGTGTGCAAAATCAGACTGAGGAAGAATTCACTGAGAATCTTGTTTCAATGATACAAAACCAGGATGGAGTTGTTGAAATTTCTGATGACGAAGATGATGATAATGATAGTTCAGAAGAAGAAACGCCATCAGCAGCAGAGATGCGGAAATGTTTTCGTCGCTTGGCCCTGGGGCAAGAGCGTACTGGGTTTAAGAGGATGGACATGCTTTGTGATATGAAAGAAGTGGATGGCCATCTGAGGAAAACATTTCCACCGAAGCAAATTTCATTGCGCAGATTTTTCTGTGTCGAATAAATATTGAAAAATACTACATTTTGTGCATTTTTACCGCTCCAGGGGGATATCCACAATGGTGAGATGCATTTTTAGGAAACGCCGTTTATTAAAGCCGCCGCATATTAAATCCAAAACCGGCTGTCCCGAGGTGGATTTATTAACCGAATTCCACTGTAATGGTTAATGTAGGGGAAGGTGGGGCTATTTTGGACATGAGACCAGGGGCGTATTCTCCAGAGGTTCAAGGTGTTCAGCGCACACCCTGCGATATCTCAGGCACACTCGTTAATTACATTCAATTAAAATATTTGAATTTTCTCATCTTTAATCTTTGTAATATCAGCGCAATCTGAGTTTTTTTTGCTTTGATGAACGACAAATCGCTTTTTTTTTTCAACACTGAGCGATGACGCAACATTCTCTTGTATGGTAGGTTCAACAGATATCGTCGAACACAAGCGAGCCAGACCTTCTTCTTTGTATTCTGAATCATATTATATAATGGAGAGTGACTTTTTCTCTTTCCACACGATATGAATGCAAAAAATGTCCTATTTGAAAGTTGAACCCAGCTCAATCACGCCACAGCAAATCGCTTTTTTCATCGCAGAAGAATCGTGCAATGGCTCTCTCTAAGCGCAGGTTTAACAGGTATCGTTGAACGCAAGCAAGCCAGACCTTTTCCATTGTATTCTACATCGTATTAGGATGCGGTTGCGAGTAATTGCTAGTGATTTTTGAAAGTGTGGCGGTCAATATATATGGGCCTACATTTTAAAGTTGTTGGTCAAATTCAAGTCATAGGTTAAATTAGTGGAATGGAAGTAAGTGTTGACAGTATGATTGAGAAGCCGTTTTGTAGCGGAAATTACGACGAAAAATTGGAAATAGCAAAAGCTAAAAAGCCGACACCAAAACTAAATATATTAAGTAGCAAATTTGGCTGCTTGAAAAGGCGCTTGATGTTGGTTCGCGCATTTGCTTTAAACTTTCGAGCACTTCCACACATTTGTTTAATGAATGGCTGCATGCGGCAGCAAATATTGTGTAGAGGAGCACACCTCTAAAAAATGCTCACCGTACGCCACTGCATGGGACTAGTTCGGACCAACCACTTCCGGTTTTATTTTTGCAGCATCATGTGACCTATAGCAGTCACCGCAATCTTTTCTTTCAATCGCCATATTGGTTAGATAGCAAAATCAAGTAGTTTTTTGTTAAACTTCGTCGTTCTTATGCAAAACTTTTTACTAAACGATAGCACATTAAGCCATTCAGAGAATCGAGCTTTGCAATCACCAACCCAACAGTCGTAGCTGCGATAGCAAGTCATTTTGTCATTTGCATTCTGTAAGCAACCATATCACTGCTGCTACCCAGTGACCTTTTAATGCACTGCGTGAACTCCTACGCGTGTTTTTGTTGCAGTAAGTAACCACGTTATTTCTTGCTCCCAACTGCTTTACATATTCTATGGCGCCTGATTTATTATGCGACAGTGACTTGTCGGGATCCCTGTGCATGAGTCAAGCAGCCCGACCCAGTGACGACCCTACAGAGTTGTGTGACCACGTTTTCGATTCTTTAACAAGCAATGTAATGAAATGTGAATATTTTGACATCTATGATAATGAAACTTCTTTTACGAATGAAATTGACTTCTTGATACTCCTTCACCTCAACATTAGAACCCTAAACAAATACTTCAACGACTTACATAACCTCATAGCGTCTTTACCCTTTAAACCGGATGTTGTATGTCTATCTGAATCTCGAATCGATGAACCCTTTGAAAATATCGAAATAGATGGATATGTCAAACCTAAAACTAAAGGGCAAGCAGGCGGGGTAGCTGTTTACATCAATGTTCGAATCGATTTCAGAAAAATCGATTGTTTCAATCTTTGTGGTTCTGAATCCTTATGGTTAAAACTTCAGCTTCAAGAGCGAATTAAATCGGTTATTATTGGTACTATCTACAGTATAGACATCCAAGCGAAAATATTAATAAATTTGTAGAGGATTTTTCTGACTGCCTAGATAAACTAACAGAAAATAACAACACATTTTACATTCTAGGAGATATTAATATCAACACTCAAAATATTTCGTTCGCTGAAAAATATTTGAATGTAATTACCAGCAGTGGAGCGGTATCCGTCATCACTAAACCCACACGAGTGACCGCTAAAACGGCAACTGTAATTGACCACATCATTACCAATGATACCAGCCATAAAATTATCCCAGGGGTCATGTATAGCTCTATAACTGATCATTTTCTTATTGCACGCAAAGTAAGTCAACTCAATCTATTCAATAGGAAAATGAATACCTTTTTTTATCGTGTTAAAAGGAAATTTTGCAGTAAAACGTATTGTGAAGAAATGTATAGCAAACTGGCGAACATAGTGCTATCCAACTTCCCTTTCCAACGTGATAAATTCAATGACGTCTTTGAAATGTTTGTTAAGCTATGGTTCCACCGAGAATATTCCCATAATTTTCCGTGAAAATTATTGGAATATTCCCGGTGGAACTGAACTTTATTCCATTCCATTACTTTGCGTCATTTTGCGTCAAATAATTTTCAAGGAATATTCTCATGCGTGGTGGAAAATTTAAAATGTGACGATTGGAAAATTTTGGTGGAACCGCACTTGGAAAATTACAATCTTCCAGTTTCGCGATAATTTTCCGGAAAATTGTGATAGAATATTTTTAAAAACGGTTTGATATTTGTGACGGGAAAATTATTAAAAAATAATTTCACTGCGGTTTACCTCGTGTTAAAACAACGTCACAATGATACTTTCTCATGATTGAGTGAGAAGCTTTACTCAAATAGTCTGTATAGTAGGGTATTGCACACGCCCTCATGTGGTCAAAAACAAAATTACTTTTGATATGTGGTGACCAGTCCAGAAAAAACTCCAGATATGAGGTTTTAGAAAAATTGAACATTGTTTAGGTGTTACGCTTTTCATTTTCATGACGACAGGCCTATCGAGTATCGATGCAGTGAAGTTTTTTATATCCTTAACCACTTCTACTAGAAAGTTGGTTAATGGCTTAAATAATTCAGAAACATCAAGTTTCTATCTAACGTGCAGAGGAACTATACGGCTATTGTGCTTAGTTTTCGAGTTATTGCGTTAATTATGCTTCAAAGTCAGGTTTTGGGGGATGCAATGTCATTACTTCATCTATTTAAGCTACCTCACAATGATGCAGAGCAAAATCAGGTATCAATATTGCTTTGGTTACATGACAATATACTACCAGTGTTTTAGCTCGTGGATGGAGTAGAAGTCTCCTAGTTTTTTTTAATTTTGTGTTTGGTTTGTATATAGATTACAAGCTGGTGTGTAATGTGGATGAGAGTTAAAAGTTAAAAAATCATCACGGTGCAACTTGGTAAAGAAATCATCCGCAAAAATAGGATGACTAAACGCCATAGAGATCCCCGTTTGTTTCTGCTGGGATTTGTTTTAACTCAAAACTTAATCAATTAGGAATGAAATGTCTCATGGCCGGAAGCAGTACCTCGTCAGCTTCTCAAAATTTAAACCTACGTTGCAAATTTTGTTTTTGGACCTTGATCGGGTTATGGAAAATTATTGCAGTCCCACCAAAGAAAATTCACATATTCTATTTTGGAAAATATGACGGAAAATTGAACCGTGGAAAATTTTGGTGGAACCGTTGCGGTTCCACCGGAAAAATTATTTGAAAATTATAGTCTGTGCGTCGATAATTTTCCGGTGAAATGGAATATTGTTAATTTTCCCGCTGGAACCATAGCTTTACGGCAATCTCTGATACAATAGAAAAACATGCACCACTTAACGCGTTTAAGCAGAAAGCAGGCAAGGCTTGCAAAGAAGCCTTGGATTACAAAAGGCATTTTTACTTCAGTCAAAAGAAAGAACTCAATGTTTCGCAGCCATTTCATAAATGGTAACGTAAATGAAAAAAGATTTTTCCGCAAATATACAAACATTGTCACTAAACTTAAGGCCTTGTCAAAGAAAATGTACTTTCGTTCGGAAATCGACAAAAACAAGAGTAACGCACGCAAAACCTGGGGTATTATTCGGTCAGTGTTGCCAAACAAGTTGAACCGCGAGCCTCCCTCCTCCCTTAAAATAAATAACGTGATTTCGAAGGAACCTTCCGTTATCGCCAACGAATTTAAT
This sequence comes from Trididemnum miniatum, assembly GCA_964006365.1. Taxonomy (NCBI): domain Eukaryota; kingdom Metazoa; phylum Chordata; class Ascidiacea; order Aplousobranchia; family Didemnidae; genus Trididemnum; species Trididemnum miniatum. The sequence goes on along the minus strand of OZ023234.1, from coordinate 13,645,269 downwards.
GATTTTTTTTGCACTATAGGACCAACTCTTGCAGGTAAAATTAAAGAAATAACGAACTGCAGCGCTGAGCACTTCGTTGACAAACCACTATCTGACTCTATATTTCTCGAACCTCCGAAGCTCACTGAAGTCTTTGATGAGACCATGTTCCTTAAGGACAAAGCAGTGGGTCATGAAAACATCTCCGCTTTTGTCCTTGAAGCTTCTCGGCACGAAATTACTCCTTTTTTGAAATCCTTATTGATTTCGTATTCAGTGAGAGTATTTTTCCTGATAGCTGTAAAATTGCCAGAATTGCCCCGATTCATAAAAACGGCGCAAAAGACGAAACTAACAATTACCGTCCCAAATCTAGACATGTTTCTCCAAAATTATTGTAAAACTTATCTACAGGAGATTAATTCATTTCTTTCAAAAACATCATATACTTTAACCCAACCAATTCGGTTTCCAAAGCAAAACTTCGACGACACATGCTATGCTCGATGTTGTTACTTCCTTATAATGACTCTATTAATCGTAATCAACACTCGGGGCTCGTCTTGATAGACCTTAAAAAAGCCTTCGACACCGTTTCTCATTCATACCACTCTTCTAAAAAAATTACATAATTACGGCATTCGTTGAATAGGGCAAAAATTGTTAGTTTCTTATCTTGAATGTAGAAAGCAATTCGTCGCCCTTAATCAAACGCAATCTAAACTGATGAATATAGAGTACGGTGTACCCCAGGGTTCTACTTTAGGTCCCTTGTTTTTTCTTATTTATATCAATGACCTTAACAAAGCATTGCGAAGTAAACCTATCTTATTTGCAGATGATACCTGTTTGCTAGTTACTGAAGATAACTCACAAACCCTGAGAAATACAATTACTGATGAATTGGTGCTCTGCCAACAAATTAACAATTAACTTGTTCAAAACTTGCGTACTTTTTATTCCGCCAAAACTAACCATGAATTCCAAGTTTTCACCCTTCTTTCGAGTAATGATAATCCTATTAATATTGTGAGTAGTACAAAATATTTGGGTGTTTTCATTGACAACAAATTGAACTTTAAAGAGCACATTCTTACACTTGAAAACAAAATAGCTCGCTCAGTGGGCATCCTTAGTAAAGTTAGATAATATAATTTTCCTCTCAAAACCCTGCTGCAACTATACCATGCTCTCATACATCCTCTATTAACTTATGGCATAGTGGTTTGGGGTTCAACTTATCCCAGTTGCCTTAGCAAATTAAAAACCCTGCAAAATATGGCGTAGTCGGCAGCGTGGCGTAGTGGTTCGGATCGTCGTTTTTACGACGACCATGATCGCAAGGTTGATGGTTCACCTCCCAACCTAGTCTCGTTGTTGCGTCCTTGGATAAGATGCTTCACGATAATTATCTCTGCTTGGTGGAATCTGGCAAGCAGCAAATTAAAGAAGTCAGAAGAAAATTCAAGCGGAAAACTTGGAAACAAAGGCAACTCCTAAGCGAGTCTGGATTCGTCCTACGCATAGCGCCTCCGTCGCTTTCTCGTGATAGGAGGATAAAGATGAAGAAATCAAATCAAATCAAATCAAAAAATAAGGCAATGCGAATCATATCCGGTAGTCACTATCGCGACAAAGCCAATCCTATATGCAAGAAACTTGAAGTGCTACAAATTTATGATTTATATACTTATGAAACCGCTAAATTTGTTTACTCTTGCTTCTATGACCTAGCACCAATGCCCTTCATAGACTTCTTTACAAAAGTCGATGAGGTTTCCCAAAGATCTACTAGACAGTCAGTTGATAAATTTAGTCTATATACTCCCCGCTATCCCACAAATAGACTGCAGAAAAGCATAAAGTATCAAGGAGTTAAAATGTGGAATTCCATTCCGAAGGACAAACTTTCCTCTTATCAAGTACGATCAATAAATATTATATTAATTCGTTGCATTAAGATCGGGATATCAGGCTGTGGCGGTTTTTCGTGCTATTGGTATGCCGACTCGTTTCTCACCGGGAACGTGGTCGCTCACTTTAATTTGGACATTCAACCAGATGCGATGATTAAATTCTTTAAAATTGCTCTAATTGACGCTGGGTGGTTGCTTGACTCAATGACCGCGAGGTCCATTCGCAACTTCCCTGTCGCATTTCGTGCATTTTTTTCCTTTGTATCGTGTGTATTTCATCATTTACGTATCGTGTTGGTCAACGAGCGACTAAAATAAACATGTTCTGTTCTGTTCTATTTCATATTCACGATTTTTAACAAAAAAGTAAAATCAGATGAGACGAAATCGTAAGGTTTTGTGCTAGCATGGCAGCAGTTCAAGATGAAGTCTAGTATTGGTACTAGTCAGGCATATATAAAAAACACGCAGACAAGATGAATTTAAAAAAAGATTAAGTTGTGTAGGATGAGTTTGCCATTTGCTAGTATGGCTGAGCGTGGGGTTAATTCGAACATACATAACAAACCATTCGAAATAGCATGTGAAGATATTGTTTTCAAATTTGAAAATGAATTTAAATCAAATATGAAAATAATTTCAGCACGTGAAGAAGTTACTTTCAAATTGCCACTGCCACAAATTACTGGTTCTTCTCGACGTCCATTTTTACGCTTTTTAACTTGAATTTTGTACTATAGAACATTTAACTTCACCAAACTATTGAGATCATGCATAGTCTCTTTCTTTTATTCAGTTAATTTCGTTTGAATTCTTCGTTGTAAACTTTTGAAACTGTGTATGTGACTTTAAGTGAAACGAGCTGTTTTTTCCATCAGTGGAAATTGATGCAGAGCGCTTTTTCATCGCTATAAATTTGCCTTTTTTTTGATGTCCGAGATACCCCACTGCTTGTCCGGACCTACCCCACTATTGAGGCTAGTTCGGACGTGCTAGACCACTTTGCATTCTTGTAAGTAATGGCCTAATGCTTGGGGCTATTGCACTCACGAACAATTTCATGTTGAAGTCAATGGGCTATCTACAATTTTGTACAAAGAGTTCGTAATTCCACGTTTTTAATCTTGCTCTAGAGCAGGGGTTCTCAACCTTTTTCGTCTCGTTTACCCCTTGCCCAAAGAAAAAAATCTTAATTTACCCCTACAGTACCATTACTGCTTTTTCAATACTGAAAATTAAAGTTTTTTTAGTCTTTTATTCAGAAAATTTACCTCCTCGGTAGGTAAAATTTACCCTCAGGGGGTAAAGTTACCCTCAGGGGGTAAATTTACCCCCGGTTAAGAACCCCTGCTCTAGAGTCACAAAAGTAAATTTTGTCCGAAATAACCCCACCTTCCCCTATAAGACAGTGGCGGCCTGGTGGGCAGAACCTCGTTAAACTAAATCTGGCTCACCAAAGGTTGTAGGTAGGAATGGTAATGTACGATGCAGTGGCGTACGCACGAGGGGGAGGGGGTTTGAGGGTCAACCCCCCCGATGGAAAAAATTAAAAACCGCTCTCTTTGGACCGATTAGCGTTTTTTCATATAGAGATTTTGTTTTTCTGCGCTGTATCAAATTGCCTATATAATCTCGAGAAGCTTTCATTGTGATACAATAATTCCGGTCAAACTTTTCTGGTGTGTAGCGCTGGAACCAGTGGCTGGCTAAAAATGCAAGCCTGGACAAGGTCAATGGGCACTAACGCTGGAATCGTGTTGTGATGTCATAAAGACATTGTTCTCAACGGCTATGGCTGGACAAGACGACAACGTTTCAGCGCAGAAGGCATTCTTGGAAGAGAACGGTTGCAACGCATGCAGATATTCCGCTTGCGATGTCATAATTTTGAGCACCTTATTGATCAGCATGCTTCCCATTGTATGGGCAAAATGTCGGAATCTGACTTCGCGTTCGAAAATTCGGGTTCGAAAATTCGGAATCTGAGCCCATAGAAAGGAACTGCAGGTTCGACCTTTTCTCAGCTTAACACTTCGGGTTCAAAGATTCCGCACCTGAGCCCATACAAAGGAGCGTTTTTGTTACACCATTTCGCCCATACAAAGGGAAAGAATCTGATCACTAGGGTGTTTTGAGCCAAACCGGCCACTTGGCGTAGTGGTTAAACACATCGCTATCGGCGCGAGAGGTTTTGGGTTCGATTTTTGGGCCGGTACCGGCCGTTAGCTCAGTTGTTAAGCGCACAGGTTATCGGTGCGGAAGGTCTGGGGTTCGATTCCCGGGATGGTCAAATCGGCACAACGTCGCCAACGGCTCGCCACCGCTGCGACGTTTCTGTGTTACCCAAGCGCTAAGAGATGGGCCCCAGTGACGTTCGCAGGGGTCGGGAGTCAGCACTCCCCTTCCCCTTGACAAATGCAGAAAAACCGAAACCTTTATTTTTTAAAACGAACCTACTTTTCTTCATGCGGAGCGTGCCGAAATTGCTATCATGTTTTTATCCCAAACAACACCATCCCCCACAAAACATTAAGCGTAAACCATTCCCTTACAAGTACAATAATCATCCCTCCTTACGTCTGCGTGAAAAGTTGTACCATCCCTTGAAAAGTTGTACTGATTACAACGCAACGCTACAATACCGGTACCCGGTAGTCCAACTTTTCTGTTGTGTTTTGCTTGAAATGCATTTTTGTCATTGATGTTGCTGTGAAACAATTAAGAAGTAGGAGTTTCCTTAAATGCGGTACATCTGCAGAAACTATATGGCTGAACACAAATTCTTTTTTAAAAAATCAAATCAAATCTTGATTATACTCGTTTCATTAAATTCGTTGTTGTACCGAAACGTGGTAGCGAGTGGCGGGGCCCGACCCCGCGGCTTAGCGCCTGGGCAACGCAGCTCCAAAGAAACGTCGCAGCGGTTGCGAGCAGTTGGCTACACTGTGTCTGATTTGACCGGCCTGGGAATTGAGTCCCAAACCTTCCGCGTCGATAGCGAAATCTTTTAACACTGCGCTATAATCGCCCGGATTTTTGAGAAATTTTATTAAAATATAAAAAACTAAATTGACACTGCTCTAAGTGTCAAAAGTAAGATAAAAATACTGCCAAAGACGACCATAGACCAACGAAAGATTTGAAGAGGCCTAGGGGCGGAACGAGGGAAGAGACAACATTTTTTTTCGTACCGTAGGTTGACTATCTCAGGAGCTAGAGTTCTTCGTTTCCCATAGACACCCCGATTATGTGTTTGAAAGCATCTGATATCGACGCTGTGATTTGGCAGAAAAATGCTTAGATAATATCGACGCTGTTTTTGACTTTAATCGGATGATTAGGGATTCCTCTCGCGCATAATTTATTTTAGTTTAAAAACGTTTTGGTAGGGAGGGCAGTTTTTTCTTACGCTCCAATATCTTCACTTTTCAAATTTCAAGCGAGAAACTGCCCCCTTCATAATGGGTGTATCGTATATTGACTGTTTATAACAAGGTTTAGCCTATATGCGTTACTTATATTAATGTTGGTTCTTGAAAAAAGTTTTTTTGGAGAGAAGGAATTGCTTGTTTTACCCCCTGGGTGCACCCTGTTTGTGACGTTGCGACAGCTAGCCAGCCTACTTTGGTCAATTAACCTGTTTATGGCCCAAAAATGATTTCAACTAAAATTTTTTCAGAAAATTTTTAACCACGGCCTGACAGCTAGAGTTTCTGTGAAACCTTTTCTCTCCTTAAAATGAAATGCAAAGCATGAACCAAAAGTGTGAATGAAATATCTTTGTTGTTTCCTTAGTTATGGCATTATATAGCTTAATCATGGTTAACTACTATTCAGGCAGGAAACATTACAATACGATGCACTTTAATACCTCTAAACTACTGTAATTGTAATGTAGTATCTTTAGGTCATCACCATGTGACGTCACCGAAACCCCCCCCCCATTGAAAAATCCTGCGTACGCCACTGGTACGATGTTGTACCGAAGAATGCGGCTACACCTTAGGGAAAGCGATCTGCGGATTGAGTATAGACGTAGAAAATGCGGCTATAGGTTACCTACTAGCTTGTAAGCACAAAATCCAAAAATGGTTGAACAATTTGGTATGCAGTAAGCAGAACTGTGTCGACCAAAGTAGTAAACATTTCAACCATCATTAATATTTGTTTCCAAGCAGATATTATCAGGGAGTCGAACCGTTTAAAATATCGCTCCGGTTCAGGTTCAAGAAATTTTATTTTTAGCGGTTCAGTTCCGGTTTAGCGCCTGGGACCATAGACTTTTCAAAAATTTGGGTTCAGGTTCGATTCGGGTTCAGTTGCACCAAAATTTAAAGGTTCGGTTCGGTTCGGGTTCATCGAAACCAAATTTTTAAGGTTCAGGTTCGGTTCAGGTTCGCTAAATCCAAATTTTAAAGGTTCCGGTTCGGTTCGGGTTCACCAAAAAAAAGCGGTTTTTACCGGTTCGCGGTTCAGGTTCAGGTTCACTGCAAAATCTTTAATTTGGCCAAAAACTAAATTAGGGTCTTGTATCATTAAAATAACGAAATATAAATTGCATGCCCGAATCAATTAAGGTTAAATAAAAATGTAAAACTTTATTAAATTTTGAAAAGCAGAGACAATGTTGCCAAGGTTGGAATAGGTCAGTGCTTTATCGTTCTGATGATGTTGGTCGTCAGTACCAACGAAACGTCAACAAATAAAAAACCTGACTAGATTTAATTGAGATTATAGTAAAGTTACAGAAAGAAGGAGAAAAAACTATGGGGCGCCGTTTGGAAAAAAACTATTCGTTTTGTGAACCATGTTTTTTGAGCTTATTTAGACCATAGTTTGTCCGATATGTATATTGGAAACGTCCTACTTATATATCAGACAAAATGTACTCTAAGTCGGACCAAAATACATGCGCAAAATAAGTCGGACAAAATCGTTTTTTTTTCAAACGGCGCGCCACACGCTTTTTGGAAAAAAACGATTTTGTCACCCCTGTTTTTCGAGCTTATTTGGACTATAATTAATCCGATATATACATCGGAAATATCCGACTTATATATCGGACAAATTGTGCTATAAGTCGGACCAAAAAACACACGCAAAACAAGTCGGATATTTCCGACTTATATATCGGACAAATTCGCCGTTTGGAAAAAAACTACACGTTTTGTGAACCATGTTTTTTGAGCTTATTTAAACCATAATTTGTCCGATATGTATGGGGCGCCATTTGGAAAAAACTATACGTTTTGTGAACCATGCTTTTTGAGTCTAAACAAGCTCAAAAAACAAGCTCAAAAAACATGGTTCACAAAACATTTCCAATATACACATCGGACAAACTATGGCCTAAATAAGCTCAAAAAACATGGTTCACAAAACGAATAGTTTTTTTCCAAACGGCGCCCCATAAAAAACTCCAAGTAAGCAGAAAGAATGTTACGCATCGCAGCACATGTCTAGAGATTTTTACTGATATTTTTTAAGAATCAGCTCAGGTTCAAACATTGTTACTAAACGACTTCTGTTCAGATTTATATGTCCACTAAATATTATAGGTTCGGGTTCGGTTCGGGTTCACTTGCATCAAATTTTAAAGGTTCGGGTTCGGTTCAGGTTCACAGATTTGGAATATTAAAGGTTCGGGTTCGGTTCAGGTTCACAGATTTGAAATATTAAAGATTCGGGTTCGGTTCAGGTTCAATAATCTCAAATTTAAACGGTTCAGGTTCGGTTCGGGTTCACCAAAAAAAGCGGTTTTTACCGCTTCGCGGTTCAGATTCGGGTTCGGTTCGACTCCCTGGATATTTGATTTAAAAAAAACCTAAAGTTTTTTGCTTAACTCTGATAAGTTTGCCTGCAACTGGATTAGTGCATGCGTTTTTTCTACATACATTAAACATCTTTCCGTTAAATAACAACAAGGAAGTTTATGCTTGATTCATCGGGGTTATTTTAGTTTTGTGGCGAGTTTCATCTGGAGCATCTTATATCAATTTATACCTTTATACCCTGCGCCTAGTAGACCTGACCCTGGATTGTTATCAGTTATAATATTTTTGTTAACCCTGTAATTTTCGATAACGATTGTCGTTGTAGGTATGCAATATTAAGCTAGAAATTGTTTGCGAACCATTATTTCATGACCAAATGATCCACATTTTGAGATTTCATACTGAAATAGGAAAAATGCCCGTTGTCCTTGATCCATGTCCTTGGTTGGCTTCGATTTGCATGTTCTTGGCCTTGGCCTCGGCTTGTGTGTCCTCGGCCTCGAAAAAATTTTAAAGTCTTTGGCCTTGGCCTCGACCTTAGGGTCCTTGGCCTTACTACAACACTGCTGAATACGATCTACAACGCTCAATTCTGCCGAGCAGTTTGCAATTTGATCATAAATCCTTTTTTTGTTTCACCAATTTCAAATAACATTAGTGTCACCTTGTGATTATTTTTCTCCGTGGTTACGCAAACGCAAATAAGTCAAGCGTGTAATCCCAAGAGTCATAATTGCATGTGAAGCACTGGTAGGTTACAGAAAGATGGCACAGATAAAGACCAAAGAACTTTAATAAGATGCTGGGACTGGTTTTTGCTATGTGACAGGAGTATCCAAACCTGTTTGTTATTGAAGTTACATGATAAAAAATCAAGTCTAGTTGGGCTAGACCCAGGGTCGACAACATTTAACAACAGCAAAAGAGCCGTTCAGCATTGGAATCTGGTTTCCACACAAAAAAAAACTTACTGGGAGCCGTAAATACTTCTTGACATTTAAAATGGGGAAAAGACGCATCTATCCAAAAAAAGACACATAAGCTTATTAGGGATTTGACTACCATTTTGAAGATGGGCTCTAAAGAAAATAGCCTATTGTATCTATTGCTTTTTTGACCTATCGTAACTTTACATGTTGCGTAAACAACTCTAGTGTGTTGCTTACGAAATCCACGAAGTGCTACAGAAAAAATTAAATTTTCAAAGTATAATTAAAAATTTCGTGAGTCGCAGTGTAAGGAGGAAAGAGCTGCATGCAGCTTTGGAGCCGCAGGTTGCTGACTCCTGGGCTAGACTAATGGATGAATGAATGGAAGTTTGCAGGTAATTATTGTGGAGTTGTGCTGCTGTGAGTCTCTTAGATCAGTGTTTCTTATCCAGAGGTGCCCGCACCCTCCAAGGGTGCAAGAAACATTCCCAGGGGGGTGCGAGGTTCAGGGTTGATATGAACATTATCGTACTCTTTTGTCAGTCCTACTAAACACTGCAAAGGACAACAAAGAACCTCAAATTGATGTACTGAACAGTGAACACCGCAAAGAACGACAAAGGACCTTAAATTGATCTACTAAACACCGCAAAAAACAACAAAGGACTTGGAGTCATACCAAAACAAAGAACAACAAAGAACTTTAAATTAGGGTTAGATTAGGGTTAGATTAGGTTAGGGTTAGGCTAGGGTTAGGTTAGGGTTTTAGGGTTCTTTGTCGTACTTTGCTGTGTTTAGTACATCAGTTTGAGGTCCTTTGTCATCCTTTGCGGTGTTTCAGTCCTCTGTGGTGTTTAGTAGTAGTCTACCCTTCTTTTGTTGAACATCTGAAGATGTTTTTGCTAAGCTGTCCATCTATGCTTGATTTCGCGTGGAAAATTGGACCTCTGTGGATATCATGACCTGTTTTTTGGTCTTCACTCGATTTTGCCTTGAAAATTGGACCTCTGGTTCGTGATGACCTTTTTTTTGGTCTTCATCAATTTTTTCCAATTCTAAATGGTGATTTATTTCTTCACCTTTATCCTCCTATTACGAGAAAGTGGTGGAGGCGCTATGCGTAGGACGAATCCTGACTCGCTTTAGATTTGCCTTTTTTTCAAGTTTTTTGCTTGAATTTTGTTCTGACTCTTTTAATTTGCTGCTTGCCAGATTCCACCGATTAGAGATAATCATCATGAAGCATCTTATCCAAGGATGCAACAACAAGACTAGGTTGGGAGTTAAACCATTAACTTTGCAATCATGGTCGTCGTAAAAATGACGTTCCAGACCACTGTGCCATGCTGCCGACAACCACTGCACCACGCTGACATGGTGTAAGAATTGGATGGTAATGCAAAAGGGGTGCCAGCAAGTAAAAAGGTTAAGAACCACTGAGTTAGATTAAGCAAATGAGTGGCAATAGACTAGACTAAACAAAGTCAGATAAAAATAACTATTTTTCACTGCTTTGGTTTGTTAGGCTGATGATATACCACCAGTAGATTAGTCAAAGAAAACTGAATAACAACACGTGTGCAATTGTGCTCCGCTTGTGCTATTATCAGGTTATTGTGGATTGACTAATCACTTCTTTATTTTAGTTCTTAATAGCTAGGCTATTACACCATCTTGTTTTCCTTTAATATTCTTTTACGAGCTACATTTGTGAAATTTGATTTGAGACCAGCTGAAAATAAAAAAATAGAAATAGTTTATAATTTTCAAAAAAGGTCTAGTACTTACACTTTTTGCATCTAGTAAACAGTGGTCCTACTAAACACCGTAAAAGACTGAAACATCACAAAGGACAACAAAGGACCTCAAATTTACTTACTAAACACCGCAAAGAACAACAAAGGAGTTGGAACTGTACCATAACAAAGAACGACAAAGGACTTTAAATTTGGGTTAGGTTATGTTAAGGTTAGGGTTTTAGGGTCCTTTGTTGTACTTTGTGGTGTTTAGTACATCAACTTGAAGTTTTTTGCAGTGTTTCAGTCCTTTGCGATGTTTAGTAGGTCCCAGTAAACAGTATTCACGTGGGTTTTGGAACTCAATTTTAATAAAAAGATTATAGGTGTCATAAATAGAACTCAACTTTGATATAAAAAACTCGATTTTAAAACATTATATACTGGTTACGCAACTACGATTTTCAAATTTTGGTAACCAAAATTTCCAGCGAAATAGACACTATGGTATATTTGCCCCTTAAATATCGTTTATGTAAAATGATGTAACATTTTGCTGCTGTGTTTATGATGTAATAGTTTGCTGTAATAAAAAAGGAAGTGTCTATTTCACCGGAAATTCCGGTTACTAAACTTTGAAAATCGTAGTTGTGTAACTGCTTTTTGGTTCCCGTAGTGCGATTCTCACAGTAGGGAAACTGTGGGGTAAGTTTTCGGTTACGCAACCACGATTTTCAAACGTTGGTAATTGGAAATTTCTGGTGAGATAGAAGCTTCCTAAAAAAAATTCTTGTTTGTGCTGTTTATTCTATCCTAGTACCTTTGCAGTTTTATGCTGGTGATGGTTTAAGTTTTTACGAAAACGTTTGCAACATGATTACTAGGGCCCACTAAAGTTAATCAAGTCAAAAATTTTTCAGGACCTTGTTACATGATCAAGTGTGTACTAACGTTCGTTTCAGGTGTTCAGGAGTCTGTTTTGGTAGATTTTATAAGTCAAAATTTTGCATAAAGTTAAAATTGTCTTTATCAAAAATTTCCTTACAAAAATGAACAAATTTATGTTTTTTAAATATTTTTTTGAATTTTTGAGCTGCTATAAAATTTTATGCACAGTTTCATTTGATTTTAAACTTTTGAAATAGTTGCAATATTTGCACTATCGTCACAATAATGCATGCGGTCATTGAGAAGGAAATAGCACTTATTATGCATGAAACGTCATTATTTTTGGGCAAATTTTTACTGATTTTTAACCAGAAATTAATATTAGAAGATGCAAAACTGAAAAAATTGAATTTTTTAATGCAAGACTGTAGCTTGTATCTTGGAAAAGCAAATTTAATGCAAAAGTTTTGTAAAAGGGGTCCTCAAAGTAGTGAAATCTTTGGGCAAAAATTTCAATGAATTTATCATTTGGGCAAATTCGCACTAGTCAAAATCTTAGAGGGAACACTGCTCAAGTAAATGACTATGCCTCTCGTTACAAAACTTTTTTAAACATGTGCAGTCATGGCGTATCGGTGGTGGGAGTTTGTTCCAAACCACGGGGCTGTTAAATCGATATGATTGCTGTGTAGTAGACAACCTACAGAAAGAGGGAATTAGCGTGTTGCCACTTCTAGTTTGAACTGGAAGATTTTTGATTTTTTTGGTCAGAAAAAACGTTTTGAAAACAAGAAGGAGGCGGTTATTGTTAAAGTGGAACATAAACTTAGAAGTTTTCTTCATCATTAAGTGATTGATAGTTAAAAATTTATGAAATTTCATAGGTCCAACAACACCCTCTCTGATTTTTAAGTAAAAGATTATTCGTATGAAGTTATTAACTGATCGTTGTAGCTTTTGAACAATGGTTTTATTGTCATGACACCAAACCGTCATGCAATATAGAATGTGGCTCATAATCATGGTGTGGTATAAGATTAACAGGGACTCTTGATTTAAGTACGACTTGGCCTTTCTTACAATTGATAATCTACATCTAACTTTGGTCAGTACATGCTCCATATGTAGTCTCCATGAGAGGTTTTCTTGCAGATGTAAGCCTAGGAATTTAATTAAGGATACTTTTTGGATGGGTACATTTTTTAGCCTAACAGTTAATTTTTTGGGGCAATGGGAACCCACAGTTTGGAAAAGAATATACATATTTAGTTTTCTTTATATTGACAGATAGTTTGTTTGCTATAAGCCATGCATCAATATTCATCAGTTCTTCGTTAATTGATGTAAATAATTCTGGCAGATTTTTTTGGTGGAAATTATGGTTGTGTCATCTGCAAACATTATTGCTTTAGCAATATTTAAACAATTTTTAAAGTCATTCACATATATCAAAAATAACAAGGGACCTAAATTAGAACCTTGAGGAACTCCATGAGAGACCTTCATTGCGTATGATAATAGAGTGTTAGAACAAAGAACATATTGCGAACGGTTTTCTAGATAGCTTGTAAACCAATTATGTGCCACACCTCTTATACCATAATGATGCATTTTGGATAATAATGTGGAATGTTCAATGGTGTCGAATGCCTTCGATAAATCTAAAAATACACTAAATGCACTCTTTTTTTCTTCCATCGCATGCGAAATGTTTTCTATCAGTAAAGTAGCAACTTGACTAGTAGATCAATTTTTCCTAAACCCAAATTGTGATTCAAATAAAATGTTGTGCTTAGTGAGGAAAGCACTTAACCTTTTATAATTAGTTTTTGCTTATTTTATTTGCTTATTAAATGATTATTTTTTGCTGGATGCACTCTGTGTTCTACTTATGAATAGATACACTTTGGTTAGAGTAATCGAATTGTTAGTAGATCTATCTTTGTTTTTTTTTTCTCATTTTTGTCATTTCTCTATCTGTTTCATTGTTTTTGCTGGATGAACTCTGTCTTATGCTTAGTAGTTGTTTCATTTGATGTTATTTGACATTTGTTTGGTTTTATGGTTGTCGTGCCGTAGTGCCATGTGTGCACTGGATTCGGGAAATACATTATTATTATTATTATATGCAATCTTTTTTAATAATTTAGAAAATTCAGAGAGCAGGCTGATAGGCCTATAGTTGTTAATATCATTTCTTTCACCACTTTTATACACTGGAACAATTTCTGCTACTTTGAAACAATCAATAAACTTGCCTTGTTTAAGTGATAGATCAAAAATGTGAGAAAGTGCAATCAAGACATCTTCATTCAATAATTTCAGTAATTTGGATGGTATATCATCTAATCCACTGCTGGACTTGGATTTAGTTTCCATAATGATACGTTTTATTTCTTGAGGAGAAGTGGCATAAAGATATAAAGATTCTGTATTGGAACGTTTTAAATTTTTACTAAAATGTATTGTGGGTTTAGGTAGGTTGTCAACTAACTTTTGAGGAACTGTAGCAAAATGCTTGTTGAAACAATTAGCAACCTCTTGTTCATCTACAACATTCTCACCATTAATGAGAAGTGCAATACGGCTGTTTCCATTAGCTTTGCCCAATATGGTGCTAAGTATTTTCCAAGTACTTTTGGTATTACATTTGTGTTTATTCAGAAGTTGTTTGTAATAAATTTGTTTCTTTTTTTCTATTAAATGAAAATATCTGTTCCTGGATACGTTGTAGTTAAATCTTTCCTCCAAAGTTTTTTATCAAGGTATTTTTTGTGCTAGAGATTCTTTTTTTCATGCAGTTGTTTTAGTTCCTTGTCATACCAATCACTTTTGCAAGAGTTAGCTTTCATTGTGACGAAAGGAAAGCATTCATTAAATATTCGATTAAATTCAGTCATGAACAGGTTAAAAGCTTCATCAACATCTTCAGATTTGATAATGTGAAAAATATTTAGTTCGCTTAATTTTTCTTTAAATGCAGCTTGGTTTTGAAGGGAAAAAACTCTTTTTTTGGCAGTAGTATTTTTTTTGGAAGGGTTATCACCTATCTTATTACAAGATGATACAGGGAGATGGTCAGCTAATGGATCGAGCAGAATTTTTATTAAAGCATTCACATGATTTGAACATTCTTCAAATGATTTTTAAAATTTAGTGCGTATATGCAGTATTGCAATGGTATTTTGCCAACTCCAACTCATTTTATCGCTTTTCAACGTTGTTTACCAACCTGAGATTTTGCTTGTAAAACCTTGTGACGTTCACTTGCATGACATCAAAGTTACATTGTAAAAAACAAATAGTCAGGCGCTTTACACGTTTTGAAATAAACTAGAATCTGGTTTTGTGCAGTAGGCCTCATTTTGATAACCGAAAATGGGCCATAAAAATATAAGCTGGCATTAAACTATTATTTGATGATTTTGTTCTAGTACATTTTTCAAAAAGTTTGTTACTTGCTCTGTATCAGATGTGTAATTGCTATTCATGTTTGCCTTTAAGTTTAAACCTTGTTATTGATGATGTAATAGTAAATGAGTTATAGTTGGATTGCTTGAACAGAAAGTGTTTTATCGAAGATTTCTTGACCAACGATTCTTGCAAGATAAAGAAAATATTTTCAACTACACAATGCCGCACATGAGTATTTTTGTAGTTTTTTGCTCGAAAATTGTTATTTTTTTTGTGCTTGTGTTTTGTGAAACTTTTTTATGACATAAAAAGATGTCATTAGAAAATTAACTTCAAAATTTTTTTTAGATTTTGAAGTGTCTGCCAGCTATGAGTTGAGCTGAAATTTATGTATTTAAAGAAAACATGGAATATAGTTTCAACATAAATGCTTTGTTTCCGGAGACGTTATCATTAATTACAAGAGATACACTGCTATCTGACAAGATAACCAATCATAATGCGCGACATCAGAAAAACTTGGAGGTTTGTTGAATTACTAATATCTGGTGTATATAATGCTTTTTAAGACCCAAAACAAGCTTGCTTAAAACAGTTCAACGTATTTACATACATCTGCCAACACTTTTTGAACTAATAATTCAAATTTTTAAGTCTGATTAAAAAAAAGTAATAGTAGTATTGTTGGCCTTTTTGAATTACTTTCCTAGAATGAATCATTAGCCAAAACCAAACAAGGAGATTAGGGTGTAGGGAACAATTGGTCGTCAGTGTGCAGAATAATCGGTCGGTTATGACTTTTGTTGTTTCACGTTCTTCTGACATCAGGCAACTTCGAGCAACTAGCCTCAGAAGAACATGAAACGATAAATGTTGTGGACTGTTGATTGTACTTCGACGACCTTTAGTTCACTTTACCCAAAAGTTTTGTGTATATATTTAAATATTTGTGTACACTTTTTATGATTGCACCAGCAGGTATAAACTATCTCTTACCCAACTGATTTCCTTTTTGAGAGCATAGCTTGTCATCCTTTAAATTGGGGGTATGAAGCACAAAAGCAGGGGTATGTGGTCTTTTTGCTGTCTCCTCGTCAAGGGACTCCTCCAGTCTATGTTGTGCAGCTGTTGTGTACATGCATTTTGATTGGATGTTGTAACTCGACAAATAAAACCGCTGAACTGAGCTGAGGTAGGTTGTCAAATTAGAGACTGCTCAGGTCTCTTTTTATTCAACTAACTTCGCTTTTTGTCTATATTGTCGACAAGGGGTAAGCCTACAAGTAAATTTCATGAAAGCTCAGAGGATACGAGCAGTAAAAAATGTTAAATAACCACTGTTATGACCGTATTTTTTGGTTCTTTACAGAGCGTCATTGATGAGTTAGGAAGAAAATCAGCCCAGGCTCAAAATCTGTCAGCTCCAATTACTTACTTACAAAAATCACTTTTCAATGGACATCATCTTTATGTCTTGAAAGATAGCCAGGCTAACAAGTAAGTTTAGTGTTAAATTTTCCATACAAATTCTAAATTTAAAACGCTTTGTAGCAGTATGAAACAATTTTGTTTTAATATTCGGTTTTTATGTTCTCTCTAACCGGTTTATGTATCAATAAATTGGCCTAATTTTAAAGGTTTAATGCTGCTACGTAGGTCCTCTTTCAAAGTGATTGACGATGGTTTTTAATCTTGTATCATCCAAGGGGTGTGTATAAGTTTGCTTACAACACTGCGTTAAAAAAACTTAAAATATAATTACATGTATCACAATATATAAGTTACTCCACAATGTTATAAAAGTTTTCAGAAGTGGTGGCAGTTGTAGTTTTTTTTTTATTACTCGGCCTAAATGGCAAGCAGCAAAAACACCGCCAGAAAAAAGGTAAAAATATGGAAACAGAGTCAACACGGTACGTGTTAGGACATGCTTGGTTTTAAAAATTAAAAAGAGTTAAAAAAAATTGCACATCCGTTGCAGTTAGTATGTCACTAGGGCTGTTAAAGTTACTTGGGAGTGAGTGATATTGTTTCATAAATGCAAGTTTTGTCAATGAATTTAGTTAAACTTTAAATTCTTTGTAATTTTTAGTGGTCTTGGCAATGTGATTGGATTCATCAAAGTAGGAAAGAAACGTTTATTTTTAATCGATCATCAGGGAAATCAAAATGAAATCTACCCACTGTGTGTACTTGATTTTTACGTCCATGAATCACAACAGCGTAAAGGCTGTGGTCTTCAATTGTTCAATCATATGCTGAAAGTAAGCAACTTGATGTTAGGTAATCACAAATAATATGTATGACTTCGCCTTTGGCCTATTTAATGTTTGAAAAAGCTGTTTTGTTTACCTATGGTAATGAAGTTATGCCGATTTGCATGACATTGCATGTTTGCTTTGAAGAGAATGATTTTTCAGTAATAAACATCTTAGAGCTTACGAAGCTATGCAATCCGTGATATATTTAGAGTGAATGCGTAGAAGCAATCCATTTGGCGATCGATCGACCGTCCTTTAAGTTTCTTTCATTTCTAAAGAAGCATTTCAAAATTTGGCAAGTAATACCTCAGGTGAGCTTACTTACGCTTTGCAACAAACATCAATCGAAATCGCATTTATTTATTATTTTTTGCTCAGGTTAACAACTTCGTAATTTTCGAGGGTTTTTTCGAAAACCGATCCGATATTATAAGAACGAGTCTTGTAAATGAAAAACTCGGAAATTCGCGTTGTCGTCCGCTCTCGAGAGCAGTTAGTGATGACGTCATACGTCGGCACAGGTACGATATAAAGAAGGCATAGTGGGAACAATTATAGTTTAAGCCAGTGGTTCTCAAACTTGTCGGAAGTATCGAACCCAACAGGTGTCATGCAAGCATACATCGAACCCTTAATTATAACCAGGAGCGGATCCAGAAAATTTTAGAGGGGGATGCAGTTTTGAATTAGGCTGAATGTTAAATGAGTGCAAAGACGTTAGACGTCTAAACCGGAAAAAAGCATAAGCTCTTTGAAAATGTTTCACGTCAGGGGCGTATTCAGAATATTCTTAAGGCGGTGGAGGGTGGCATGAAATTTTTACATTTTTTAAGCGTATTTTTTTCCGGAAAGTTAATTTGAAGCAAATTGAGGAACAAAAATATGGCTCTAGGGGGGTCCGGGGGTATGCTTCCCCGGAAAGTTTTCAAAAATTTAGACACTGTAATGGCCATTTTAGAGCTTTTTGAACAATTTTTATGGCAAATTCTGTTTAATTTTTTTGCCTCTAACTCTAAGTCCTTCACCAAATATGATACATTTTGTTCGCACATTTTCGATTTATGCGTGCTTAAGGCGTAAAGATGATTGTTATCAAATAGGTTTGAAATTATGGAAAAATTGTATTCATCAAAAACAGCGTTGAAAGAGTATGGTGGGGAGATGCATCATTCCACGCAGAGATAGTCATTTACTACAACTGCATGCCTTTTTGCAAAAACTTATTCTGATCTTAGCCGAACCCCTGCTACAGCCTCACCGAACCCCTGGGGTTCGGTCGAACCCAGTTTAAGAACCACTGGTTTAAGCAGTTACATTAAAAATCACTGTTTCAGCGCTGGGAAAAATATGTAGACTTTTCGTAATCTTGTCTTGATAACCATTCTCCTCACTTTTGACGCATGACGTTTGAATCGATAAATCGAATATTTTTGTTATTTTCTTCATGGCAAAGCGGCAGAGACCGAATTACTACTATCTCAGTCTCACTTATTTCTATCAATGGCCTTATTTAACTGTATCGCGTGTAAGCTCAACAGATTTGTCGTGACTTAGTCATGACTGGAACCGATTGCATTTGACTTAATTCAGGGTGTCTGTTCATTGACCAGTGCAAGCTCGCATAGTAATTTACCGGCGTCACTGCAGTGTTGATTTCGATATTTTGTAATAACCTCAGTTATTTATTATGGTTGTGATGCAAAGTTTCAATTTCATTTTTATGTCTTGGTTCAAAAAATGCCATTTTTTGAAATTTGCGCAGTAAGCAGATATGCTGAATATTGTGAAGTTTCTTATTTAAGGGCACAACAGCGAATCTGGTTGAAGTTGAGGTTGGTTTTTGAGTTCGCGAATGGTCCGCTGACCCACTGTCTGTGCAATTGACCATAGGTGGGCACAGCTAACGCAAAAATTAGCTCCCCTAACAGCTAATCCGATAAGAAAAAAGATTAGCTTCGCTAACGCTAATCCGGTAACACAAATTTTTCGTTAGCGGAAGCTAACGCTAGTACGCTGATTAATCATAAGATTTTAATTTGAGACAGAAACAACGAAAATCAACTTTGTAACTTGTAGCAATCATTTTAATATCGCGTTTTTCAGTTGATTAGCCAAGTCCAAACAATATCGTATCAACACAATTTCCAAAAGTTAGGCCAAAAGTTAAGCACATAGGCCTATACTAAAATGCGTTGGTCTGACCAATCTGGCCATGTCTGATTATCGCGCCTTTGCGAAATGCAAGGAACTTGATAGACCGGCAGCTGAGTGGGATTAGCATACCTTTTCTACACTGCGACCTTGAGTACTGCGTCAAAAAACATCGGCGAAAAGTGATTTGTGCCGGGTTAGATTAGATGCGTTTGGTCGTAATAATGGGGGCCCGAAAACAACCCCAGAAATTGCTTGCATACCTTTCCTAGGTACCACATGAAACCTAGTGGAAACGAAAGCTTACATGGACCAGATCACGAAATGGTTTGTGACGGAATTTTTTTTGGCTACTTTACCCCCAACAGAAGCCCCAAAGTTCGAGTGATGACGTCACAAAGGTATGCTAGCGTACCTTTTCTAGGTGCCACATGAAACTTCGTGCAAACGAAAGCTTACGTTGCACTGGTTACGAAATGGTATGTGACAGAAATTTTTTCGGCTGCTTTACCCCCGGCAAAAGCCCCCAAAGTTTGAATTGTAACGTCATTTTCGCTGTGAGGTCATAACTCGAACTTTATGGGCTTCCGCCGAGGGTAAAGCAGCCGAAAAAATTTCTATCACATACCATTTCGTAATCAGTGCAATGTAAGCTTTCGTTTGCACTAAGTTTCATGTGGTATCTAGAAAAGATACGCTAGCATACCTTTGTGACGTCATCACTCGAACTTTGGAGGCTTCTGTCGGAAGTGGAGCAGCCGAAAAATTTCTGCCACATACTATTTCGTGATCTGGTCAATGTAAGCTTTCGTTTCCACTAGGTTTCATTTGGTACCTAAAAAAGGTATGCTAGCGCTTTTTTGGTTTTTTTGGTCCCGGTTACGGCCAAACGCATCCAATCTGACCCGGCATAAATCACTTTTCGCCGATGGTTTTTGACGTAGTACTCAAGGTCGTAATATAGAAAAGGTATGCTAATTCCTCTCAGCTGCCGGTCTATAACCTCTCAGCTCCAAAATGCCGAAACAGTGATAGCGCTAGCTTAGCATTATATCATTGACGGAGTTATTATTGCTTAAAGCGCTAAGCTAGAAGACTGCCGGTAGATATTTCTCTGGTACAAAAAACGGGAAAATATGGCAGCTTAAAGGCTTTTCTTACTAAAACCGCTGTAGCAACCAATCTTATTCTAGCGGATTGGCTGAAAAAAGTAGCTTCGATAACCAGCACGCTAACATTTTTGTACGTTAGCTGAACAGCTAATCCGCTAGTGAAAAAATTAGCTTCGCTAATTAGCGGAATAGCGGATAAGCGATTTGTGCCCACCTATGCAATCGACAATGGCCTGCTTTTTTATTTTCTTTGAATTCGGAGAAGTTGATATTGTGTTGGTGTTGCTGGCCCATCGGCAACTTTGTTTTTACAGAGAATTAGATGTCACTCAACATCACCGAACTAATCCCCGTCCCATTTCCGGGTTCACAATAGCACAAGACGAAGGCTATGCGAATTACTTGAGTAAAAACAACAGACGCAGACGATGGAACCCCGGTAAAAATTGATGTAGATCTTTTTTTCTAAATCTTGTTTGTTTTCTTGAGTTTTGACATGCTTTTTGACCAACGTCGTGTTGAAACTTTTTTGTGTAATTTGCTTTTTATCGTACTTAAGGTTATCATGGGCTAAAGCGCTGATAAATGATTGAACCTAGAGAAACATAATTGCATTTTTCTAATTATGAATAATTAAGGATAATCCTAGCTGATATTGATTAACCGAAAAGTTGTAGGCTTATTTCGCTTCATTATTATTCCAATGTATACTCCACGCAGCACTTTTAGGATTTTTAATATAGGCCTGTTCTGCTACTATTTAGAATTCTACTCTCGCTACACAAGACAAGTTCGTTTATTTCGCCGTAACTACAATTCGATAAACAAAGCAGTAGAATTAAAGAATAATAACGGCCAGGAAGCACCGAAGAACCATGAGATTTTCAAGTCGAGGTCCCCCCGACTGGAACTCTCGCTACACACGGCCTATCACTTTGAATCATGGCGAACAAAAATTTTGAGAAACTTGTTTTAAACGGATTAGAGAGAGCTGGTAGGCCTACTCATTTGCTTTTGATAATTTAGTGCATTTGTAAAATACGATGCTAATTTTTTTGGATAATAAGCTAATAGTTAGCTCATGCAAAAATAAAATTGAAGTAGGCCTACTCTCTTGTTTATTCATGTAAACTAGCACAATGTAAAGCAACTGTATGAGCAGCATCGATGCACATTCTTTCACTTTGAAACACAAATCTTGAATTTGCACTCGTAACATTGGCACATCCAGGGGGGCTCAGAGGGTTCACTCCCCCCCTAAATTTTTACTTATACATACTAATGCGTTAGACTTCGATATTTCTGGACGTATAAAACCATAAGATTAATATTTTTTCAATTCCAAGTTTTCTAAAAACGTCTTTTGGTCGGCCCCTGACAAAGAAGTTTTGCGAATTTTCAATTATTAAAGACTTAAAGAGGGAATATAAAAGACTTTGGCTACTTGCACTAATTTTTCGCTTTGTGCATCGACCGTGTGAAATTGTGCGTGCATAAGCTCAACATGGAGCATTAAAGTTAGCTGGAAGAGGTTTGAGGCAACAAAATCAATTACTAACTGTTCGGAAAATAACAATCTTATTTTTCTTGCAGACGGAACATTGTCTTCGTACAATCATTCTGCTGCTACTCGTTCTAATTTCTACAGCAGGTACGTTACGCATAACCGAGGTTTGGATGTATTTCTGCGCTATCTGTTCCTCATGTTGGCTTCTAAGCTGATGAACCTACCAGCGTACGTTTTTTAATTTATTAACTGATTGCGTTGAGATAACTTTACAGTTACGTGAATGGCGCTAAAATCCTTTAACTCATTCATTCGTAGGCTACTTGTTTATCTTTGTTAATAAGAAGGTATAAATACATGTTCAAGATTTGCTCATGAACGAAACACTTCTCCTGCTATTAAACCGCCGCTGGCTCCGGTAGAAATTATCAATCACCACGTTAAAGTCGAAACAGTACATGAAGGAATGAGTGGGGAACCCGCTGAAGGTGAGAATTGTTTTATTGATGAAACACACTTTGTAACAGCCCAACAGACCCTGCGGCCTAAGCAGAAATTTTTTGAGGGTCGCGTTAGGGGAGTTTTCCTTACTACTGAAGAACAATTTTTTTAATAAAATCAGAACGATAAAGGTTTTGCGTGTATAGGAGGTGGCCTGAAGATGTCGCGCGCACAAAAACCCCTTACGTATGCCCTTGAATCGGCCTACTGCAGAGTTTTTTGCTGACGTGTTGGGTTGTGTTTGTGCTCAAACAGTATATTAAAACTAAGGGGTAAATTTGATCAATCGGCAGTTTATTTCATCATTCCATCAAGGTATGCCAAAAATATAAGATGGTGGACCATTACACTAATTGCTATTTCTTTAGGAGCAGACGTTCGCGAAAATCCTGCTACGGGCTTCTCAAGCATTACGGTAAATTTGAGCGTTATCTCATATTTGCAAATACTTTCAGTTTGGCATATGTAAGATCAGGATCTAGTCACCCTTATGTGATTTAAACATTGTTTATGCTGAGAAATACGTTATAAACATAAAGTTGCGGTATTGCATATCAATCAACAGCGATGGCGTTTTCATGGTTTAGAAGCTACTTTGAAAAGAATCCCTTATGGTTACATACGGAGTACCCCAGGTAAACTCTGGGAATTAATGGTGTTGCAAGTTCAAGGTATCTGCTGCATCAATTCCTATTTTCCAGTAAAGGCAAGCATTATACACTCTCAAAAACTTTGTTGTATTAAGTCTCAGATACACAAATAAAGCCTCTTATTATTGAATGTAGGCTACAGTTAGCATTTTTCCTCAATTTTTTCATGGTTTGTACAGAATAAACCTAGAGTTGGACTGGAAAATCCCGAAAACGCAACGCATTTGAAATTTAAGAACACCGATCGTAATCATGATAAACCAGAAATTCTTGTTAAGAAGCTAACCCGACCTTCTTCGTACTCAAAACCTTCAGATATGCTTGAAGAACTTCGACTTAAAGATGAAAAACTTTTACGCGAGGCAGTAGCTACAACTCCATTTCGACGCCAAAAAAGATGGACTCACCAAAACGGCAAAACATCATGGAATATATTTGGTGTTCCAACTGCCAACTATTGGACATTAAAGTAGCCGTGCCCTCGTGTAGGTTACGTAGATTTACGTGAGTTCTAACGCAATAGGCCTGGGCTGCGCACGCGTATACGCACTTTTTCTCTCCAGCAATCAACTTTTAAATTGTATCGCACTGGATTGGTGCAAAATATCATTGGATAATGAGCAGAGCATAAGAATTGACCAAATCGGAGATCTATTAGCAAGCGAAATTTTACTAATTTTAGCCTGAAGTTTTTCGAAAAACTTGCTTTGCAATAATTTCAAAAAATTAAAAGTTCATGCTCAATTGATGGGTTCATGATTGTAAACTTTTTTATTATTGTTTGTGCATATTGTTAATCGATTTTAATGATAAATGGTGTTTAAGCTGGCAGTAGTTTAAGATATTTAGTCGTCTGTTCATGCTGTGTTGTGACATTATTTTTAACAATTCATTGTGGTTATATTAACCGACGTGGGAATTCTTTCAGCTGTCTGCTTTCCTGAAGCATAGCGAGTATTCTCATCCTCAAGTTGTCAAGCAGATTTTATCAATAACAAATTTTTTAACTTATGTAGCGTGCGCTGTCAAAGCTACCTGTCAGAGATTTCACCACAAAAAAGAGTGGGGAGGCAGGGAATTACCAATTAAATAATTAGGCCAGTGACAAAATAAAAAAGCATGGTTGTAGCAGGAAAAATTTAGTTTCTTGGTGACCCGAACCAAGAACAGCTCGAGAAGGACGCAAAAATAGTCAATCAAGTAGTCAATATTGTTCTTGATAAATGCGAGCAGGTATTGTTTGTTAATTGTCTGCCTGATATTTACTTTCGAATTCCAACTGTTCACACACCAAAAAAAAAAATTCATTAATCGATTAGTTTTTATAAGATCGTAAATTGCGACACAGCATACAAAATCTCAAACAGTTTAATGCGTTTCATTACACAGCGCCTTGATTTTCAGATATCTTTTTTCATGCAATAAAAACAGGAAGTTTGGCCAGAACCAATTTCAAAGATAACTTCAACCTTACATTAATTTTAGAGCACAAGTATCAGGGGCAAATTTGGGTCTTTCAGACAAAGAACTAGGCGAACAGCCTGGAGTCTTTGAGAATCAGGAGTGAAAAAAATGTCACGTCGAAGAATCGAAAATTACATAAAAGCTTACAATTTGATTAATGCAAACATGAGTTTTCAAATCAAGATTCTCCTCCACAGTCTTTCTGCTTCCATACGCCGCCAACGCCGTTGCTGCAGATCTCTTTAATTCTTATAAAATCAGCAAAGGGTCATTCCTTACTTAATTTAGGGCTTATCCACCCATGTCCTAATTTTGGTTTCAAATTTTGCATGTAGGTGGAGATTTCTAAAACATTTTGTTTAAAAAAAAATTGAGCAGTCTAGGTCAAGTGGTTTTCGAGATATTTCAGTTTTAAATTTGATTACTCGGTGGCGTTTTTTGGTCACGTGTGAGTGATTTTTCCAATGGCTCTCCCTTGAGCTACAAAGATGATCCAAATATGAATTCTGACATTTTTTAGGGTGCTGAGTTCAAAAATCACACTTAAAATGCAATATTTCCATTACTTTAGTTGATAAACGATTGAAATTAAAATTTTAGAAAAAAATTAAAAAATTTGATGAGTTGATTCTTCTTTGGTTTGGTTAGCCAAAAGCCGAAGAAAATCAGGTTATTTCATTTTTATCGGTTTACTTGCGAATGTAGTGGCTAAAACGTTATTTATATCACATAATAGAAATTGAATGTTTCATTTAAAACATTAAAATTCCACAACCTGCTTTACCCCAAATTAGAACATTATGGATATATCTTAAAAGTTGCAGACAGACCTCAGAACCGTACGCAGACCGCCCAATCCAGCAACGCATCTCATGACTCTGAGACGGCTGAAGACCAAGATGACTTATTTTCTTTTTCATACTGTAAAGAAGATGATAATGCATCCAGTTCCAAAGCTGTTAGACTTCTTAGATTCCCAGCCAAAAAAGGTGCCAATTATGAAAGGCTTTCCTAACAATGCTTTTGAACAGGTTTTTGTAAGATACAATACGGCGATTCCGTCCAGTGCGGCAGTTGAGCGTGTTTTTCCGCTCGGAAAAGACATTTTAAAGCCGAAAAGATGCGGCTTGAGCGATGAACATTTTGATATGCTGGTGTTTTTAAAGCACAATCATAACACGTAGTGACTGCAATAAAGTCAGTGTCTGTAATAAAATGATAAATTGTGAACAACGTTTGCGATTGTTTTAGGTGCATATTTTATTTCGGTAAAATTTGATTTTTATAGTTAAAATGGCGTTTTTTTTTATCGCCTAGTAACTTCGAAGTTACAAGTTACTTTTCAAAAAAAGTACCGGTAACGGTAACCTCGGTACTTTTTTTGAAAAGTACCGGTAGCGGTAACTTCGGTACTTTTAGCGAGTAACCTGCCCACCACTGGAAATCCTACTCCAACTTTTGATCGTAGTTACTCAACGCTCCGAAGCCGAAAAAACTTCTAATTAGATGCAAAGTGATCTTTCAACTCCAAGTTCAATCCAGAAAGGTTATTGGTTATTTAAGAGCAACAAAAAAAAAATTAACCCATTTGATACGGCTACTCGCAAGTTTCAAAATACAAAATTATCAAATGTCAATATACACCGGTATGTCAATACTACTATAACAACTATGGCTGGTTTTAATTTAACAAGGCATGTCATGTTCATCTAGGACAGTGTTTCTCAACCCCGAGTCCGCGAAACTTACAGATACGGTTAGTTACAGGGTTAAAAAGCGAATTTACGACCACTTGGCCAATCGCAGCGTGTAATTGTTTCGTCTGACTACGACTACGCATTCGCGAGTTTATCAGCGTTTACGAATTAAAAGTGATATACCGGGTACTATATCACATTCGCAAGCTTAGGCCTATTGTCAGCATTTACGAGTTAAAAAAGTAATATACCGGGTGTTACAAAAACGATATGGCAAAGTGGCAAGTGTTATAATGGTCTGGAGAAGACATTGTAAAATAATTGAACGTATGCAGAAACTTTGAAGCTTTGTGGGACGCTTGTAATGAAAACTATGAAGAAAAATGCCAGAAAGCATAACATAGCCGAAACGAAGTGATCAAGAAATGACAGCTGCAAAGTGATGCGTAAACAAAGTCATACAGGAATTTTAGTAGTACCGCACTTCGAACTCCTTTATTTAAGTTTAAGGAAAAGCAATGTTTACATTTTTGCCTGCTGCATTGATTGATCTCCCTTAGTTAGGAATAAATGATGCTTTGTTTTCGGCAAAAAATTATCGAGCAACCTTGTTTGCATGCCTACAGTATGAGTGATTTGAGTCGGCATGTATTTAAGCATGGACTTCTAAATAGTAGATAGAAGTCCATGATTTAAGCTAGCTTGGAAATAGTCCATGGGCAAAAAAGGTTGAGAACCACTGATCGAAGACATTGGGCAATAGGAAGAAATTGGGCCTCCATTGAATTAAACCACAACTTAATAGTGTTACGTCATAGGGGTTGGGTTAGGATTAAGTTCGGGTTTCAGGCTATGGCTAAGGTAAAGGTTTGGATGATGTGTGTTAGGGGTAAGAATTCAGGTTTATGTATTTTGTAACTCTATGACAAAGTATGACATAATGGTGACAAGCTAAGATGACCACAGCTTATTTCAAAAGAGCACCAAAAAATTTGCATAGGTGATGCACACCCACTAGCGAGTATGAAATACATGATTTATCAAACGTCAATTATATGTCAATCCAGCTTGCAAACCTCAATACAATGGTGTAGTGTTCATAATCAAAGATTGCAAAAAGTTCTACACATATTTTTAGTAGCAGTATGAGATATATACAATAGTACTCAAGACAATTTGAATAACACACAGATCATACAGAATGTATTGTACAACATCAGTGTATAAAAGATTATTGCTCCAGAAGGTCAGCTAAATCGTTACAGTTAGGGTTTCCCTTCTTCCCGAATTTTCAACTTCCCGGGAAACGGGAGTTTTAGAAATTTTTCCGGGAATCCCGGTAAATTACCAAAATCCCGAAAATCTTTGGGATTCCCGGACTTCGGGAAATTCCCGGGAAAATTTCCGGAGCTTGATTATTTGGCCACAAGAGGAATGACAAGAAACATTTTTTCCAAATTTCATCATTTCTAATCTAATTTTAAGCATTTTATGATGTTGTTTTCACGAACTAAGTTCGAGTTTTACACATTTCTTAACAAATTAAGGAAAAACTTTTTGATCTCCCAAGCACTTGGTCGTAAAAAATTTTGGAATTTTTGAATAATTTTTAACGAGTAAAAAAAATTTTACATGAACGCATTTTTACGTCGGAATGATTGATATCAGGTTCACTGAAACCTTTCAAATGGAAAAAATTTCCCGGAAAACAGGAAATTTCAAAACCCCAAATTTCCCGGGACATTTCCCGTCCCGACTTCCCGGGAGGAAACACTAGTTGCAGTGTTGCAAGGTATTGCAACGTGCTGCTGTCGTTATTGTGTATTCCGTACTCCCGTTTTTTATTACAACAAACAACTTAATTCCGTTTAGTTGTTCTTAATCAAACAGAAAATATGAATCAATTTAGAGACAAACAACAAAATAAGTTGTTCTCAACTTTTTGATTGCGATGAGTTACAACGCAAGAAATCTGGTCGCATATTGTCAAAATGCAGTTGGTAAAAATATGAGTGGCTTAAAATTTACTACTATATTTCACACGATAAAAATCTAATTTGACAAAGTAAAAACACTATTTTATCTCATATACAGCAACTCTTAACTCAGTTTTAAATTTTTCGACCATTCCAAAAACACACCTGGTTGCATATATTGTTGGAAAAAATGATATTTTTGGAAATTCAGAATTTTCGAAAAAGAAAGGTATAGTGTTCCAACCTGGATAAAACTATGCCATGCCAGCACAAGCCGGACATAAAAAATACAATGGTTTAGTTTGCCTTGTGGTAGTTTGAAAGTTGAGAGTGTATGACATATTAAACACGACACTGCCTATTTAATTAAACTCCGTGAGTCCACAAAATGAACTGTTATTGGCTATTTGTAAGATATAATTGGAAAGTTATCGAGTGACAAAGCCAATTAAATGTCTTTTAATCAATCCAACATATATACCTTAGCTTTTACTACAGTAATTAATACGTGAATAAGGACTATGAAAAATGAACCTGTGAAACGTGATAAAACAGACTATTGCCTTTTAAAGCTTGGTACAACGAGCACTATATTTAACTTGTATTTTTTTCAGAGTAGAAGATGTGAGTTTGTAGTTTCGACCTCTTTTTCCACTTTGTTGTGGATCATCAATTTTGTGCAGGATATTGGAAGAGGAATATTGCAAATGTCATCATGAGTTGGCCAATAGACTGAAGATGTTGGGCTGCAGAAATACATGTGAATTAACCAAGCAGGCCTACTGCTGTAGTGTACAAGCTTATGAAATAATCAAGTACAGGCTTATGAAATAATCAAGTGCTGCTGTAGAACTGAGTAGTTAGTTGTTATCCTATTATCTGACTCTGCCGTTTGATGGAAATTCACAATGAGAGCAATTCATAGTTTAGAAAAAATCAACATTCTGTTTTCCAATCTAACGTGAAAATTACACAGTAGGCCTAGTTGTATTTATTATACATTATTTGGTAATGCAATCTTTCATAAACGAAGTAAGCCCTGTCCAAACAGTATGGTAGATAAACATGACATGCCTTGTCGCATCTAAAACCAGCCATAGTTGTTATAGTAGTATTGACACACCGGTATATTGACATTTTCTAAATTTTGTATTTCAGACTTGCGAGTAGATGTGCACCATGTATGCAATGGCTAATTATTTTCTATTACCCTGAAACAGTGTTTCCCAACCCGAGTCCGCGGACTCAAATGAGTCCGCGGAAGGCTCTGAGTGAGTCCGCAAGCACATCAGCCAAGACAATACATTTAAACAATATGCTTATCAGTGTAACTCTACTAACTCAATAGAATTTTTCGTTTAATTACTGTACACAAATTCTCACTATACTCACAAATTTTTCTGTGATTGATCATTGTCATAGTGGCCATTGTGATCTGTATTTCTGTAACTGTTCATGTAACTAGCACGATAACTTCATTTTATGGCGTCACAACTAAATTTTGAAAAATATATTTTCTCGCATTGTTAAATCGGTTGTCTCGTGTTGTGCACAGTAGGCTATTCTTCTATTGCTTGGCTGGGAGTATTAAACCACGCGGCAATGCGGCATTTACAGTTGCTGATATTGCCGTGCTTGACTTAATAGTATAGTCTTAAACTGTAGTTGTTAGCTTTTACACAGTACAGTTGGCTGTTTTACTTTTCAATGGCAAAACGAAAACAGGTGTATATATATAACGACAATTACTTGAACCTTGGTTTTACCTCGGTTGAAGTAAATGGTGAAGTCAGACCACAGTGCGTGATATGCTTAGAAGTCTTGGCTCACAGTTCTTTGAAAGAAGCGAAACTGCGACGGCATCTTGAGTCAAAACATGCAAAATACGTTGATAAAAACCGCGATTTCTTCAAGAATAAAGAGCTTCATGTAAAGCGAAGCCGTATTGATCGTCCAGCTACTTGGGGTGGAGTTGCCTACTCCCATAGTAAAGCTGTGCAGGCTTCTTTCGCTGTTGCTTGGAAAATTGCTCGAGCTAAAGCGGCTCATACAGCGGGAGAAAACTTGGTTAAACCAGCAGCCGTCGAAATGGCCAGGATAATGTGCGGCGATGCCGTTGCTAATAATTTAGCTATGGTTCCGTTGTCGAACAATACAATCAAGCGACGCATCCAAGAAATCTCGGCAGATATTCTGCTACAAACTATTGCTGCTGTAAAACAAAGTGGAAAATTTAGTTTACAGTTAGATGATAGTACAGACATCGGAAACGACGCGCAGCTTAAGGTGTTTGTGCGATACCGTACAAGCGAGGACTACGTGGAACAATTTCTTTTTTGCCGTCAGCTTACAAAAAATACTGCAGAAGAAATCTTCAAAAAAGTCGATTCCTTTTTCAAAGAACATCAGCTTTCATGGAGTGACTGTGTTTCTGTTTGCGCCGATGGTGCTCCATCTATGATGGGAACCAAAAAAGGCTTCATGAGTTTCGTGAAGAAAGAAAACCAAGACATTTTAGTTATTCACTGTCTTCTCCACCGAGAAAATCTGGCAGCAAAAGAGATTCAAGAAGACCTAGCCATAGTTTTCAAAGAGGTTGTATCTGTGGTTAATTATATCAAATCCCGCCCCTAATGTACTCGTTTATTTCGAGCATTGTGTGACGAGATGGGTGCAAAACACAGTGGACTTTTATTCCATTCGAACATCCGTTGGCTATCACGAGGAAAAGTGCTGGAGAGAGTGCCTAGCCTGCGCAATGAAATCGGTGCTTTTTTAAAAGAACAAAATCATAAACTTGCCGATCGATTCAGCGACAATGAGCGGATTGTCAAATTGCTCTTCTTATCTGATTTTTTCTGTCTTTTAAATCAGCTTAACACCACTATGCAGGGAAGAAATAAAATCTTTTTGGATGTATCGGAAGACATTGTCTCATTTCAAGCTAAAATGAGACTATGGATGCATCGAATGGAAGGTGGGAGAATTGCTGCTTTTCCTGCTTTAAACGCATTTGTGGAAGAAGAAGAATTTGATTTGAAGAGTGTTTGTGGAATCTTCCTTGAGCACCTTACTTCATTTCTATCTGAGCTGGATAGATACATCCCTTCCCACGATTTCCGCAAAGCGTTTAACTGGGTGCGAATTCCGTTTGAGGTGGCCGCGCTACAGGTTCATCCGGAAATTGATTGCGTTGGTGAACAGTTGGTTGTGCTGCAAAGTCGACAACTGTGGAATGAGAAATATAAAAATGTTTCTCTGACTCAGTTTTGGGCAAGAGTCCAGTCAATGGACCAGTCTATCTGAACTTTGTTCGCAGGCAACAAGAGCCCTTTTGCCTTTTCCTACTACATATCTTTGTGAAGCTGCTTTTTCAGCACTAGCTATGGTTAAAACCAAATACCGCAACCAACTACAACCAGAAGACGACCTCAGATGCGCTTTGACGACCATAAAACCCAATTTTGACGAACTTGTGCAGCAAGTTCAGGGACAAGGTTCCCACTGAAAATTTGAGAATGTGGGCAATAAATATATTTCGCTAAAATTAGTGCTTGTGTGATTGCTGTACCGGTACCTTAAGTCCGCGAAGAATTAGGCAGTTGCAAAAGTAGTCCGTGACGTGAAAATGTTGGGAAACACTGCCCTAAAATAACCAAGAACCTTTCTGGATTGAACTTGGAGTTGAAAGATCACTTTGCAACTAAGTAGAAGTTTTTTCGGCTTCGGAGCGCTGAGTAACTACGATCAAAAGTTGGAGTAGGATTTCTTGGTTTATCAACTAAAGTAATAGAAATATTGCATTTTAAGAGTGATTTTTGAACTCAGCACCCTAAAAAATATCAGAATTCATATTTGGATCATCTTTGTAGCTCAAGGGAGAGCTATTATACAAGAAAAATCACTCACGCGAGACCAAAAAACGCCACCGAGTAGTCAAATTTAAAACTGAAATATCTCGAAAACCACTTGACCTAGACTGCTCAAATTTTTTTTTATGCGAAATGTTTTAGAAGTCTCCACCTATATGCAAAATTTGAGACCAAAACTAGGATATGGGTGGACAAATTGCCAAATTCACTAAATTAAATATGGAATGACTCCAAACTCTTCGCTGCATATCACTGCGCATGATTAGAGTATCCATTAGAATTAATTAGATGATTCCACAATTACGGTGTCTTACATCACGCAAGTAATCCTCCTGAAAAACAATATCGCTTGAGATTTACTACGTCATCAAGTTCGTGACGCCATTACCAACCTGCAACTTCAATAGATGCACAAGTGATGTAAGAGCTTTCATCCGATGCAAGAAATAAACAAGTATTTGCCACTTCTGAAAACATGACGAGATAATGACCTGGAGGTCTAGTAAGCAGCTATTGTTACAAAATCCTTAAACTACATGTTAGGCTAACTCAATTTTAAAAAATACTGTGCTTGTGATCGGATAAAAAATACCCAAAACGATAAAGCACATCAACAGAGTCAAGTTTGCAGCGCAAATATACTAGATCGATACGACTTGGAAATTTACGTTAACGTTGCATCGAAAAACCAATCTATTTGCACTAACCAACGAACTGTCAGATCAAATAGCGACAATCTTTACTATAAGAGTACCGTTATGGTACCATAGAACGGGACAGAGCCATTTCGGGCTATCAGCCCTCGTCAGCCGCACTCAAGTAAAGTGCACACTCATCCTTCAGACTGTTTGACCTTCATCAGCCAAACACCCCTCCAAAATTATATACCCAAAGAAATTTAATCTTTGTGGTACGTAACAAAGCTACCTATCACTCCAGTCAAATTTCCCCGCGTAGCTAAGACAAAACAGTAATACGAAGTCGTCCTACCTGGCCAGTGATGGGCACGATAAACCTTTTTGTGCTAAAGCGATAACGATAATCGATAACTTCAAAAAAGCCCTGGACGACACGGTAATCGACAAATAATGGCCGATAAATTTTCCCGATAAATTTTCTAAGTGTTTGACGAAGTTTTTCTAGTAAGTCAAGTGGCAAAAATGTTTTTCTAGTTTTTTCAAGAAAGAAAGCAGTTCACGGAATCTGCCGTGGCATTAAACAAAACAAACAGGGATTTTTTTGAATTGCAGCTAAACTTTATGAACACCGTGTATTTTTTCATAGCGCCAACTCACCAACTTTAAAGAATCGTTTTTCGCGATAATTTATCGGCGATAACAAAATATATTTTGAAAGCGATATCGATAAACCAAAACTATTTTGAGCGATAACGATAATCGAATTTCTATTAATGAATTGAACTTGAATCTAACTCACCAAGATCTAAGGCCAAATCAAACGTAATCAGAAAAATCTGATTACGAGTGGGATTCAAACCCACGCCCGCATCGACTAGTGACGTATCACCAGCCCAATGATAAAAAAACGGTTGCGGCGAGTCTTAACCGTAGACACGGCCTTAACCACTCGGCCATCGTAATTTGATGCCGGAGCATCAGATTGATTTGGCCTTATCTGATGCCGGAACATCAGGAGAACCACTCGGCCATCGTAGTTTGATTTGGCCTTAGATCTTGGTGAGTTAGATTCAAGTTCAATTCATTAATTGAAATTCTATATATTGATTTATAAGCTTGAATCACTCTCTTAGCCTATAATAGCTAGACTGTATAGATTTCGGTATACAAGCCTTCATTGCTTAACCTTCATTAATAACGATAATCGGTAATAAATTATCGCCGATAAATTATCTCGATAAATGCCCATCTCTGTTCCTGGCATACTGAATGGGAAGTCAACGACTTCCACGTATTGGGTCGGAGAATAGAACTTTCTCCATAGAACTTTCTCCACAGTTGCAAAACAATAGGTTTAAGTTCTATTATATAAGTATAAAAGGATTAAAAAAAGGTAATTCATTAAAAGTTGTTCAACAATTACCTCAAGATAAAAAGGAATAAAATAAATGGAAGTAGAACGAAAAAATATCGTTAAAAAAAAAAAACTAGTCTCACCTTCAGGATATCCAGGTCGGTTTAGCGGTGTTTTTGCATTCATCTGCAATGACAATATTAAAAAGTATGCCGCTCACTTGTTTTATTTTTTGATAAACTTACAACTTTGTAATCTTCTTCAGTCATGTCGTCGTTCATAGGAGTAAGGATGCAACCTGGCAAAATGGAATTGCAACGAACTCCGTATCTTTAAAAAAAAAATCAATTCAAACTGATAAAAAACAAACTGTAAGTGCATTGACCAAATGATACTGATAACCGAATGGAACATACTTAAAACCTAAGTTTGATTCTCGGACATGGCCATCTCCTTCTCGTTGCAGAGATTTTCTCATTTCGTGATTAAGCCTCTCGAGCAGTAACACATGTATCCTGGCAACTTAATCATAACAAGGGTTGCATTAACAGCCTAGCGGCATCTTGAAATTTGTCTGCTCGGTTGACTGGGTCACAACGACAGACAACTACCTGGCACCATTGCACACCTTTGTTCACAAGGCAACATTTTTTTTCTGCGGAAAGCGACCAATGTGCTATAACGAGCTCGCTGAGGAGTTGTCAACAACTTGAAGGTGGGGGATTTTGTGAAGTGCTTTTCTAATTAACAAAACAACAAGCAAACCAGCTCCCTTTTTCTCCTAACTGTCCCTTCTAATGTCGAAAGTCTAGCAGGGAAGCTGTGAACACCAATTTTTAAGCCCACTCGGAATTGAACCCAAATCTACCGACAGTTTCTTACGTTTTATAAGCTTATTCGCAACAAGTCGTGCATTCGTGCAAGCATGCCGCTTCATGTACAAAGAGCTATGTTTTCGCAAATGACGCAGTTCTAGATACTGCTAGGAAAATTGATAAAATCTCTGCAGCATACAGCGCCATATTCCAACGCCGGCAAACATCCAACAAACAATCTAAACCTTTCACATTAAGCACAAAAACACATACTTTCCCATTTCGATTCCTAGAGTCTTCGTGAATCCAATCACACCAGCTTTGGTCGCAGCATAATACGAATGATTCAAGAGTCCAGACTAGCAAAAATCATCTCTGGTCAACAATCTACCATAAAACTAAGCGATGATGTTAAATTTTATAACTTGCATTTTTACCTTTTGACCACGAGATGCAAACGCACTAAGCCACTCATACACAGCTGTCAGCAAAACAGCTTCGACAGTGTCGGAAAAGGAGCACGTCAAAATTTTGCAATTTACATTGAAGGTGGCCAAATTTACACAAAATATTGTAACCTGATGAAGACATCGAAATAGTGACTATATACACAACTTACCTTGCCTTGAATACTTGATATGTTGATAATTGAGGCACTTTTCATTCCATCTTCAGTTTTTAAAGTGGAAATAAAAGCTTTAGTCATGACAAGCACCGACTGTAAAATATTTCAACATAAAACAAACTCAAATTGCATGATGTTCATAATACATATAGTAAAAGCCTAAACACATACAATGGCATGACATCTTCAAGTAAAAGTTCAGACCAGGCCGAAAGTTGCAATTTGTAATAACAGAAGTTAATAGAAAATATGACCCACTTTACACCAACCTTTAAATTGATTTGAATCAGTTCATCATTGTCTTCATCAGTTGAATCAACAAAGAAACCTCGTCGACAAATACCAGCACAATTGACAAGAACATCTCCAGGTTTGCCATATTTTATCTAACATGGAAAACCTGCATCAATTCATTCATCGAAAAAGCATTCAATCACATTTTATCTCAAATAACACAAGTACCAAATACTATATTTTTTCAGTCAACAATTAACTAATGAATTAATTCAGTCAATGCTTGCAACTTTACTAGCAAGTTACATCTCACTAAAAATTTATACAATGACAAAAAGCAGATATGAAACAATGTAACTGACTTTTACATCACCGAAGAGTGTTTTGGCAAAGTTTGAATCAGCAACATTACCAACGGCTTGAAAATGTTTGGGTTCGTAGTTTTTCATCAATAATTCATAAACTTCTTTCAATCCTTCTTTATTGATGTCTACAAGAGCTACACTGGCACCTTCTTCCGCAAACTTTATGCATGTAGCCTTTCCGATACCACTGGCAGCTCCTGCAACATTTAATAACTAGGTGTGAAAGGAATTCAGGCCAGCGTTGCATTGGTACCGGAACGCACCGGCACGGCGTTCCGGTTCAAGATAAAGCTGCCGCAACGGTGTTACGGTTAGCCAGCTATGCTACTTTGTTTGTAAAATAATATATATAATATTGCGTTACGCTACGTGTTCTGCCTGTTTTTAGATTATTTCATTGTTCCTTGCCTTTACGTTTTCGCTACTACGCTACGTAACGTTTATGCACTTATTGGCATTATGGCCGAGAGATAATAGTGAAGATTCGTATAGCGACAGTAAATAAAATAAACACTGTGACGTAACAATTTATTTAACTGTTCGAGCAACCAAGTTGTGCAAATGTGGAAGCGTGAAAGTACATATAATTAGCACTGCCACAAGCTAATACAGTCAAATCTCGTTGCAATACCACCTCGTTACTATGTCACTCTCGATACTATACCACTTTTGATTATCCCTAACAAAATTCAATACAAATTGAATAGGAAATAAATTTACTATGCCACCTCTTTCACTCGCTACAATGCCACGTAAAATTTATGAATACTGTACTGTCGTTCTGTGGATAAAAACAGCCTTGTTACATGACAATGTACTGTACGAGAGAGTATAAAAACAGAGCGTGGCATACTGGCATCCTAATTGATGCGGCAGGGAAGCGAGAAATTGGGTGTGATGCAATCAAGTGACCGGAAAATGCCTGTGATGCCTGGAAAATGAAATGCTTAAGAACATGCGACAGCTGACAATTCTTCAAGAGTTTTGGCCTGAGTAACATAACTTGGAGAATACATTACGTGTGCGTTAAAAAAGTGTACATATACTGTAGTCGTTTACCTTTTGTTCGTTGTGTTTATTGTTTTGTCAATGCTGCAGCAAGCTCTTAAGACTATGCCACTCTTGTTACTATGCCACTTTACCTCAGTCCTATGGGTGGCATAATATCGAGATTTGATTGTGTGCCCTAATTACAAGTTTCTTCCGCATTATTAATAACAATCGATATCAGGGGCGCACCCAGCAAATTTCAAAGGGGGGGGAGGGGGGGTTCTAAAAAACCTTGATCTCGCAATCAGAAGCGGATCCAGAAAATTTTGGTAGGGGGGATGAAATGTTGAATTAGGTTGAATGTTAACTAAATACAAAGACGTTAGACCCAAAAAAGATGTAAAAAGCTCTTTGAAAAATAAAGTCTCTTCAGTGGTGCTTAAAACTTCAAATCCATGAAGTAAATCCATCAACATACAATGCATTCTACCTAGCACCTTTAAAGGTTACTTCTATATCAAACTCAAGTTTTTGGCCCCAAACAACTATACCCAATGAAAGAGCATATAACCACTAACCCACAACCAAGCTCACGGTGGCCTAACTAGCCCACATCACTAGAAGCCCTTCTGGCAACCCACTCATTTGCAGCTGCAGACGCGTTTCGACCTTATTATGGTCTCATCAGTGCAGCATAGCAACCTCCCACCTTCCTGAAAAAAAAAATTCTAACCTTCAAAAGAACTACACGCTCCAAATCTAAGCCTCTATTCGTTCTGCTCAAGGTAGAAAATTTGAAATAAAACCTTCAAGAAAATAATACAGGCCGGATTATGATGTCACAGATTCCCTGTAAACAATCAAGGATTGTGACGTCATGCTGATGTTGCAGTACAGTCAATCTTCATTAAACGAATTGCTGAATTCAGATAGGCATGTGGACCATGACAAGCACTTGCAAAGCCAGCCAACGTCAGAGGGCGCTTACACTATGCTTTCTCTAAAAATTCCTCAGATCCTTGTGGACCGTGACAGGCACTTGCATAGCCAGCCATCGTCAGAGGGCGCTTACACAAAGGAACCTTGGAACAATCCATCTAAAGAAGGGATGAATGTAGCCATTTAATAATAAAGAATAATGATGAGACCATAATATGGTCGAAACGCGTCTGCAGCTGCAAATGAGTGGGTTGCCAGAAGGGCTTCTAATGATGTGGGCTAGTTAGGCTACCGTGAGCTTGGTTGTGGGTTAGTGGTTATATGCTCTTTCATTGGGTATAGTTGTTTGGGGCCAAAAACTTGAGTTTGATATAGAAGTAACCTTTAAAGGTGCTAGGTAGAATGCATTGTATGTTGATGGATTTACTTCATGGATTAGAAGTTTTAAGCACCACTGAAGAGACTTTATTTAATAGTCGAAACGTATCCCGTCTGGTGCAAAATAATCTTTGAAAAATGTTTTCATGTCTGCGGCATATTCAGAATTTTTTTCAGGGAGGGGGCACCAAATTTTCACATATTTTGAAGCGAATTTTTCGGGAAGAATTATTTTGAAGCATATTGCAAATAAAAAAGGCTGTGGGGGGGAGGTCTGGGGGCGTGTTCTCCCAGAAGTTTTTTGAAATTTTACATACTGTAGTGGCCATTTTAGTACATTTTGAAAATATTTCCGTAAATTTTGTCTAATTTTTATGCCTCTAAATCTGAGTGTTTCATTAAATACAATGCATTTTGTTTGCACATTTTCGATTATGTGTGCTTAGGGCGTGAGGCTTACAGGGTTTATACGGAATTTTTCTGACAT
The DNA here is from genome assembly GCA_964006365.1 of Trididemnum miniatum. NCBI lineage: Eukaryota > Metazoa > Chordata > Ascidiacea > Aplousobranchia > Didemnidae > Trididemnum > Trididemnum miniatum. The sequence continues at coordinate 13,606,617 of OZ023234.1, read as the reverse complement.
ATTCCCCTGACTTTCCTCAAAATCGCACCTGTTTTCCCTGACTTTCGTTTAAAAATCCCTATGTTTTTCCCTGACCCAATCCTGCAAAACATACTTTTTCCCTGACTTAGAGAATATAAACGAACAGTATAATATCAACCAGCAGCAAAAATAACTATGTATACCTAATGCCTACATACAGAAACATCAATTCAGCAGCAGAAATAAAGATTTCACAGGTGACCTATCGCAATTTTATCTTAGAAAATCGCAAGAAGCTTGGCTTGAATACCAAAAATAAGAAAAGGCACTGCAGGATGATTGAATTTCAACCAAATTTTCTGTATCTAAGAAAGATTGCAGCTGCTTTTCTTCAGAAGATAAGTTAGCAGGTCTAATATCACTTCTTTTAGCAAAGAAATTTTTAATTTCGGCCAGTTCCTTGACTTTTTTCACATGGGATTTGTTGCCAGCATGACTCCTCAATGCCCTGATTCCCATGTTGCTCAATGCTATATTTGTCTGACACAGTCGACATCTTGCTTCACCTTTGGTAGAAGCTTTACAAAGCCATGCCTTAAATTCTTCAGACGATAACCAACCATCTTGGAAATAAGTTTGTTTCGATTTTTTAGACATTCCAGGCTACTTTTAGAGTAAGAAAATATCTAAATAAAGAGAAAAGTATGAAGTCAAGCTTGTTTGACATACAACAGCTAAAATAAACAATGGATCTTGATTCATAGGAGGTAAGAACTTTCCAAAAAAATTTCCCTGACTTTTTCCAAGTTTTCCCTGACTTTTTCGTTGAATTCCCTGACTTTCCCTGATTTTCCCTGACTTTCCCTGACCATCTCGAAAAAGATATGTTTTCCCCTGATTTTCCCTGACCGTATAAACCCTGGCTTATTGTTATTGAAAAGGTTCGAAATTATAGACAAATTGTATTCATCAAAAACATGTTTTAAAATGGCTGGTGGAGAATGCATTCCCCTCCTGGATCCGCCCCTCCACGCTGGATCAGATAACAATGTCTTTAACCACTACTCCAACCAGCCGGTTTGGCTTCAGTATGATGTGAGGCAAATTTTGTCACAGCTGTTTTAAAATAACAGCACGTACCGCACTTGCACAGTTTGGACACTTCACTTTAAAAACAAGGGTTTGGTTTCAAAAGGGGGAGGGTTCGACTGATTGATATGGTGGGTCAACATTGGCTGCGACACATCGACTTTCGAGAATTATAGACCTCGTTTTTTCCTGATTTACCGTGCAAGGTGTTTAGCTATATTTGTGAAGTATAGCTGAGAGACTGTTAATACTCTAGACCAGTTTGCGCATGCTAGTTATAGCCTAATTGGCTATGCGATACACTGTATCTTTACAACTCGTTAGTTGCTTCGTGATATCAATCTCATTAGCATAACTGAGTTCACTTTCGATATTGAACATGACAATGACTATGTCAACAACTGCCGATGATTATTTGATTCGAGTTTGCAGCAGTAGGATTGGTATCCACCAGACAATCATTTTGCTTTTACGCACCTCCTATCGCTTGTAAGGGAATGTCACTCCACCCTAGGACAGCATTTTATCAGTGGCGGATCCACGGGGGATGCATCCCCCCTTACCAGTCAATTTCAACAATGTTTTTGATGAATAAAATTTTTCCATAATTTTGAACCTCTTTGATTCAACAATAATTCAACAACAATGTGTTTACCCAGAATGCCATGAGGTGATGTAGGCCATGAAACAGTTAAAAGTTATGACGTAAAACTACGTCACTTTGCACGGCATTTTAGAAAACAATCGTAAGGTGCTTTACAAAATAACCGATGAAAAGCAAAACTGTTGGGGTTTCGAGTTGTGTGGAGATATTTCCACCAACTTCTTATGTCAAAAAATGGATAAAATATCGTACGGCAACAAATTGGATTAAAATCGCAATTTAGTGCAAACAGCCTTTTAGCCATGCATAAATTCAAAATGTGCAAACAAAATGCAACATATTTGGTGAAGGACTAATTAGGAGCAAAAGAAATTAACGTTACAAAGTGTTCGAAAAGTGCTGAAATGCCCATTACAGTAAGTTAGGTAAATTTTCAAAATTTTTCCGGGGGAGCATGACCCCGAACCCCCCTAGAATCAGTTTTGTTTTCTGTTTGCTTTTATTTTAACTTTGCCACAAAAAATCTGCTTAAAAAATGTCAGAATTTGGTGCTAAAAAGTTATGAACATACTCCCCTCACATGGCACATTTTCTAAAAAAGAGCTTTTATTTACTCGGTTTTTCGGGTTTAGCATCTTTGCATTCAGTTAGCATTCAACCTAATTCAAAACTGAATTCCCCCACCAAAATTTTCTGGATCCGCCCCTGCATTTCATAACAACTTGTAATTAAATGAGGACAAAAATATGATAACGTCACAAAACTTAAACATATTACGTCTTGAGCTTGCATTCTGACTGGAAAAAAATTGCCAATGATGCATCCCTGATTTGGGCACAGGTATGTCATCTATTTCAAATTACTGGTAGACAATCACTGTTTTACAAAATCCACCAGACTGTCACTTGAATAGATTTTGATGATTTCTAGATTTTTATCCTCCGTTCATGAGAAAGTGACAGAGGCATTATGCATAGAATGAACTGAGACTTGCTTAGGAGTTGTCTTTGTTTCAGAGTTTCTGGGTGAGCATTACTTCTGACTTCTCGATTTTGCTGCACGTGTTACATTCCACCCAGCAGGGATGATTATCAAGAAGTATCTCATCCAAGGATGCAACAACGAAGCTTGGGTGGGAGTAGAAACATCATCTTAGCAATCATGGTAGTTGCAAAAACGACATTTTGAACCACTTGACCATGCTACCGACACATAGAATTAGAATAAAGTTTTTGTATTAGCTGCCTGCTTCCATGATTGGTCAAACATAATTAATTGCACATTCAAACAGTTAGGCTGTGTCAGTGTTTCTAAAACTATGGGTCTCCAAGGCTGTATAAATGGGTCTCTGACACAAGTAGAAGACTGTAGTACATTCCTTACTTTGGTGTTCTTGAAAGTTTGACAATAATAAAGTGTCTGCACGCCACCTGACATTGGTATGGTTGTTTGTGACCACTCCATTATGTCATATATAATAATTGTTGTGTTTTATGTCTATTTTGCCTTGGCTCCTGTGGAAATTCGTTGAATAATCAAAGGAGGGTAAAGTGAAAAGTTATGGTTTGAGTAAAAATGCCAGAAAGTGAAACAAACTTCACAATCTTTGTAAAAGTTTTGAAATTAATGAGATAACTGCATCTGAAGTGATCATTAACTTGAAGTCAAAACAAGAAGTGTTTCCACAATGATGTCATGATGGTCTTGTTTCCTGTCCTTTTGTGAGTACAAAATTGTTTTATTCACAAAATGATTATTATTTTAAAGCAAATCAACAAGCCATGGTTTGAAAAACTTGTTGCACTAAAAACTTCTGTTTTTCATGCATTTAATTTTTTTGTTTTTGCATTTCTTTGTAAGCTTAATTTAGGTGGGTTGCAACTGTTTTTGCAGATAGTGTTTTTAAACAAATTTGGGTCGCATAAAAAAAAAGTTGAAAACACTGCGATACTGTCTGGGAGTATCAACAAAAATTGCACAGCTTCAACATCACAATTATCGGTGCCGGTACATCATTCAATCCACAGATAAAAGAATTCTCCAACACCCGTTACACAAAAACCTCACCAGTTACAACCGCCAGTTTTGCAGCAAGTCTTGATGATGGCATTTCTTGAATCTTGAACTTTTTGATTTTTGCCCAAAGTTGTTTACAACTATTAAGTCCAACTGGTCTATCCTCTAATATACGAACGACTAAAAGCACTTATCTAGGGTGTTACTAAATAGTACATGTCCGCGATGTCCACGATGTCCGCGATGTCAACGATGTCCGCGATGTCCCAAATTGCGATGTCCGCGATGTCCCAAATTGCGATGTCCGCGATGTCCACGATGTCCAAGATGTCCGCGATGTCCGCGATGTCCCAAATTGCGATGTCCGCGATGTCCACGATGTCCGCGATGTCCCAAATTGCGATGTCCACGATGTCCGCGATGTCAACGATGTCCGCGATGTCAACGATGTCCGCGATGTCAACGATGTCCGCGATGTCAACGATGTCCGCGATGTCCGATGTTGCGATGTCCGCGATGTGCGAAATTGTTCAGAATTAAAATGTGCGAAATTGTTCAGAATCAGAATGTTCAGACTGTTAGACAAGTGATTTCATGGGCTTTTGTTTGACCACAGTCGCAGACGATGGAGAAGATGAACTTTTAAAAGAAAATAAAGACTGAGACTGCAGTAGTCTGCCTGAGTACTAAGCTATATACTGTACTTTGTGATTACCAGGTGATAATTCTCAGTTTGCAATGCATCAAAGTGCAAACAGAAGGCTATTTATTGTTGTTAAATCGCTAAATCCAATGTCAGTTGGGCAATGACTAAGAATAATACTGATATGTGAACATACTATCAGTCAGTCAGTGGCGGTTTTTGCTTCACATTGTGGAATAGGCTATCAGTACCTCTGAAATTATTGGGTGGGAAGTTGAAACTCAGAACTGGATCTGGGGTTGAACTGCCTTAGCTAAGCTACCGTGTGAGGGCGAGGCTACCCTACCATGTCAACAAAAAGTTTACGTAGGATGGGTACTGTACTGGGTATTTCCGCAATAGTTCTATTAGGAAAAGTCATGAATGATTAAACCGTTAAAATGTGTTTTTTTATAGTTTGTTGATAGGTTATCAAATTTCCAACAAACTGCTCAGTGCTACTGTAACGGTATTCAAAAAATATTTTAGCATTTAGCGTAAAAATGAATTATATTTAAGTACCAGTACTCATTGTCAATCGGTAAGTCAACCCTCCTCTCTGCCTTTCTTAAGACTACTGGTATTGGTTACGATATTTTAACATTTACCGGTACTGTGTTGTTGCAGGTATTTTCAAATAAGGAGTTGCTAAATATTGCTTTTACATATTTAAACAACTACTAGAATGGATCCTGCACATGCAAGAAAACAAATGAAGTATATATCAGTGTGGGGCAATCTGGTAATGCTGGTTTTACGCTGAATGTGGTCGAATTTGCACAAAAGTATGAATAACTGTGCATAATAGAAAGTTGGTTGTATTGCATGATTAACAGCAAGAGCATTCACCAATCACCCTGAAAGTATACTCAGCATTCAAGTCGTCCTTGATGTTTAAATAAAAATTTTAGGGGTGAACAATTTAACTTATGTACCCTTGAAAATGCATTATTTTGTGTTGATCAACAAGTGCCTGCCATACTAATATGTGAGGCAAACTCACTTGCTCATCACACCAACAAAAGTTTATATGTTTCCATTCATACATCGAGAAAACAGTGAAAAAATTAATGAACCTGTGAACTGGGTCCAAGCATCTTTCTCCCAGTGGACTACAGATATTAGGTGTTTAGAAAATGTTATACAACATAAGTAAATGTTGGTGCTAATTGTGATTACCGGTAACAACTTGTGGATACTGTATGGACACGTATGGTAGATGACGGATAAGTAGTTCAACAACAATCTTTTCAAGAATTTGAAAGCTGAAGTTATGGGAACTCAGACGTCAAAATCACTTTAAAAGCTATTGATTTATGGTTTTGGAAAGGATCCTCTCGTCAGCAACGAAATTAAAGAAAAAAAGTCTGAACCCACAGAAAAGATTATTTGCAAGGATGATTTGGGGAAAAATAAAAACGTTTTGCTAATGTTCTGCAACAATATCTATATGGTTTTATGTACATTACCAGGACTTGTTGTTGCCTGTTGGTGCACAGTAGCTTTGGTCACTGTGCTTTTCATCGTCTTTTTTTCCGGCTTGCTGCTTATGTTGTTGTTTTTTTTGTATGCAGTTTTGAGTATGTTTTTTTTTCTTTTGTTTTTTTGCTTTATCTCTGGCTGTTGTGCTTTATTTATTCTTTCTATGGGCTAATTTAGCCTGAAATAAACTGATTGATTGATATGATCATAATAAACTGAATAGGTTTATTTGTGTGTTTTACATTGCGTGCTCAAGGCAAAGCTATTATCTTTTATTTTACTTTCATCAAAGTTATTGATTTTCAATCCATCACCTTTTTTAATTACACTGTATATACGTTTTTTTCTTTCACTTTTCGCAAGTGATTTGTTGGCAGCATAATCAAACGGGATAAAGTTGTCGGTTGGGTGAGTCAATGTGAGCTAAACTGTAAACAAGAAAACAAAATGGCCATGCCAAGTAAGTAAATCCAGCTCTTCATTACGACTAGTACCAGTACAGTAG